>CM068839.1:7436822-7989322 GCA_028554795.2 Sinohyriopsis cumingii
CCAAACGAGGCAGCTGTTAGTACCATTTTTGTAAGTCTTTGGTATGACTCGGCCAGGGATCTAACCCACGACCTCCCACATCAAAGGTGGACGCCCTAACCACTAGGCCACCAGAGCAGTCAGCATTTATATACATTGGCTGTTGCATAAGACCATAATGTCTGCTTCACAGTGTGAGTTTGACTGAAATAGGAATATATATGCTGGCTGTCTCTTCAGCATAAAATAATATACAAAGGAACAGTCTCTGATATCTCTAGGAAGGTTAATGTGTTTCAACTTGTGTGACAGAGACCATGAATTAAAACTAAATATTATCAAGAATAATAGGTCACATTAATGATAAATATTACCAAGAATAATAGGCCACATTAATAATAAATATTACCAAGAATAGTAGGTCACATTAATGAGAAATATTACCAAGAATAGTACCAAGAATAGTAGGCCACATTAATGATAAATATTACCAAGAATAATAGGTCACATTAATGATAAATATTACCAAGGATAATAGGCCACATTAATGATAAATACTACCAAGAATAATAGGCCACATTAATGATAAATATTACCAAGAATAATAGGGCACATTAATGATAAATATTACCAAGAATAATAGGTCACATTAATGATAAATATTACCAAGGATAATAGGCCACATTAATGATAAATATTACCAAGAATAATAGGTCACATTAATGATAAGTATTACCAAGAATAGTAGGTCACATTAATGATAAATCATCATGAACAGTAGGTCACATTAATGGTAAATACTATCATGAATAATAGGTCACATTGATGATAATATTATCATGAATATTACGTCAAATTAATAAATATTATCCTGAATAGCAGGTCACACTAATTGTAATATTATCATGAAGATTATGCAATCCTAATGGCAAATACTATCATGAATAGTTATCACAATAAAAATAGATATTATCAAAAATAGTAGGTCACACAAATGGTAAATGTTATCAGGAACAGTAGGTCACACTAATGTTAAATATTATCAGGAACAGTAGGTCACACTAATTGTAAATATTATCAGGAACAGAGTTCACACTAATGGTAAATATAATCAGGAACAGTAGGTCACACTAATGGTAAATATTATCAGGAACAATAGGTCACACTAATGGTAAATGTTATCAGGAACAGTAGGTCACACTAATGGTAAATATTATCAGGAAAAGTAGGTCACACTAATGGTAAATATTATCAGGAACAGAGGTCACACTAATGGTAAATATTATCAGGAACAATAGGTCACACTAATGGTAAATATTATCAGGAACAATAGGTCACACTAATGGTAAATATTATCAGGAACAGTAGGTCACACTAATGGTAAATATTATCAGGAATATAAAAAGTCACATGATTAGCCTTTGCCCCTAATATTAAAAACATGACAAATCCCATTAAAAAGAAATGGAATAAGAAACTAAAGGTCCTACAATTTGTTAAAAAGGTAATAAAAAGATTTGCAATAATGTAGGCATGATCCCCATTGTAATTTTGACAATTTTGCTCATAGAAGAAAAAAGGGGGGGGGTTTACATGTTTTTATAGTTCTATTTCAATGATTGTGGATCTAGTAAGGTTATCGCATTTAAGGTCAGTTTTATGGGATTTATTATTGCCATCTGATGCAGAGACCACTAAATTGATCAAATTTCTCCATTTTTAAAATTTCCTAATACATAGTATTGAGTTTCATACTCATGCAGGTTGTTTAGAGACCAGACAATTTAACTTACATACACCCACTGTATGTACAAACAGACAGAGGTAAAATAAATATATAACATTGTCAAATCAATTTCACCAAGGCAACAAGTATCAAGTGTACTTGTAGTTCTTTTGTGTTTCAATCTAGCTTCTAATTTTTTTGAAAATCCAGCTTTTAATCAAATAAATATATTAGTATACAGCAAAACCTGAGCAGAAAGATTTGTGACTAACATGAAAAAAATAACCATCATTTTTTACCAGATTCTTAATGTACAAATAAATTTCTTCCCAACTGAGGGTACATGGTGATAATTCAATTCCTATTATGAACCTATGGAAACTCATACCATTGAAAATTCAACATCTTTCAGCTTCTAAGTACTCTGGACAAAACAGTATCATCCTTCATACTGAGTTCTGCTTTTGAAAACCATATGAGCCATGGCATTTTTTAAAACTACATGATCTTGAAATTTGCATATTCACAGATAAGGAATAAACCTCTGCTGTTGTTATTGCATTTCCTAAACTGTGCTTGTAAAAAATCTTACAGTTCATGAGTATAACCTCTCCTCCATCTCATTTTAATTAACGATATGATCAGAATTTAAAAGATAATTATACTTCAATTTTACTTGTCATTATCAACCAATCATGGCCTCCCAAACCCATATCTCCTCCATTTTAAGTTTCTAGCCTGGTTCTAATCTTCTTTTATAATATCAGTAGTACTTAAAAGTTAATTTGTTTTGAGAGACTACCATTGAGAAACCATTGTTTGCTGAATAGATGGTCTCTTAAGACAGGTTGCACTGAATTATTCAGGGGCCCCGAGTGGCCGAGTCGTTTAAAGCGCTCTCCGTTACGGATCACTGCCATCTCACCTCTGTCTGCATGGGTTCAAGTCTCGGATTTGGCTAATGTGGGTATGTGAGAAAGCTTGCAAGTAGCTTCTTGTGGGTCGGTGGCTCTTTCCAGGGTTTTCCCGGGTTCTTCCTCCACCATTAATACTGGCCACCATGTATAGCCTATTGTGTGCTGAAAAATGGCATTAAACCCTACAACAACAACAACAACAACTGAATTATTCATGAACACATTAACTGTTAATTTGTCTGCATTGCAAAGAATAAACAAACTATAAAAACAAAGTTACCATAAAAACGGTACTGTCCCTGGTCAAACTGCAGGGTGATGAGGTACCATTCCCCATTACTGAGGTTCTTCCCCACTCTGGCCATGTATCCCTCCTGATTGACCACCATGTGTAACACTAACTGACCATTGTCTAGTACTAGGGCCATTTCATCAATGTTCAACTACAAAAGCCAACATTATACTGTATAGATGTACAAAGATTTTAGAGGGAAAATTGTGTTGTATGAAGAAAGCAAAACATATTTAAACTTGTACTAGCTTGTAACTGTCAAGGCCATTTTTTCTCCCCAATGAATGATGCTAATTATGGTTGTCAAACTCTCTGTAAATATCATGGATTAACACTGCATTGGACTAAATATTTACCTACCCCTGGATTAACACTACATTGGACTATAGTATTTACCTACCCCTGGATTAACACTGCATTGGACTAAATATTTACCTACCCCTGGATTAACACTGCATTGGACTATAGTATTTGCCTACCCCCAACCCAGCTGTTTTTACCAACACCCCCTTGTAATTTTGATGACAAAATGCATCATGCTATGTCACTATAAATGTATTATTTTCTCTTTTTTTCAGATATTTGTCTCACATATTGTGCTTCCCCCTCCAACCCAACCCCCACAAGTAATGCTGAAACTGCATATCAGTAAAAGGCTTTATTATCTTTTACGTCTATGAATCCTTCAAGGTCAATAGATATGAACTTGGACATGTGTGATCAGACTTCAGCCACGCTAGAAAAGCAATTGGACTATTGATGTAGCAGTTTGTTCATGAAAAAATTACAAATGAAACTGAAAGAAAAGTATTTTCTTTGTATTCTGAATTATGGTAATGGTATTAAACAAATGGTGGAATAAAAAATTCTATAAAATAATAGACTATAGGATTTACAGCATACTGAGTTTTTCTTCACTGACAAAGAAACGCAACTGTATCAAATAAAGAAACTCTAGACTTTAAACGGTTATATCAATACAGCTATAGATAAAGATTTACTACCAAATAGCACCTAGATGACTTGTACCAAAGGAAGAAACAGAAACTTACAGTGTATATAATCACTCCTGATGGTTCCTGTGCAGATATCCATAGTGACAGCTCCGTTACCATGGAGAATCCACCAAAATGTAGGAATGACTCAGTGTTAAAATGTGCCATGTTTAGGAGTTGACATCTCTTCCCTGTGTACCCGGCATGACAATGGCAGTATATACTAGTCCACATATCCAAACACTGGCCTCCATTCATACAGTAATCTGAGGAACAAGAGTTATGGGCCTTGCAGCCAATAGATGGCAGTAGTGATAAGGGCAGATCTAAGGAGGTTGGATGAAGGTTAATATCATTACCATTTATACTCACATTCTGAAAGTTAAAAATAGATCTCAGAAGAATAATATTTTCTTCAATTTAAAGTGTAGATTTTCTGCTTCATGTTCAATAGATTTGAGATAGAATTAACATCTTTCTACAGTAAAATAGTGGTTATGCCTTCAAGGTGTAATATTATTAAATTTTGCCTTTGAAAAAAGAATACAAATCCATATCTAATGTCCATTTTTTAATATTTCACTATAGTGGCACTGTGCACTAAGATGCATGTCAGCTCAGCGTGTTTTGTACCATACTGGAACTTCAAACGGTAAAGGGTGCAATACTGTTGGCTCTCAGTCACACATAGAAAAAATATACTTTAATAGCAATAATGTATGAATAGCCATCAATCAAATTTTCTTATTTAGTAAAATTATGGATTGATATACAATCACTTAAATGAATAAATTTATATCATAAAGAATTCTCAAAATAAGTATAAAAAAGCATTACATGAGTGTTGTATAATGCTATGCTGAAATATAATGAAAAACTCACCTCAATGCAGCCAACAAATCCATTTTTACTTTGAAGTTTACTTCTAATAAAAGGTGTCATTGAATCAAATCCTCCAAGCAGAAGATATGAATTTAAACTCGCCACTTCTCTATTGTCAAAACTAATCAGGCAGTTGTCTCCCTTAGGGCAAACATTGGGGTCAAGGGTCAAATTCGTCTTCAGTGATGAAATAATAATTTTAATATGCAGTTGGCGTATATTGTTTTCAGTCGACTGTATGGGAAGGGAAGCAGACTGGCTCCACAGACCAAAGGTTAATGAGCAAACAAGGGAATTCTTGTAAAATTCAAGGATGAGCAGATGCTGAGATCCAATGGAAGAGGTCTGAAGAAAAAAATGCAAATGTTTTTAAAATATTTTGAAATCCATTTTAGATTTAAGATTTTGTAAGGGTAGGGACAATGTCCATTGCAATCATTTATACCCAGTCAAGATCTGACCAGCAAAAACAGAAAACTTTACTGAAGCCTGTTAATATTCACAGTGCCACCAGCAACACAGAAAACTTTACTGAAGCCTGTTAATATTTACAGTGCCACCAGCAAAAGCAGAAAACTTGACTGAAGCCTGTTAATGTTTACAGTGCCACCAGCAACACAGAAAACTTGACTAAAGCCTGTTAATATTCACAGTGCCACCAGCAAAAGCAGAAAACTTTACTGAAGCCTGTTAATATTTAGTGCCACCAGCAAAAGCAGAAAACTTTACTGAAGCCTGTTAATATTTAGTGCCACCAGCAAAAGCAGAAAACTTTACTGAAGCCTGTTAATATTTGAAGTGCCACCAGCAAAAGCAGAAAACTTTACTGAAGCCTGTTAATATTTACAGTACCACCAGCAACACAGAAAACTTAACTAAAGCCTGTTAATATTTACAGTGCCACCAGCAAAAGCAGAAAACTTTACTGAAGCCTGTTAATATTTACAGTACCACCAGCAACACAGAAAACTTAACTAAAGCCTGTTAATATTTACAGTGCCACCAGCAAAAGCAGAAAACTTTACTGAAGCCTGTTAATATTTACAGTGCCACCAGCAAAAGCAGAAAACTTTACTGAAGCCTGTTAATATTTACAGTGCCACCAGCAAAAGCAGAAAACTTTACTGAAGCCTGTTAATATTCACAGTGCCACCAGCAACACAGTACTGAATGTTTCATCATGTATATATGGGTAAGATTATACAATGCTGAAATGGGCAATAATTTATGAAGGGTGGCCACTCCATAATTTTTGGTAAGTTGTCACATGCCACATATTCTACTATATTAATGAAATTACCCCAAAATCTATTGTATAAATAATAATAATAATAATAATAATAATAATAATAATAATAATAATAATTATATTAATAATGACTTTATTAAAAGAAGAAGCTCGTTTGGTCAACTGACCAATCTTCCATGAGGCCTTCTACAATGGCATTTGTATAAATATATGCATATATACTGCAAAATTTTTACAAGATGAGGTTTTTTAGACAATAAAATGCTAATAATTGCAATGCAAGTAGTTGGTAAAGGAAAGTAACATTTCCATTGGTCAGAATGTTACCACGTGATCAAAATGAATTGCATTTATTTCTGTATGAACTGTAAGGTGAACTACTTTTCTAAGAATACCCACTTCTATAAATAGAGTCACTTGTACAGCATAAGATAAGCACTGCCAGTGAAGGCAGACAAGAAGTAAGCATTAAAGGAAAAGAACATGCTAACAATTTTTAAAAAATAATTGAATAAATTCTGCTTCCACTGGTTGAAGGACTGGTATTATGATGACCTTATTAAGATCAAGCAGGACAATCCCAAGTGCTATAAATAGCTAGGTAACACAAAACCCCAAACATGTATTACTACGCTCAATTAAGATTTCTGTTCTTTAATGATGCAAAGAAAACAACATAATGAATAATTGAAATTTCAATTATAAGAGTTTAACATTGTTTTTTTCCTGAGTTTATCGTGGTATAAACTGTCAGTTGCCGATTCACACAGCTCACATAACACACTCTGGGCGTTATTTGCTGTGTGAGTCAGCAACTGACAGTTTATAGCATGATAAACTCAGAAAAATAAAGTTAAACTCCTAATTAAAGACTAGACAATTGGTCTACTGCTATAACAAGGCTTTAAGTGTGAGTACCTGCAGGATTCATACAAATAGTAGCAGCGAACATGTGTAAAACATTACAAAGACCCCACTATGTTCTTTCCACAACAAGATAAATACACTTAAAAACATTTAGCTTTTATGATATGATTATATTAGCTTTAAGAAGGAAGATTTTAGTGGTTTTCCCAATTGCCAGAAGTCACAGCAGGTCGGTTGTTGTTGTTGTTGTTGTTGTTGTTGTTGTAGGGTTTAATGCCATTTTTCAGCACATGATAGGCTATACATGGCAGCCAGTATTAATGGTGGAGGAAGAACCCGGAAAAACCCCGGAAAGAACCACCGACCCATGAGAAGCTACTGGCAAGCTTTCTCACATACCCACATTAGCCGAATCAGAGACTCGAACCCATGCAGTCAGAGGTGAGATGGCAGTGATCCATAACGGAGAGCACTTTAGACCACTCGGCCACTCGGGGCCCCCACAGCAGGTTAGATACAAATGTTAGACAGGCTGGACCTGGCCTGCATGCCTTATTCGGCAAACACCTGATATATAGCTATGTTAAATATCATTACTGAGAAGATGCACCACACAATTGGAAATTAATTTTTAATGAAAACCATTATGCATTTTAGTGATTATTTATTCCAATTTATACTGATCCTGAAATTAGGAAATTGATTTATCTTACAATCAAATAAAAATTATAAATTTTTGTAAGTAAATGTGTTCAAAGTTGTAACATGTTAACAGTCAAATTGATAATAAAGTATGTAAAAGTTTTATTGTAAGAAAAATGAGATATTTATCACAAACTGTCATATTTGCTACTACCTAATGACCGTGACCTTTGACCTTGTATCCCTCTGTTCAGAGACAAAAATAACTCACTAATGTCATGTCTATTATAGTTTGTGACACCTTAAACTGATTCCCTGATTTAAATCTCAATGGCTGTACAAACTGTGTCATGTGGTGCATGCCATATGACTTTCAAAATCTTAAAATATAATTAACTCTACTGATGCTTTAATGCCCAAACAGAAAATAAAATATTTATTGAATTCAACCTCTTGGCTTTTCATAGAATAACAAGTTCCAGAAAGGTCACATCCATGAACATTCCAGTCATTTCATTCAAATCATTTTCAGAAAATATAACTTTTGCTGAGTCTTTTATATGTTGTTTCCATGTAGTCATTTACCATAAATTAGATTTATTTTATTTGAACTAATAACTAGTGTATTTTATTCATCACAAATTTAGAAAAATGAATGAAATATATAAGGACCTCAATTACTGTTTGTTTTGCCTAAAACTAATTACCAAAGTGGCCAAGAGCAGTAACCCCTCTAGCATTGAGGTTGTGAGAGAAAATGTACTTACCCCAGTGGCCAAGACTAATAGCTCCTCTAACACTGAGGTTGTGAGAGAAAATGTAATTACCCCAGCGGTCAAGCATAAAAACCCATCTAGCACTGACATTGTGAGAGAAAATGTACTTACCCCAGTGGCCAAGACTAATAGCTCCTCTAACACTGAGGTTGTGAGAGAAAATGTAATTACCCCAGCAGTCAAGCATAAAAACCCATCTAGCACGGACATTGTGAGAGAAAATATACTTACCCCAGTGGCCAAGACTAATAGCTCCTCTAACACTGAGGTTGTGAGAGAAAATGTAATTACCCCAGCAGTCAAGCATAAAAACCCATCTAGCACTGACATTGTGAGAGAAAATGTACTTACCCCAGTGACCAAGAGTAATAACCCCTCTAACATTGAGGTTGTGAGAGAAAATATACTTACCCCAGAGGCCAAGACTAATAGCTCCTCTAACATTGAGGTTGTGAGAGAAAATGTAATTACCCCAGCGGTCAAGCATAAAAACCCATCTAGCACTGACATTGTGAGAGAAAATGTACTTACCCCAGTGGCCAAGACTAATAGCTCCTCTAACACTGAGGTTGTGAGAGAAAATGTAATTACCCCAGCAGTCAAGCATAAAAACCCATCTAGCACGGACATTGTGAGAGAAAATATACTTACCCCAGTGGCCAAGACTAATAGCTCCTCTAACATTGAGGTTGTGAGAGAAAATGTAATTACCCCAGCAGTCAAGCATAAAAACCCATCTAGCACTGACATTGTGAGAGAAAATGTACTTACCCCAGTGACCAAGAGTAATAACCCCTCTAACATTGAGGTTGTGAGAGAAAATATACTTACCCCAGTGGCCAAGACTAATAGCTCCTCTAACATTGAGGTTGTGAGAGAAAATGTAATTACCCCAGCGGTCAAGCATAAAAACCCATCTAGCACTGACATTGTGAGAGAAAATGTACTTACCCCAGTGGCCAAGACTAATAGCTCCTCTAACACTGAGGTTGTGAGAGAAAATGTAATTACCCCAGCAGTCAAGCATAAAAACCCATCTAGCACTGACATTGTGAGAGAAAATGTACTTACCCCAGTGGCCAAGACTAATAGCTCCTCTAACATTGAGGTTGTGAGAGAAAATGTAATTACCCCAGCAGTCAAGCATAAAAACCCATCTAGCACTGACATTGTGAGAGAAAATGTACTTACCCCAGTGGCCAAGACTAATAGCTCCTCTAACATTGAGATTGTGAGAGAAAATGTAATTACCCCAGCGGTCAAGCATAATAACCCCTCTAGCACTGACATTGTGAGAGAAAATGTACTTACCCCAGTGGCCAAGAGTAATAACCCCTCTAACACTGAGGTTGTGATAGAAAATGTCATCTGAGCTAAAATGTCCTCCTGATTGGATCTGGTATGTCGTTTGCTTTCCTGGTTCCCTTGGCTCTGCTCCTGAACTGACCTTCTTAACTTTGATCCTGGACTAGAGATCAAAGGATTAAGTCTAACATAGCTACTACCACTGAAACTTGCTGCCAAAATAATTTCACAGTTGTTTCCTTTGATACCAGCTGCACATTGGCAGTGGTATCCATTCGTAACTGGCTCTGTGCATGTGCCACCATAGAGACAAGGTGATGACAAACATTCTTTCACATCCTCTGTACAATTCTTCCCTGAAAGTAAAAAAGCATCTCATTACAAATGCAAATATCAAAGATTAAGTTATTAGTTCTCTGTGAAATTATCATAGTTATCTGATTATAAATCCATGCTTGATAATAAGCCCATGTTTGATGACTAGTCCCATCATTTTGATAAGACCCTGCTTGATGATAAAACCACTGATGTTTGATTATAAGCTTGATGATATGCCCTTCTTGATGATAAGCCCCTTCTTGATGATAAGCCCCTGCTTGATGACAAATCCCATCTTGATGACAAGTCCCTTCATGATGATAAGCCCTTGCTTCATGATAAACCCATTGATGCTTGATTATAAGCCCATGCTCAATAATAAACATATGCTTGATAAGTCCCTTCTTGATTATAAGTCCATGCTTGATAATAAATCCCTTCTTTATGATAAGCATCTACTTCATGATAAGCCTCTACTTCATGATAAGCCCATACTTGATGATAAACCCCTTCTTGATGATATGCTATTGTTTGATGATAAGCTTACTGATGCTTGATTATAAGTCCATGCTTGATAATAAGCCCCTTCTTGATGATAAGACCATGCTTGATGACAAACCTACTTGATTATAAGTCCATGCTTGACGACTTGGTGATAATTCCATGCTTAATGTTAAGTCCTCATTTTTAATAAATCTAGACTTGATGATAAGCCCACTAATAAGCCCATACTTGTTGACAAGTCTATATTTGATAACAAGCCTATATTTGATTTTAAGTCCATGCTTGATGATAAGCCTGTTGATGACAGGTCCATACATAATGATAAGCTCATACTTGATGACAAGTCTATATTTGATGACAAGCCTGTATTTGATTTTAAGTCCATGCTTGATGATAAGCCCATTGATGACAAGTCCATACATAATGATTAGCTCATACTTGATGAAAAGTGTGCCTAATGATATACCCCATGCTTCATGATAAGCTCATCCTTGATTATAAGTCCATACATGATTATAAAGTTCATACATTATTATAAGTCCATACATGATGACAAGTCCATCCTAGCTGAGAAGTCCCATACATGCCAACCCCACAAGAGGAATAAGTGTAATTATTGCTATTATAAGTGGCAAAAGCATAATTTGGGCATAAAAGGTGTAATCTAAATATTGCATGCCAGAATTACAGCATGTATGAAACAGATACACTTTTACTACTAACCTGGTTCTGTAGCTGGTCAACATTCTTGTCACAAAGGACAAAATCCATATGGATTATAACCAGAATACAAACACAAAATATACTGAAAAATTTTTTATTTTCAGTACTCCTTTCAACTAGTCTAGGTGTAACTTTTGCTGAATGATTGTGAACTGGAATCATGCAATTATCATGGTGAGGTGGTCAAAGTGCTGATTTACATTACTCTAATAATTTTCTATTAATGTTTGTAATATGGTGTTGATCTGTACCTTTCTTCTGATCTGCCATGTTTTGAAGTTTGAAAAAATCCATGAGCTCTAATATTTTCCATCATATAATATCCACACACCATAAAGTGCTTCACTTAATATCTGATGCCATTTTCTTTAAAAAATATAGACTGCTTCCCTATCTAACTGGCATATAATAAATTAATGAATCTGTTAAGCAAAGTTCACTTTTGAAGAAATCCATCTGTTTTCTTGGAAATGGGTCATATACAGATGCTATAAATGGCAAATAAGGAAAGTGATCTTATTCTATTGTTATACAGCAGTCACCTTTTTAAGAATATTCTCAAATTTATATAAATGAAAATTAAAGAAATGACAATAAAAATGACAAAAACAACTATTTATTGCTTTATTTTCATTTAATTTTTTAATGTAGCAGAAAGCATAATCCATATACAGTTTAGTGGAAAATGTAATTTGGTAAAATAAAAGTGTAATGATTATGCCAAAATCATATTGTTTGGCATGTATGAAGTCCATGCTTAATGAAAAGCCCATGCTTGGTGAAAATTCCACTCTTTCTTACTAAACATTTTGTCAATTACTTACAAAGGTTATTTTTTCTTATAATATGCCTATGCCATACTTTCTGACAAAATGTATAATTTACATGTCAGTCAAACATATGCCCATCTCAACAAACTGTATGTCACTCAAAATCTAAAACCTGACCATACCTACAAGCCACATGTCAGTCAAAATCTAACACCTGACATTACTTACAGACAACATACCCCGGTATGTCAGTCAAACTCTAAGATATGCCCATATCAGCAGACCACACATCAAACACTAACAATATTCGATTCACACCTACCACATAGGTGTGATGCATTATGTAGTCATTGGTACATTGAGATGCCTGTCACCTAGCTGATGATCAATATTGTCACAAATTCAAAATTATTAATTATTCTTAAAGTCTACATGGTGATGGGCTAAGCTAATAGATAGGATACATAGTGATGGGCTAAGCTAATAAATAGGATGCATGGTGATGGGCTAAGCTAATGAATAGGATGCATGGTGATGGGCTAAGCTAATAAATAGGATGCATGGTGATGGGCTAAGCTAATGAATAGGATGCATGGTGATGGGCTAAGCTAATAAATAGGATACATGGTGATGGGCTAAGCTAATAAATAGGATGCATGGTGATGGGCTAAGCTAATGAATAGGATGCATGGTGATGGGCTAAGCTAATAAATAGGATGCATGGTACTGTAGTTTTCAGGAGAAAAAGATGGAAGTGGCGATACAGGAAATGAGTTAAGGTATATTTTAAAAAGGACAATACTACTGATGATATAGGACACTGCCATTTAAAGGATATTCACATCTTTTTTGTAGATATAACACTGTTTCACAAGCAAAGTGAAAACACTGTATTGTCATGAGTGTTGAAGCCACAAGTTACTGACAACACAAAATGTTTCCATTTCACAGGAAAACATTTTCTTATTATAACAAACATTTTCTGTGATTCAATAATACTTTTTTAAAGGCAAAATCCCTCAATTTGCATGAATTCTGTCTTGATTTTGTGTCCATGGAATTATTGGCTGTATAAAAACATCAATAAAAAGTTTTCACATTTTAACAATAACATTAGGACAGCAGCTTGTAGTTTCAATTGTCACTTAATTTTGGTTTGCACTGAACAATCATCAATGTATAATTTCATCATTTTTCAGATGGTTAAGCTTGAGATGTGAGTTAAAATCACTTCTTAAATTTTTTTACTACTATATTTAACCAAGACTTTTCCTAAAAATGAGTATCATTTGCTGTGGAGTGTAACAGGTACTTGATGCTGTATGGGTATTGCAGAATATCGAAGAGAAACAGGTCACGGAAAAACAGCCACTGACAATTGAAATGATTCATCTTGAAAAATAATTATAAAGAAGTTAATACTTCAAGTCAATTGTTTGCTGTTTTAGAGTTCATTTTCAGACAGTTTTGGATTGTGCCTCCTCGTTGATCATATAAATATTTACACGAGGGTCTGCAGTTTTTACACATTTTAAGATTGGTTCAGCCTGATTTAGAGACAGCCCACCCAGGCTTGCCTGGTCAGGTATTGAACATGCAATCCATGGATTACATGTCCAATGTTCTAACCACTGAGCTACCATGGCTTTCATCAATGTTAGTGATGTTCTTCTTAATATTATGCCCTAAACCTTAAGTATTCCATTAAGCATTTAAAAGTATTCCATTAAGCATTTAAAAAGTATTCCATTAAGCATTTAAAAGTATTCCATTAAGCATTTAAAAAGTATTCCATTAAGCATTTAAAAGTATTCCATTAAGCTTTTAAAAGTATAACTTTAAGCATTTAAAACATATTCCATTAAGCTTTTAAAAGTATTCCATTAAGCATTTAAAAAGTATTCCATTAAGCTTTTTAAAAGTATTGCATTAAGCTTTTTAAAAGTATTCCATTAAGCATTTAAAAAGTATTCCATTAAGCTTTATACAAATTTTGAAATAAAATCCAATATGTTATGTATGAGACTGACATGGGTCGATAAACTCATTACATAAAATTGGGCTAGGACACAAAAATGGCTTACCTGTGAAACCAGGTGGGCAGATACAGATATAATTGTGTACCATATCCTGACAGGTTCCACCATTTTGACAAGGTTGAGGGTCACAGTCATTTATGTTTACCTCACAATTCACACCTGGATAAATTATTAATTCAACATATTAAGT
Organism: Sinohyriopsis cumingii; assembly: GCA_028554795.2. Lineage (NCBI taxonomy): Eukaryota > Metazoa > Mollusca > Bivalvia > Unionida > Unionidae > Sinohyriopsis > Sinohyriopsis cumingii. Next base: position 7,450,997 of record CM068839.1, read on the forward strand.
CTATGAGTCAAATTTTGATACTTTTTCGTACCTCTTTATTTCTTTTTCAAATATTGTATTTAAAACACTATAAATCTTTATATAATCTTGTACCAATTAAATTTATATAAATTTATAAATTGTTCAGAATAAGGCATGGAGTTATGCTGTTTGTATGTGTGTGATGTGTTTGTCTGTCTGTCATTCCAAGCTTACCACTGCAAAGTGGCAGGGGCCCCGAGTGGCCGAGTGGTCTAAAGCGCTCTCCGTTACGGATCATTGCCATCTCACCACTGTCTGCGTAGGTTCGAGTCTCGGATTCGGCCAATGTGGGTACATGAGAAAGCTTGCCAGTAGCTTCTTGAGGGTCGGTGGTTCTTTCCAGGGATTTCCAGGGTTCTTCCTCCACCAATAATACTGGCCGCCATGTATAGCCTATCGTGTGCTGAAAAATGGCGTTAAACCCTACAACAACAACAACAACAGCAAAGTGGCATACTGTTGTGAAGACAATTTACTTTATTTTCTTTGATACAGAATTTAGTTAGGAATGTATCCATAGGATACATATAACCCTATCAATAATGTATCAAAAGATGCAGACATAATTCTTTAAGATCCTATCATACTGATGAAGCAGCATGCAGTTTTGTGGATTTAAAACAAATATCTAATTTTAAAGAACAGCCCACTGAAAGCTGTTGGACATATCAAATTTAAGTACAGCCAATGAAAAGCTCCAAGACGTCAAATTTAAGCACAGGTGAAAGTTGCCAGAAATCAAATTTGAGCTCAACCAAATGAAATCTACAAGACATACCAAATTTAAGCACATCCAATTGTGTGTGTGTGATTAGGATTTTTAACCTAGCTTTAAAAAAATTTCAGTCATATCACTATGATGTCTGCAGTGTGGCAGTTTATAGTGATGTCTAGCACTGGGGCATCGTACATCAGACATGTAGCATGATGTCCCACCCAGTCACATTATCCTGACACCAGGCCAACCAGTCATAACACTGTCCTCTTAATGCTGAGTGCCTAGTGAGGCAGCTGTTAGTACCATTTGTGTAAGTCTTTGGTATGATTTGGAAGGGTTTCTAACCATGACATACCGCTTCCAAGATGGACACTCTAACCACTAGGCCACCGAAGTGGTCCACAACTGACTGAAAGCTGCCAGATATCAAATGTAAGAAAAGCCAAATAAAATCAACAAAACATATCAAATTTAAGCACAGCCTATTGAAATCTGCCAGATGTAAAAATGTAAGCACAACCTATTGAAATCTGCCAGACATAAAATTAAAGCACAGCCTATTGAAATCTGCCAGACATAAAATTAAAACACAGCCTATTGAAATCTGCCAGACATAAAATTTAAGCACAGCTAAATGAAATCTACAAGACATATCGAATTTAAGCACAGCCTATTGAAATTTGCCAGACATCAAATTAAGCACAGCCAAATGAAAACTCAAGGCATACCAAATCTAAGCAAAGCCAAATGAAAACTTCAAGGCATGTCAAATCTAAGCACAGCCAAATGAAAGCAGTGAGACATATCTAATTTAAGCACAGAGAATTGAAAGCTGCTTTGCACCCAAGAATTTGTAACAGACTTACAGATGGATTGATGGAATGATGGAACATTAGTAATTATGCTATATTCCCCTCAGCAATATTCATTGCAAGATATAACCTAAGTATTTAGAAAATATCTGTTTTTGATGTGTCAAGACAATACTATATTAAACAGAATGAACTTGTGAAGTATTGACAATCATATTGTTTTAGCATTAGCAAATACAAATATCATAATTATCTTAATTAGAAATTTTCAAAGTTATCTATTTATTATCTCTTAACAGATAACTGATCCTAAAACAATACATAAAATGTATATAGAAAAATGATCTGACAGTTTTGATACACAGGGAGAGATATTGTTTGTATAAATTCATAGTCATATTTTATTCGGTCTGCTAATTTATGAAACAATTGGTACTAATATAACCCCAAACCAAACGATCATTACTAATATAAGCCCAAACCAAACATAAAACCAATTTAATCCAGACCTGTATAACACATTTCAGTGGAGCTAAAGTTACTCTCTAGCAGGCACTGTAAATAAATTCAAAGTAGCTTGATCTTGATGATGACAAAAACATAATATCATGGCAGAGCCACAATAATAAGTTTGCAAATACATAATCTGTAATTTTTTCAATCATTGATCTCAAAATCTCCATCAGAAACTACTGTTAGTTGTCCATCCAGACTTTACTGGATGAAAGTTATATCACTAGAGTAACCTTGGAGAAACACTGAGAATAACCACTATGAACAAGCATATTTCACGCATCAGTGATTCCCTTGATTAGCCACTACAAGTAAGACCTGCATGAAATACATGCAGTGTACTCACATATATATATATATATATATATATATATATATATATATATATATATATATATATATATATATATATATATGTATATATGTATGTATATATATATGTATGTGTATATATATATATATATATATATATATATATATATATATATATATATATATATATATATATATATATATATATATATATATATATATATATATATATATATATATATATATATATATATATATATATATATATATTGATATGGAAAGTTTACCAATGAATAAAGGTATTCCTTCTTCCATCAACACAGGTGAGAATATGATGTAAATAGCATTAAAAAATACATACACATGTGAGCTAAACACAAATACTTAACCTTTATTAGTTAAGTAAAAGTTGGTCACAGTAACCTTCTTTGGTGTTATGGGTGTACTACTAATAGACCTGCACACATTTATTAGGTTTCATGACAAAAAGTGTATATTTCTTATCAAGAAGCATCCCCTCACCTTGTTTCATGTGTCTAGGTAAGCTATTATGTGTACAGCATGATAAAACTTCATGCAGCCATAAAGTGAAAAGTGAAATGCCTAAATACATGATCAAATATAGATCATGTTGACCTTCTTTTGTCATAAAGGCATGATACAAACAAGTATAAAGTTAATCATCAATTTCATCATTAGGTACAGTGACTGAAAATGAATATCAAAATATACAACTGAATGCAAGTCAGTTAAGCAGACAAGATGTGCAATAGTGACCTACTTCCACAACGAAAGACTAATGCTCATCAAGATGCATCTCCTTACCAAGTTTCAGGTTTCTAGTCAGGATAGTATGTACAAAGTTTGCAGAGACCTGTGTGTTCATGAGATAAAAGTAAACATGTAACCTCAGCAATTAAAATGTGAACTGTAGGTCACAGTGTCCATATTTTTGTATGGTGGTACTAACATTGATGTATGCAATTAAATACCTTAATGATTTAAGCAAGAATAGCTAAAACTCAAAACTTAACCAAATTTCGTGATACATAAAATATAAGTCACAGTGACTGACATTTATGATGAGATGCACCAGTGTTGCATCCCCATGCCAAGTTTCATGATTTCCAGTATAATGCAATGTGTACAGGATGCAAAATACCTACATGGTCATGTGCTAAACACAAACACTTAACTTAAGCCAGCAAAATGTGAAGTGTAGGTCATAGTGACCTTCCTTTATTCCAAGGACACTGGTAATAACAGAGATGCATAAACTTATCTAGTTAATAAAACTTCAGAAGAAACAAAAAGAACACTCAAAACTGAACCCAAGTCAGTGAAGAATGAAATATAGGTCACAGTGACTACTTCTGACTTAAATGCAAAACGTGTCATGAAACTCACTCCAGACTGTTGCCAAGGACTTAGGAAGAGGGAATAGTTGAGATACAGGGAGGCCGTATGCATGCAAGTACTTTTACATGTGCTGCCACCAATGTTAATACCAACACTGATGCTAACACAGGAAGTAGTACAACATTTCCCCTCAACTTGATGAGACATTGTCAACATTATTAATGCATAGTGCAATCAGGAAGTCAAATTACAAAACAGTATGGAACCATAACATCCTCAGGTTATGTCAATTTCATGTCTTAAGGAAATGATTTATTGTCGGATTTCCCCCATTAAACATATTTATAGCCCTTGCCATTTATAACCCAAAAATTATCTAACAATCCAGCAGCATGGTGACACCTGTACCCCCACTTTAGATCTTCACATGTGCCATTGTTCGTACAGAGCACCTGTTCAAAGTCATTGATCTCCACTATACAATTGACACCTGTTCAATGACCACTGTAAAGAAATGATCTAATTATTTTTTCTTTATTTTATGGTTCAATGTTTCTTCTCTACCAAGAAGAACTAAATTATAGCATATCAAAAATTGTATAATTAAATAAAATACACCCACACTGCATAAAAGAATGAATTCATATGATCTTATTATAATTAATATAATATTCTGGTAATCAGCAATTAGTATGAACTTCAATCTTTCACAACAGTAAGTGTATTTTGTTCTATTTAAAAAAAAAAAATTCAACTTTCTATGGCAAAGGAAGGATGAGGGGTTATATTATTTTGTTGTCAAGAATAAAAATATCAATTATTTTCAATAAAGAATCATTATCTGACCTCTATCCCGAATTACACATTTTGTTTCTGAGTGATCTCAAATAGGTCTATTGACTTGAAAGAATTGGAATTTTTTTCTTCTTTTATACATGTATACTAGTTGCTTTATGTGCATAATATACAGCATGGTCCTATTTTATAGCATGTCACTACAAAGTACATATTAATGTCATCTGAACTTTGACCTATATACCCAATTTGTCAATCCCTCCCAGTATAAATTAATGTTCTTTACCTCTGGTACATATTTGTTTATTATTAATTTATACCATTCAAGCTGAAGTTAAAAGTCCTTTATCTACCCCCCCCCCACTCCATCGATGCCAACATCTTAATCCTTATATTTTCTTCTTTCACATTTGTAGATGTGTACATATGGAGTAAAATGTTTCTGCTGTAAACACTTATTAGTTACAATCAGACATTATAACAATATTGTAAGTATCATTTTCTCTTAATATCTCATTATTATGATTCAATGTTGTCAATATTGTAAGTAAAATTTTCTCTTAATATCTCATTATTGTTTCAATGTTGTCAATACAGTGTGATCTCACTATAGCACGCTTCGTTATAACGTGAATTCGGATATAATGCGGTCATGGCGTGGCTCCTGAAATTTCATATACATGTACTTTTCTTGTGCACAAAAAAAATTCTTAAGTGTTATGAGAAAAAAACGTAAAACGTTGCTTATCATTTTGGGGAAGAGATCGCGTATGAATAATACAATATGATCATGGCTTGACTCCTGAAATTTTATATGTATTTTTGTCATACACGAAAAAGTATTTTTCTCGTACACGAAAAAGTATTTTTCTAGTACACGAAAAAGTATTTTTTTTTTCTTCTTAAAAGTAAAAAGAAGAAAAAACGCATAAAACTTTTATTCTGGGATTGTGTAGGTCTTTGCCAATGTTGCAAACTTGGATTGTTTTTACTTATTGGCTGCAAAACATACCATGTGTCTTTTTATTTGTTGGCAACATTGTTGGCTGTTTAAACTTTTTATATACAACCGTTGGTTTGGAGTGCAGAAATTCAGAGGCCCCATGAAAGGAAGCCGCAAACTGGCTATAAAATGCACTGAAATTTATCTATTGTTACATAAACAAATTCTTTATCCATACTGACAAACCATCTAAACAGTGCATTGTTATATCATAATCCACTTATCCTGAAATCTAGCGTGAGTTCTGTATGTTGTGAAATATCCGCTTTTTTGTTGTTGACATTTCTGGTAATGGAGATCAACTGGGCGAGGCATTGTCTCGTAATCTATCTTTCATCGGATTTTCGGCCGATCGCTAGTAATTAATATATTTATAAAGACTGACATTTGTATGTGGATGGCAAGTAAAATTCCTCTTCGTTTCACTCAGAATTAAGTTCTTCAGAATGCTCACGTTTTCTGTAATAATCCCTATCATCAGAACACCTGCATCTCTATCGTCTGTTGACCCTTTGTTAATTTTCAGACACATGCATGGAAATCAGCATGATGCTGCTACCACAAATGGAGAAAAAAAAAATACATCTTACTTATTGGTATTTTCAGTAGGCATGGAGGGACAGTAAACGGCAGCTTAAAACGCAAACTAACTTTTACCGACTTGGAACGTACTTTAAAGTAAATGTGTTTCATCATTCGTTACGTGATTGTGCTGTGTTTTTCCACTGAACTCAGACCAATATGACCTGTTACAAAATCATTGAATATTTTAAAGCTGTGTGTGTGCATATTTTCGATGGAATCACTTGTTGTGTGGATTCAATGTATATGATGAGGTTTGCAGGTGAGTACACAGTGTTGATACTCTATTCATGCTATACATTAGACATTTATATATAAACAGGATTCATGTATATGTACCAATTCATGGTTCTCTAAATAAAGTAAACTATTATATTATGTCTTCTGTTTTCACTACAGGTGTATTTCTCATTTAATATGCATCAATTCAAGATGGCAACTGTGCCGACGAAGCACATATTTTACCGCCCGCATTTATTACCTACCCCCACCACCAATTTTCTTTGGTGTTTTTTTTTTGGGGGGGTAGATTTTCTTCAGCTAACTGACTTGGTTGCTTATAACACGGTTCGGTTCATAACACGGTCAGATTCTATGGCTCCTAACTACCTTGTTATAGCAGGGTCACACTGTATTATGTTTCAATATTGTCAATGTTATGTTTCAATGTTGTCAATATCATTTTTCAATGTTGTCAGTATCATTTTTCAATGTTGTCAATATCATGTTTCAATGTTCTCATTATTATGTTTCAATGTTCTCATGATTATGTTTCAATGTTCTCATTATGGTTCAGTGTTGTCATTATTATGTTTCAATGTTGTCAATATCATGTTTCAATGATGTCAATATCATGTTTCAATGTTGTCATTATTATGTTTCAATGTTGTCACTATGTATCTGCATTAATCACAACTACCACATTATAAAAGTGAACACTATTATTAATAAGTAGAGAATTTGAAATAACTTTCACTCAATCTTCGATAACTCGAGTTTAATTTTATTTAGTTTCAATTACGACTTCTGTAAATAAATACTGTTTAAACCTACTAATTCATCAATCCCTCTTTTTAAGTTAACATCATCTGAACTTCTACCTGCATAACCATTTTATCAATCTGTCTCATTATAAGTAAACATCATGACTTTTACCTGTAAAAGCAGCTGCACAGGTACATGTATACTGATTGACTCCATCTCTACAAGAGCCTCCATTTTGACAGGGATTAGGGTCACAGTCTGGGATGTCTGTGCTGCAGTTTTTATCTGTAAATCCTGGCATACAGAGACAGGAATAATCTACCGGTCTGTCCTGACAGGTGGCATTATTCTGACATGGCCGGTACAACATACACTCATTTATCTCTTCATAACATGTTTGACCTGTTTGGAAAGAAAAAGTACAGTGTACATGTACATATAAAATGGACAAATTTTTCACCCCTAATTCCTTGATTATGTATCACTGTTAATTGGTTGTTAATAGATTACATAGAACACACTGGGGTTTGGAGAAACTTTAATCAATAGTTTTAAAAATTTCAGGAATGGAAATGATTTGGTCAATAAATCAGTTTGGATGCTTGAAGATAATAATAATAAAAATAAACATAAGGATGAAGGACTACTTAATATGGTTACATCTGTATGAAATGAATCCATCACTCAAAACAAAAAATGCAAGACCACATCAACCTTTTAATTTAGTGGAGCAAACATTTCAAAGAACAATTTGATTCATTTGAAATCTGACTTAAATGCAATACAGTTTTTCTTACCTGTGAACCCTGGGGGACATATACAAGAATAGTGTCCCCTATTGTTAATATAGGTGGCACCACTTTTGCTGGGTGAAAGGACACACCCATCTAGGATCTTTTCGCAAGTTATACCACTTGTACCTTTAAAATGCATCAAGCATCTTTATAATTTGGATTAAAAGCATATTTTCCTTAAATTCTCAATCAATTAAGAGTACCTATTTCAAGCAAACAAAGCAAAGATTTAATGATATTACATAGCAACATGTACTGTAGTAAGAAATGTTTCAGTTACAACCTAATGTCAGTGCAATCAAATCTTCAGAGAGTAGTGATAACAAGATTTTAAGATGCTCCAACATGGCCATAATGCTGGAGGTCTGATCAGTATTGTTATTTATATTATTTAGGTTCAACTAGATATCATAATAATTCTTTCAGTGCAAACACTAAGTCTATATGACAATCTGTTCAAGAGACTGGTTACAATAAAAAGATTTTCAAGAGAAGCACCATGGCAGCCATTATGGATTTCAAATCAGCATCATTATCATGTAGGACCAACTGGACATCATATGAAGTAATTAGGCAAAACTTCCATGTTGATATTCAGGAGGAGTAGTGATAACTGATTTTAAAGCTTAATGCCATAGTGGCCATTGTAGTGGATGTCAACCCTTTTCATTCAGTACCAATAAAACCCTGGGATGAATGTGTGTAGAAAGTTCCATCACAAATCCCCACCACCATGCCCCCAGTAGTTTACGACACTTCCGCTAATGGTCAGATAGTGGATTCCAGACCATCACGTGAGTTCTTCTAATCCATGACCAGTGGAACTATAACAATAACCGTATCAGTCATCAAAGCATGGCTGATCCTCTAGAGTGAATATAGCTCTAAATAAATTCTATCTCATAAATGACTTTGACATGTGCTAATTTGTCCTGATATCATTATGCATAAACCAAGTCAAAACCTGGACCCTGGTCACCTTAAGGTTTAAATATTTCACCCTTCCAAAACAAAGAAAACTTTCAAGGTTCTTTAGTTGTGTGTGTGTGTGTGTGTGTGTTTGTCTGTCTGTCTATGTATGAGTGAATATTACAAAAACTGAAGTTTCAATGGCATCAACATTATTCATGTAATAATTCCCAACTTCCCAGGAAACTACATAAGTTTTATCATGATTCCCAGTGGAATATGCTCTAAAATCCATTATTTACATATTTTTAACAGAAAAAAAATCTCCCCTAGTAGTACCAATATAAAACCATGATGTCCTGTTATTAAACATGTAAATTCAAAAACTATTAATGACCCTTATGATCAGAAGCTTATCCCAATGCAAACAAAGGAAATTGCCTGGGGAAGTCATATTGATTCTTTTGATTTCTAAAGGTTCATTCATCCATTGATAATCTGATTATGGTAATATGGCCATCTGCATTAAAATGCTCAGTGCTTCAGTTGAGAAAGATTCTTGCATAGTTCAACAGCGCAGGCAAAAATAACATCTCCAGTTTTCCATTACCTAATGTCAGCATTATATTAAAAACATAATTGTTCTTCAGTTGATTTATATAAGTAGCCTTTCTACTTCAGCTGTAGTGGTAAAATTCAAACATTGAGTTGTCTCCCTTAGGAGTAAATTTCAATATTCAAATTCTTGATTTGGTGTTTTGCAGCACAGCAACACAAACAGGTTATTTAGTGCCAAGGCAAGTGGAGTAAAGTGTCTTGCCCATGGACACACCATGGTAGCTGATCCAGGTTGGTCCAACAGCAGAATTCAAACCCACACCCTCTTTGGTAGTGAGTATGATATGCTAACCATTCAGCCACCATGGCACTCAAAAAAACCTTGGAAAAACTCTGAAGCAATCATTAAATTATTTTCTAAAACACTGAACAATGAATTATTATTATTATTACAATTATTATTATTATTATTATTATTAGTAGTAGTAGTAGTAGTAGTAGTAGTAGTAGTAGTATTAGTAGTAGAAAGCTCACTTAAAATTGCACCAAAAAGTTTAAACTTGGTATATTTTAGAGTAACTGCAAAAATATACATGTTGATTAATATACAAAACTTATATCCTATTAAAGCATTTATTAGGGGCAAAATAGACTCAAAATTTGAAGTTGCATCAAATGTTTAAAATTAGGAGGAACAGTATCCTGGACTTGTATGCTGCTGTACTAAGGTTCAACTCCCAGATCAGGCCAGTTCATTATGTGTCCTTATGCAACATAATTAGGTCTCTAATTAAAAATAACTAAATCCACTGGGTAAAGCACCTTAAATTAACTAAGCCCAATCAAACTACCATATTTATACTCCCTTACCCAAACTTTCTGGCTGGTACTGGACATCACATAACATCCCTGTGTACCTGTAATTAGTCAAGAATACAAATGAACAGGATGAATTTTTCTTGTAAAATATTCAAGCAGTTAACCAAATTTATGGATAGTTAATTAACCAGTTCTAGTAGAACAGGAAATTTTAATTTCTTAAAATTTCATCAACTTCTTAGCTTCAATCTAATTTAACATTTAGAAAGGACTATGAACAGATCTTTTCTAAACTATTGATTAGAACTGTTAACATAACAATAGGAGGCATAACACTTTCAAGAATTTAGCAAGTGAACCAATTTTCCATAAAAATATATCCACATTAAAACTGTGCAATGATTGGTCATAACACATATATTGTCAATACAAACAAGGATATGGAAAGATATTCTGCAACCAGGATTAGTTTCTAGTAACCAAAGTCTTATACCATATATTCTTGCTTATAAGTCAAGTCCAGGAGCAAACCCTGATCTGCCACTGCATTATGCACTGGAAGATCAGAGTCTGTAGTGTTTGTTCTACTAATTACTCCTAACAAACTGTACAACCCAGATCTGCCAGAACTTTATGTGACAGCAGATTATGGTCTATGCAGCTTGCAACTGGACTCAAGTAAGTATATAAGGCAGATGGTCATATTGGTGTTTGTGTTTTAGAAATACTATGAATGGTCTTCTGTACATGATTTTAAAGCAATCACAAATTACAGTGCTCAGCATCACTGCATTACAGTACTACAAATTTAGACACAAAAATGTGATGTCACTAATCTGCTGAAATATGATGATGCAAACATATTGTAATTTATGGTATCTAATGCTTTCCTATCATCTTTTACCATGGGAACAGCACATAATTTTCACCCTGTGAGAGATTAAATGCAGATGGCTGACTTGGTTAGCATGTTAGTCTAGAAGAAATAGTGTTGACTTTGTCAATTAGGGTACACATTTGAGGGCAGACGTGTTGTGCTTTATCCTATATAAAAAACTTCACACCCCCAAAAAGTAAAACCAACAACATTGATACTAAGTTAAATTTTTATATGGACATAAGAAACAAATTTTCATAAGTCCATGCTCTGACTAAGTATATTGTATATGTACATTAAAAAAATAGTGAGACAATGAAGGGGAAGGTTGGTGAAAATATACTTTAAGTTTGAATGTATTTGCAAATTGAACTTTTCATCAATTGAACTTTATTTCTCAACAAATTTTTTATTTAGTTTTGGAAAGGAAAACTGCTCCATATCAGTATTGTAATACTGCATGGAATAACCATCCCTTTGTAATACTGCATGGAATAACCATCCCTTTGTAATACTGCAATGGAATAACCATCCCTTTGTAATACTGCAATGGAATAATCATCCCTTTGTAATACTGCATTGAATAACCATCCCTTTGTAATACTGCATGGAATAACCATCCTTTTGTAATACTGCATGGAATAACCATCCCTTTGCAATACTGCATGGAATAACCATCCCTTTGTAATACTGCATGGAATAACCATCCCTTTGCAATACTGCATGGAATAACCATCCCTTTGCCCAAATCTTGTTACTGTATATGCTCATTTATAAGTCAAATAAACTGCAAACATCAAAGATCCAGATCTGCCACAGCATAATGCACCTGCAGATCAGGGTCCATGTGTTTATTGTACTGATTACTCATAACAAATTGCACATAGCCAGATCTGCCCATGGATTGTGCAATGGCAGATCTAAGTCTGTGCAGTTTGCAGTTGGATTCGTCTTATAAGTGAGTAGAGAGGGTATATTATGTGATCTGGTATCATCTTCTAATCTGGGGTATTGTAGGTAGATCTATGCATTTATATGGTTGTCACCTAGTTTGAGTAGATGAATCTCAGAGATGTTAGTTCATCAGTACAGATACAGGTTGTTGTTATTGGGTTAATAGAGTGTTATAATAGGAATGGAGGGTTACAAAAGGGTGCATGCTAGGGCTATGAGTTCATTTTATTATTATTTCAGGCTGGATATTATTTGTTTCAGATAGGTGTCTTTGCCAAGCTTTCAGGTCTTATTAGATCCTCAAAGACACCTGATCTGAGATTCCCTAATTAGTGAGCCTGTTTTTCCATATGTAGATATATATATAAGGTGTAATGGTGAAAAGAATAATTTAAGACAAAATATAAGGAAATTTTTTTTTAAAATTAAGTCTTATGTATAATTGATCAATTTCTATTTTCCTATTTAAAAGTTTTTGTGAGGCCTAATTGGTTTTATTTTTCAGGCTAGGTATAGTTTTTTTCCCAGACAGATGTCTTTGCTGAGCTTTTGGGTCTTAGGAAGACATTCAAAGACACCTGATCTGGGTGGTCCTTATTTAATTAGCCTGATTCCCTAGCTTGTGATTGTTAAAAAATTTATTGTGTTACAAGTAGTTATTTTTTATTATATTTTTAAGTCTTACATATAATTAGTCAATTTCTATTTTTTTATTTTAAGTTTTGTGTGGCCTTAATTGGTTTCATTTTTCAGGCTGGGTATAGTTTCGTTCCAGATAGATGTCTTTGCCAAGCTTTCAGGTCTTAGGAAGATGCTCAAAAACACCTGATCTGGGTGGTCCCTATTTAAGTAGCCTGATTCCCTAGCTTTTCAGTTGTTAAAACATTAATTGCTTTACAGCTAGTTATATTTTATTATATAGTCCTGTTTTTTGTAAATATGATATTATGTTTTTATAGGTAATGATTAGGTTTGGATTAGATTTGTTAATGATTTCTGGGTATGTGACTGGGGATCTGATTTTATTTTGTTCTAATTGGAATATTTCCCATTCTTTCTAAGAATGTGACACATATTGAAAACATGTGGTAGGTCTTCACGGACCCAGCAATAATAGCAATTAGGGCTGTGGGGAAAGGGTCCTATGTATTTTCCGAAGCTGCTGGCTAGCTTCCTTTTGCCTGTATACATTCAATTAATTATCTTTTGGTCTTTACCTTTGATTATGGGTGGTTTCCTGCTTCTATTTACCTCATTGACGATGTTGTAATGTTTTCTCCCTTTATTGTTGTTATTCCAGCTGTCCTGCCATTTTTTATTTATTAGTGCTGTCTTTAGCTATAGAGTTTGCTAACACTGTAATTTAGTTGTACATAATTGGGTTCACTGAGTTTTTGCTTGGCTGTTAGGTCTGCTAAATCATTTCCTGGTATATTAATGTGAGATGGCAACCACATGAATTATATTTGTTGTTTATTGTTATTTAGCTTTTTTAGTATTGAGTTGGTGTATCTAAGGAAGTTTTCTCTAGATTTGGTGTTATTATTGAGTATTGGCAAGCAAACTATTATCCACACACACACACACACACACACACACACACACACACACATATATGTATAGTTTCAATAATGAAACATACAATGCCCTATTGGAATAAGCAAGGTGTTATCCACACATGCATATAGTCTCTATTATGAAACATACAATGCCGTATTGGTAAGCAAGTTGTTATCAGTTTCAATAATGAAACATACAATGCCCTATTGGAATAAGCAAGGTGTTATCCACACATGCATATAGTCTCTATTATGAAACATACAATGCCGTATTGGTAAGCAAGTTGTTATCCACACACACATAATCTCTATAATGAAACATACAATGCCCTATTGGCAAGCAAACTTATCCACACACACAGTTTCTATAATGAAACATACAATGCCCTTTTGGAATTAGCAAGCTGTTATCCACACATACATATAGTCTCTATAATGAAACAAACAACGCTGTATTGGAACATTTATCCACAAACACACATATAATCCCTTATACATTCCATATAAGGGACATTTATGAGAATTGTAACCATTGCACACACATACCATTTAAGGGATGTTGATGAGAATTGTAACCATTGCACATACATACCATATAAGGGACATTTATGAGAATTGTAACCATTGCACACACATACCATTTAAGGGACATTTATGAGAATTGTAACCATTGCACACACATACCATTTAAGGGATGTTGGTGAAAATTGTAACCATTGCACATACATACCATATAAGGGACAATGATGGGAAATGTAACTATTACACATACCATATAAGGGACATTTATGAGAATTGTAACCATTGCACATACCATTTAAGGGATGTTGATGAGAATTGTAACCATTGCACATACATACCATATATGGGACGTTGATGAGAACAATAACCATTGCACACATACCATATAAGGGACATTCACGAGAATTGTAACGATTGCACATACATACCATATATGGGACATTCATGGGAAATGTAACCATTGCACATTGATAGGAAATGTAACCATTGCACACATACCATATAAGGGACATTGATGGGAACTGTAACCATTGCACATACCATATAATGGATATTATGGGAAATGTAACCATTGCACATAAATACCATATAAGGGACATTTATGTGAACTGAAACCATTACACATACATACCATAAAATGGATATTTATGGGAAATGTAACCATTACACACATACCATTTAAGGGAAATTGATGTGAAATGTAACCATTACACATACATACCATATAAGGGACATTGATGGGAAATGTAACCATTGCACACATACCATATAAGGGGCATTTATGTGAACTGTAACCATTGCACATACATACCATAAAATGGATATTTATGGGAAATGTAACCATTACACACATACCATTTAAGGGAAATTGATGTGAACTGTAACCATTACACATACATACCATATAAGGGACATTGATGGGAAAATATAACCATTGCACACATACCATATAAGGGACATTGATGTGAACTGTAACCATTGCACATACTTACCATATAATGGATATTTATGGGAACTGTAACCGTTACACATACCATTTTAGGGACATTGATGAGAATTGTAACCATTGCACATACCATTTAAGGGACATTGATGGGAAATGTAACCATTACCCACATACCATATAAGGGACATTGATGGGAAATGTAACCATTACACACATACCATATAAGGGACATTGATGCCGCAGATATGTAGCATGATGTCCCACTCAGTCACAACATCCTGACACCAGGCCAACCAGTCCTAAAACTAACCTCTTAATGCTGAGCGCCAAGCAATGCAGCTGTTAGTATCATTTTTATAAATCCTTGGTTTGACTCGGGCGGAGATCGAACCCACAACCTCCCGTATCCAAGGCACATACATACCATATAAGGGACATTTATGGGAACTGTAACCATTGCACATACATACCATAAATTGGATATTTATGGGAAATGTAACCATTACACACATACCATTTAAGGAACATTGATGTGAACTGTAATCATTACACATACATACCATATAAGGGACATTGATGGGAACTGTAACCATTCCACATACATACCATATAATGGACATTGATGGGAAATGTAACCGTTGCTCACATACCATATAAGGAACATTTATGTGAACTGTAACCATTACACACACATACCATATAAGGGACATTTATGTGAACTGTAACCATTACACATACATACCATATAAGGGACATTTATGGGAAATGTAACCATTGCACATTGATAGGAAATGTAACCATTGCACATTGATAGGAACAGTAACCATTAAACATACATACCATACAATGGACATTTATGGGAAATGTAACCATTGCACACATACCATATAAGGGACATTTATGTGAACTGTAACCATTGCACATACATACCATATAATGGATATTTATGGAAACTGTAACCATTACACATACCATTAAAGGGACATTGATGAGAACTGTAACCATTGCACATACCATTTAAGGGACATTGATGGGAACTGTAACCATTGCACATACATACCATATTATGGATATTTATGGAAACTGTAACCATTACACATACCATTAAAGGGACATTGATGAGAACTGTAACCATTGCACATACCATTTAAGGGACATTGATGAGAACTGTAACCACTGCACATACCATTTAAGGGACATTGATGGGAACTGTAACCATTGCACATGCATACCATATTATGGATATTTATAGGAACTGTAACCATTGCACATACCATTTAAGGGACATTGATGGGAACTGTAACCATTGCACATACATACCATATTATGGATATTTATGGAAACTGTAACCATTACACATACCATTAAAGGGACATTGATGAGAA
This sequence comes from Sinohyriopsis cumingii, assembly GCA_028554795.2. Taxonomy (NCBI): domain Eukaryota; kingdom Metazoa; phylum Mollusca; class Bivalvia; order Unionida; family Unionidae; genus Sinohyriopsis; species Sinohyriopsis cumingii. Next base: position 7,467,419 of record CM068839.1, read on the forward strand.
CTGTAACCATTGCACATACCATTTAAGGGACATTGATGGGAACTGTAACCATTACACACATACCATTTAAGGGACATTGATGGGAAATGTAACCATTACACACATACCATATAAGGGACATTGATGCCGCAGATATGTAGCATGATGTCCCACTCAGTCACAACATCCTGACACCAGGCCAACCAGTCCTAAAACTAACCTCTTAATGCTGAGCGCCAAGTGACATTGCAGCTGTTAGTACCATTTGGTATGACTCGGGCACGGATAGAACCCATGACCTCCTGCATCTGAGGCTCACACATACCATTTAAGGGACATTGATGTGAAATGTAACCATTACACACACATACCATATAAGGGACACTGATGTGAAATGTAACCATTGCACATTGATAGGAAATGTAACCATTACACATATATACCATATAAGGGACATTTATGGGAACTGTAACCATTACACATACATACCATATAAGGAACATTGATGGGAAATGTAACCATTGCACATACCATTTAAGTGACATTGATGGGAACTGTAACCATTACACACACATACCATATAAGGGACATTGATGGGAAATGTAACCATTACACACACACATACCATATAATGGATATTTATAGGAACTGTAACCATTACACATACATACCATATAAGGAATGTTGATGGGAAATGTAACCATTGCACATAACATTTAAGGGACATTGAAGGGAACTGTAACCATTACACACACATACCATATAAGGGACATTGATTTGAAATGTAACCATTGCACATACATACCATATAAGGAACATTGATGGGAAATGTAACCATTGCACATACCATTTAAGGGACATTGATGGGAACTGTAACCATTACACACACATACCATATAAGGGACATAGATAGGAACTGTAACCATTACACACACATACCATATAAGGGACATTGATGGGAACTGTAACCATTACACACACATACCATTTAAGGGACATTGATGGGAACTGTAACTATTGCACATACCATTTAAGGGACACTGATGTGAACTGTAACCATTACACACACATACCATATAAGGGACATTGATGGAAAATGTAACCATTGCACATTGATGGAAAATGTAACCATTACACATACATACCATATTATGGATATTTATAGGAACTGTAACCATTACACATACAATTTAAGGGACATTGATGGGAAATGTAACCATTGCACATACCATTTAAGGGATGCTAATGAGAATTGTAACTATTGCACATACATACCATATAAGGGACATTGATGGGAAAAGTAACCATTACACATACCAGTTAAGGGACATTTATGTGAACTGTAACCATTGCATATACATACCATATAAGGAACATTGATGGGAAATGTAACCATTACACATACCATTTAAGGGACGTTAATGAGAATTGTAACCACTGCACATACATACCATATAAGGGACATTGATGGAAAATGTAACCATTGCACATTGATGGAAAATGTAACCATTGCACATACATACCATATTATGGATATTTATAGGAACTGTAACCATTACACATACCATTTAAGGGACACTGATGGGAACTGTAACCATTGCACATAAATACCATATAAGGGACATTTATGGGAAATGTAGCCATTACACATACAATATAAGGGATGTTAATGAGAATTGTAACCATTACACATACCATATAAGGAATGTTGATGGGAAATGTAACCATTCCACATACCATATAAGTAATGTTGATGGGAAATGTAACCACTGCACATACATACCGTATAAGGAATGTTGATGGCAACTGATGGCAAAGGTACCCATTACACACACATACCATGTAAGGGACATTGATGTGAACTGTAACCATTGCACATACATACCATGTAATGGATATTTATGGGAACTGTAACCATTACACATACCATATAAGGAACTTTGATGGGAAATGTAACCATTGCACATACATACCATATAAGGGATGTTGATGGCAACTGATGGCAAAGGTACCCATTACACATATGTACCATCTAGAGGCAAGTAAAGATAAGGGTATTCATTACACATATGTACAACTGAGGGGCAAATAATGGGAAGGGGCACTCACTACACATGTGCCATTGAGGGGCAAGTAATGGGAATGGTACTCATTACATATGTGTGCCATCTAGGTGCAAATAATGGGAAAGGCACTCATTACACATGTGCCATCAAGGGCAAGCAAAGAGAAGGCACTAATTACACATATGTACCATAAAGGGGCAAGTAAATGGAAGGGTACTCATTACACATTGGTACCATCTAAGGAGTACACATGGGTACCATCTAAGGGAAAGTAATGGGAAGGGCACTAATTACACATATGTACCATAAAGGGGCAAGTAAATGGAAGGGTACTCATTATGGGTACCATCTAAGGGCAAGTAATGGGAAGGGCACTCATTACACATATGTACCATCTGCAGTTGATGGGACGGACAACCATTACATTCCCTATTTACTTCTCAAATATTTGATAAAAATGAAATAGGATATAAGGTGACAATGTACAGAAATTTGAGCTATTCATCAAAAGTGGTTTATTAGAATTCCATAATATCTAAATAAAATGCAGAAATGTAATCTTGAAAAATGTCAGTAAAGAAATAATGATGTTTCCATACTAATACTTAATTTTGAACAGGCAAAGACTCCATAAACATTATAGAAACTAATTAGAGTCAAACCTGAATTAAGCAGACACCTCTCAGAAATGAGATAATGTCCACTGAAGAGAGGTGGTTGCTTAATAGAGGTCCATTTCAGCAAATAATTTGGTTTTATGGAACTTTGAAAACTCTGTGTGTGTGTGTGATTTAGATTTTTAATGTAGCTTTAACAATTTTTCAGTTATATCGCTATGATGTCTGCAGTGTGACAGTCTATAGTGATATCTAGCACTGGGGCATCATGTCACAGACATGTAGCATGATGTCCCACCCGGTCACAATTATCCTGACACCAGGCCAACCAGTACTAACACTAACCTCTTAATGCTGAGTGCTTAGCAAGGCAGCTGTTAGTACCATTTTTGTAAGTCTTTGGTATGACTCGGCCAAGGTTCGAACCCGTGACCTCCCACATCCGAGGCGGACGCTATAACCACTAGGCCACCAGAGCAGTCATTGAAAACTGACTACTTTAGATAGATGATTGTTTAATGTAGTCCACTTTTCAAACAAGAATGCTTTCTATACAACTCAAAATAACATGATACATGTGTTGTTGTTGTTGTTGTTGTAGGGTTTAAAGCCATTTCTTCAGCACAGACATGCTATACATGGCAGCCAGTATAAAAAGTGGAGGAAGAACCCAGGAAAACACTGGAAAGAACCACTGCCCCACGAGAAGCTACTGGCAAGCTTTCTCACATACCCACATTGGCCGAACCTGAGACTTGAACCCACGCAGATAGAGGTGAGATGGCAGTGATCCGTAACAGTGAGCACTTTAGACCACTCGGCCACTCGGGGCCCCCAACATGACAATATCATTGTGGCATCAACTATATGACATCTAGGTCATCATAGAGCATTAAACTCTGGGAGAGATTGGATTGTAAGCATTTACATGATTGTGACATCTGTCTCATATTAAATAATAACAGAGAGAAAATGATACACAATTTAAATAATAGTCATGAATCTTGCCAATCAAATTTTGTAAATCTTGTAATATTACTAGCAAAATATGTTTAGATCGAAATTTCAAAATGAAAAACCAAACCCACAAGTGCTCTACATTGATTTCACATTTCATTTTAATTTTGAAGCTAATAAGTCTGACCTGGAAGATCCAAAAGCACAAAAGTTATTTACCAAATGGAATCATGTGAAAACATATTTTATAGGCAAATACAGCAGTGGCTATGAAAGCAGAACAATGTGATGGCTGAATGAAGTGTTGACTCTGAGAAAATAACCTTTTTTCTCTTACTCTATTTCTAGTATGTGTCTGCAGATAGGTATGCACATATATACATATGTATATATGTATTAATTGCATATGTAAATGTGTAGAGATAAATATGCATGTATGTGTATATGAATGTTTTTTTGTACATGAGTATGACTGTTGAGTGAAAGCTCACATATTTATGTTTTTAGAAATACTAATATTTTCATATATAATGATTTGCTATCTTGAAATTATTAATGCAGACTATTTCATTTTCTATTCATTAGCTTCTGTCTTCTTTATTAACTTCATTCCTTTTATCTTCCATTTGCTTGTCTTGTGGTTAAAATAATGTACCAAGATTTATGTACTACATACATGTATTATTTCTCTCTATGTCAGTCAAATTTATTTTTAAAATATTTTAAAAAATAAATAAAAAATAACAGTCATGGAAAAGAAACTGTTACGGCCAATGAAAAGAACAGGAGATCTTTGAAACGTTTTGTGATTTACAACCTGCCATAAATTGGTTCTGCAGACTAGCCATTTATTTTTGTCCCAATCAAGCCATAATAATACTAATTAAACTTGATTTGGCCACCTTTATTAAAACAGCTAAATCATTCTGATTCCATCAGTGTACTTTTATCCCCAGGATGCTAAGAAAGGAATAAATCAAGTGACACAATTAAAAGAAATGGAATAATTACAATTTCCAACTTCAAAAGCATTCCTTGCCAACTAGTAATAAAGACTGTTCCCAATCATGCAAACAAATGTCATCAACGGAAAAAGGATTCCAATATTTCTGGATACAACAGAAGTGCAGTTGAATAATAAATTCACTCCCTCTTCTTTAATCCTGAAAGTTGTTAACTCTGTGCCTTCTAATTGATAGGGCTGAGATTATGTTGTAATCATTCCCTAACGACAGCTCGGAAGTCAGGCACCAATGTGCCTTACAGTCCTATCAATTTAGCTATAACTGATTAAGGATTCACCAGACTCCTTTGATCTTTGGAAAGGAAATTCCATGATCAGACAACAATCCTCTAATGATTGAGGAAATGGTGACAATTTTTACGCAGCCCTTGCAGCTGTAAATGTCCTTTAAAGTGACACACTCATTTTCTTTTATGAAGAAGACTGAATTAATCTATACAAAACATTGAGATCCTATGTTTAACCATGAAAGTCTCCTCAAGGTTACTGTTATACTGTAAATTTTTACATTATGTTAATAAACTTAATTTTTTGGGGTAAATTTTGATGACTTCTCACTAGTGATGTACATCAAACTGCAGTTATTTGTAAAATTTCACAATTCAAGCTCAATCTCTCAACAGTAACAAATATCAGACCATACATATTTGTAAAGACGGTTAACAGTGTATCCTAAATTAGAACAGCCATAATAAGAATAAAGTTTAAATATTAACTGTCAAGATAATCACCAAAATAAGACACTGAACAGTTAAGATAATCACCTAAATTAGACACTGAACAATCAAGATAATCACCCAAAAAAGACACTGAACAGTCAATATAATCACCAAAATAAGACACAGAACAGTCAAGATAATCACCCAAAATTAGACACTGAACAGTCAAGATAATCACCAAAAATAAGACACAGAACAGTCAAGATAATTGCCAAAAAAGACACTGAACAGTCAAGATAATCACCAAAAATAAGACACTGAACATTCAAGATAATCACCAAAAATAAGACACTGAACATTCAAGATAATCACTGAAAAAAAGACACTGAACAGTCAAGAAAATCACCAAAATTAGACACTGAACAGTCAAGATAATCACCAAAATAAGACACTGAACAGTTAAGATAATCACCTAAATTAGACACTGAACAGTCAAGATAATCACCAAAATAAGACACTGAACAGTCAAGATAATCACCAAAATAAGACACTGAACAGCCAAGATAATCACCCAAAATTAGACACTGAACAGTAAAAATAATCCCCCAAATAAGACACTGAACAGTAAAGATAATCACCCAAAATTAGAGACTGACCAGTCAAGATAATCACCAAAAAAAGACACTGAACAGTCAAGATAATCACCAAAATAAGACACTGAACAGTCAAGATAATCACCAAAATTAGACACTGAACAGTCAAGATAATCACCCAAAAAAAGACACTGAACAGTCAAGATAATCACCAAAATAAGACACAGAACAGTCAAGATAATCACCAAAATTAGACACTGAACAGTCAAGATAATCACACAAAAAAAAGACAATGAACAGTCAAGATAATCACCAAAATAAGAAACTGAACAGTTAAGATAATCACCAAAAATAAGACACTGAACATTCAAGATAATCACCAAAAATAAGACACTGAACAATCAAGATAATCACCCAAAAAAAGACAGTGAACAGTCAATATAATCACCAAAATAAGACACAGAACAGTCAAGATAATCACCAAAATTAGACACTGAACAGTCAAGATAATCACCAAAAATAAGACCCAGAACAGTCAAGATAATTGCCAAAAAAGACACTGAACAGTCAAGATAATCACCAAAAATAAGACACTGAACATTCAAGATAATCACCAAAAATAAGACACTGAACAGTCAAGATAATCACTGAAAAAAGACACTGAACAGTCAAGAAAATCACCAAAATTAGACACTGAACAGTCAAGATAATCACCAAAATAAGACATAGAACAGTCAAGATAATCACCCAAAATTAGACACTGAACAGTCAAGATAATCACCAAAATAAGACACTGAACAGTAAAAATAATCCCCCAAATAAGACACTGAACAGTAAAGATAATAACCAAAATAAGACACAGAACAGTCAAGATAATCACCCAAAATTAGTCACTGAACAATCAAGATAATCACCCAAAATTAGTCACTGAACAATCAAGATAATGACTGAAAAAAAGACACTGAACAGTCAAGATAATCACCAAAATTAGACACTGAACAGTCAAGATAATCACCAAAATTAGACACTGAACAGTCAAGATAATCACTAAAAAAGACACAGAACAGTCAAGATAATCACCCCAAAAAAAAGACAATGAACAGTCAAGATAATTACCAAAATAAGAAACTGAACAGTTAAGATAATCACCAAAAATAAGACACTGAACATTCAAGATAATCAAAATAAGACACTGAACAGTCAAGATAATCACCAAAAATTAGACACTGAACAATCAAGATAATCACCCAAAAAAAGACAGTGAACAGTCAATATAATCACCAAAATAAGACACAGAACAGTCAAGATAATCACCCAAAATTAGACACTGAACAGTCAAGATAATCACCAAAAATAAGACCCAGAACAGTCAAGATAATTGCCAAAAAAGACACTGAACAGTCAAGATAATCACCAAAAATAAGACACTGAACATTCAAGAAAATCACCAAAAATAAGACACTGAACAGTCAAGATAATCACTGAAAAAAGACACTGAACAGTCAAGAAAATCACCAAAATTAGACACTGAACAGTCAAGATAATCACCAAAATAAGACATAGAACAGTCAAGATAATCACCCAAAATTAGACACTGAACAGTCAAGATAATCACCAAAATTAGACACTGAACAGTAAAAATAATCCCCCAAATAAGACACTGAACAGTAAAGATAATAACCAAAATAAGACACAGAACAGTCAAGATAATCACCCAAAATTAGTCACTGAACAATCAAGATAATCACCCAAAATTAGTCACTGAACAATCAAGATAATCACTGAAAAAAAGACACTGAACAGTCAAGATAATCACCAAAATTAGACACTGAACAGTCAAGATAATCACCAAAATTAGACACTGAACAGTCAAGATAATTGCCAAAAAAGACACTGAACAGTCAAGATAATCCCCAAAATTAGACACTGAACAGTCAAGATAATCACCCAAAATTAGAAACTGAACAATCAAGATAATCACCAAAATAAGACACTGAACAGTCAAGATAATCACCAAAATAAGACACAGAACGGTCAAGATAATCACCCAAAATTAGTCACTGAACAATCAAGATAATCACCCAAAATTAGTCACTGAACAATCAAGATAATCACACAAAATTAGTCACTGAACAATCAAGATAATCACTGAAAAAAAGACACTGAACAGTCAAGATAATCACCAAAATTAGACACTGAACAGTCAAGATAATCAGCAAAATAAGACACTGAACAGTCAAGATAATCCCCCAAATAAGACACTGAACAGTAAAGATAATCACCAAAATAAGACACTGAACAGTCAAGATAATCACCCAAAATTAGACACTGAACAATCAAGATAATCACTGAAAAAAGGACACTGAACAGTGAAGATAATCACCAAAATTAGACACTGAACAGTCAAGATAATCACCAAAATTAGACACTGAACAGTCAAGATAATCACCAAAATTAGACACAGAACAGTCAAGATAATCACCCAAAATTAGACACTGCAGTTAAGATAATCACCAAAATTAGACACTGGACAGTAAAAATAATCCACCAAATAAGACACTGAACAGTAAAGATAATCACCAAAATAAGACACTGAACAGTCAAGATAATCACCAAAATAAGACAATGAACAGTCAAGATAATCACCCAAAATTAGTCACTGAACAATCAAGATAATCACCCAAAATTAGACACTGAACAATAAAGATAATCACTGAAAAAGGGACACTGAACAGTCAAGATAATCACCAAAATTAGACACTGAACAGTCAAGATAATCACCAAAATTAGACACAGAACAGTCAAGATAATCACCCAAAATTAGAGACTGCAGTTAAGATAATCACCAAAATTAGACACTGAACAGTAAAAATAATCCACCAAATAAGACACTGAACAGTAAAGATAATCACCAAAATAAGACACTGAACAGTCAAGATAATCACCAAAATAAGACACAGAACAGTCAAGATAATCACCAAAATTAGACACAGAACAGTCAAGATAATCACCCAAAATTAGACACTGCAGTTAAGATAATCACCAAAATTAGACACTGAACAGTAAAAATAATCCACCAAATAAGACACTGAACAGTAAAGATAATCACCAAAATAAGACACTGAACAGTCAAGATAATCACCAAAATAAGACACAGAACAGTCAAGATAATCACCCAAAATTAGTCACTGAACAATCAAGATAATCACCCAAAATTAGACACTGAACAGTCAAGATAATCACCAAAATTAGACACTGAACAGTCAAGATAATCACCAAAATTAGACACTGAACAGTCAAGATAATCACTAAAAAAAGACACTGAACAGTCAAGATAATCACCAAAATTAGACACTGAACAGTCAAGATAATCACCAAAATTAGACACTGAACAGTCAAGATAATCACCCAAATAAGACACTGAACAGTAAGGATAATCACCAAAATAAGACACTGAACAGTCAAGATAATCACCAAAATAAGGCACTGAACAGTCAAGATAATCACCCAAAATTAGACAGTGAACAATTAAGATAATCACCCAAAATTAAACACTGAACAATCAAGATAATCACTGGAAAAAAGACACTGAACAGTCAAGATAATCACCAAAATTAGACACTGAACAGTCAAGATAATCACCAAAATAAGACACTGAACAGTCAAGATAATCCCCCAAATAAGACACTGAACAGTAAAGATAATCACCAAAATAAGACACTGAACAGACAAGATAATCACCAAAATAAGACACTGAACAGTCAAGATAATCACCCAAAATTAGACACTGAACAATTAAGATAATCACCCAAAATTAAACACTGAACAATCAAGATAATCACTGAAAAAAAGACACTGAACAGTCAAGATAATCACCAAAATTAGACACTGAACAGTCAAGATAATCACCAAAATTAGACACTGAACAGTCAAGATAATCACTAAAAAAAGACACTGAACAGTCAAGATAATCACCAAAATTAGACACAGAACAGTCAAGATAATCACCAAAATTAGACACTGAACAGTCAAGATAATCCCCCAAATAAGACACTGAACAGTAAAGATAATCACCAAAATAAGACACTGAACAGTCAAGATAATCACCAAAATAAGACACTGAACAGTCAAGATAACCACCAAAAATTAAACACTGAACAATCAAGATAATCACTGAAAAAAAGACACTGAACAGTCAAGATAATCACCAAAATTAGACACTGAACAGTCAAGATAATCACCAAAATTAGACACTGAACAGTCAAGATAATCCCCCAAATAAGACACTGAACAGTAAAGATAATCACCAAAATAAGACACTGAACAGACAAGATAATCACCAAAATAAGACACTGAACAGTCAAGATAATCACCCAAAATTAGACACTGAACAATTACGATAATCACCCAAAATTAAACACTGAACAATCAAAATAATCACTGATAAAAAGACACTGAACAGTCAAGATAATCACCAAAATTAGACACTGAACAGTCAAGATAATCACCAAAATTAGACACTGAACAGTCAAGATAATCACCAAAATAAGACACAGAACAGTCAAGATAATCACCCAAAGTTAGACACTGAACAGTCAATATAATCACTGAGAAAAAGACACTGAACCGTCAATATAATCACCCAAAATTAGACACTGAACAGTCAAGATAATCACCAAAATAAGACACAGAACAGTCAAGATAATCACCCAAAATTAGACACTGAACAATCAAGATAATCACTGAAAAAAGACACTGAACAGTCAAGATAATCACCAAAATTAGACACTGAACAGTCAAATAATCACCAAAAAAAAGACACAGAACAGTCAAGATAACTGCCAAAAAAAGAAACTGAACAGTCAAGATAATCACCGAAATAAGAAACTGAACAGTCCAGATAATTACCAAAAATAAGACTGAACAGTCAAGATAATCACCAAAAATAAGACACTGAACAGTCAAGATAATCACCAAAAATAAGACACTGAACAGTCAAGGTAATCACCAAAAATAAGACACTGAACAGTCAAGATAATCACCAAAAATAAGACACAGAACAGTCAAGACAACCACCAAAATTAGACATGGAACAGTCAAGACAATCACCAAATGAAGATGCTGAATAGTCAAGATTTCACCCAAATAAGACACTAAACAGTCAAGATAATTACCAAATAAAACACTGAACAGTCAAGATAATTACCTAAATTAAGAGACAGAACAGTCAAGATAATCACCAAATGAAGACACTGAATAGTCAAGATAAAGTCAAGATAATCACCCAAATTAAGACACTGAACAATCAAGATAATTATGCAAATAAAATGCTGAACAGTCAAGATAATGACCAAATAAGACACTGAACTGTCAAGATAATTACCAAATAAAACATTGAACAGTCAAGATAATGACCAAATGAAACACTGAACACTCACGATAATCACCAAAATTAAGACACTGAATAGTCAAGATAATCACCAAAAAAGACACAGAGCAGTGAAGATATTCACCCAAATTAAGACACTGAACAGTCAAGGTAATCACTAAATAAAAAACTGAGCAGTGAAGATATTCACCCACATTAAGACACTGAACAGTCAAGATAATGACCAAATAAAACAATGAACAGTCAACATAATCACAAAAAATAAAACACTGAGCAGTCAAGATAATACTCAGACAAGACACTAAACACTAAATCACCCAAAAAAAACCACTGAACAGTAAAAATAACCAAATAAGTCACTGAACTGTCATGATAATCGCCCAAACAAGACACTGAACAATTTTTGAATGTGGAATCTGTATGCTATATCTCTTTTTGACAAATGTGTGATTATTTTTTAGTATGAATCTACTGTAGGCCAGTGGTCAGAGTGCACTTCTTTCCTACACCATTTTGTTACTTGTATTTTACAATAGCAAAACACAGTGTATGACAATCAAGGGTGCTGAAAGGCAAGCCACAGAAATTGTTAACCAACACACAACATATGACAGACATTGGTGGGTGTTTAATCAATAATAATCATAATAATAATAATAACAATAATAATAATAATAATAACTTAATTTAAAGATAGTGACACAATTAGTTGTATGGAGTTAATCCTCCTTGTGGCCCTTTATTATATGCATATTTACATTAAAAGTTCATCTAATTAGTTACACACACACACACACACACATTCATAATAAGCTAAATTTATGTATCTAAATGAACATACTCTAACTAGGTACATTGTGTATACACAGTACAAAAACAGTCAGATAACATACTCTGACTAGGTACATTGTGTATACACAGTACAAAAACAGTCAGACAACAGAGTCAAAGGTTAGTAAATTTAAACTTTAAGTTGTAATGTATTTGTCAAATCGAACAGGTTCCATTTTCCCCCCACTAAATTAGATTATAATTAAATGAATTTATATTTGCATTTTCTCTAATTTCCTTTGGGATTCTGTTCTAAATTAGGGATCCGGATTATTAGAAACTTTTCTTAAAAGAGTTCTTTATTTGGTTTTGGGATGGAAAGATGGTTAGCTGAAATTTATCTTAAATTGGGAATGATGCCTTGCTTTCTAGCATGAAACAGTTCATTGAGATATAATGGGTCCATATTGTTTGAAACTTTGTGCATAAGCCGAGCCTTTCTCAAAAATATTTGTTCACATTCATTGCATTTGGGATGTTTTCAGCATTATCTAAGACGAGTCGGCAAGCTTTTTATCGCAATTGGAATAATTTGTAAATATTCTTGTCAGAAGTATTTCCCCAGTAAACATTACAGTAGTCTAGTTATGGTTGAATACTGTATTTGTAATATAAAAAACTGTGTTTAGTTGACAGATATGAACTTAACTTGCTCAATAACATGCATGACATACAAAATTTCTGCCACTGCATAATACATGAGAGAGCTTGATGGGTGTTCAAAGGCATGCCATACAAACTGTCTGCGCTGTAGTACTAAATCTCCAGTCTGTTTTACTGTGCCTAAGACAAATTGTTCATAAAAAAAACACTGACATACTTAATACTCACTAATACATGTTGGACGATCTGGATATTGAATTTATTCATTATTGCATAAATACAGATCTAGGAATATTATTGGTCAAATATCAAGGTATGAACCAAAAATTTTTATTAACAATTGTTCTAGTGGGATGTAAGAACTCTAACAAGGTCATAACTAGATCATGTAAGAAAATCACACAATGACTGCCAATGCATACATGGGTAAAAGAAAATGGCCAAAATATTAGACTTTTAAATTGAACTTCAAATATCAAATTTATGATCCCAATATATGAAACGATTATAATACATACAAATTAATTAATTTGTGATTAATTTATCAGCAGAAAACATCCTCCAAAAAAAAAAAGGTAAAATTTGAATTAAAGCTGTTCTTCAGTCATTTGCCAGATTTGCAGTTTCTAAACAAGGGAGGTAACTGCTACAACTAGCACACAGTAAATAACCATCAGCTTAGCCAGCAATGGTAGCTAAGAGAATCTTATATGTTTTTCTGTCAACAAATATATTTCAATAAGGCTTATAAGACAATAAATTCATTACATGTTAGTTTACTGCCTTGTACAGAATGTTATGACCATCTTAAAACCCATATAATGTTCAAAATGGTCATGACATTTACTACACTTCAGCTCAGGGTGTATGAGGTTCAAGATGGTCATAGTATTTGGTACACTATGGCTCAAAGTATAATGACAGTCATTATAGTCATAATATTATATACACCTTGCATTAGTCTCTCTCTCTCTCTCTCACTCACACACACACACACACAGATCCTAAGATCCTAAATTTCATGGAGACTACATATAAATACAAAATTAAATAAACTACAGAATTCATATCTTGTTATCATCGTTATGCATATTTAATTTGTTTTGATTGGTTGTTTTTTTTTCTCTGTGATTATATGTATAATTGTATTTTGGACTTGACCTTGTCCAAAATCAAGTTCATGTTGTGCCTGACCAGTAAACAAATAATATATAGTTAATATTTCTCTTTCCAAGTAGGTTAAATATCAGGATCATTATCAATAGAGGTCAACATATTTATTTTGGTTTGAGTCAAAGACATTGGTATTCCCCATGAATAAACTAGGTGTACCTGATGTTTACTACATTTTTTAATTTTAATTTTAGTAACAGATTTTATCATGTAAACAACCCAAACTGTTCAATAATGGAAAATTCCACTAAATAGCCATAGCAGAAAATTTTAATTGTGACCCAGGTCATGTAGAGGGATTTATAATTTTGTTTAGGTGAGAAATTATTCATTCTTTTATTTAACATCTTTAACAGAATCATTTTATTGTTTATTGGTGCATTCAGTATTTGATTTGGGTGGAATTATTTATTCAGATTGTTATTCACAGGAAATACCATGTGCTCATCTATAATATTTTTGAACAGAAATATTAATCTGGAATTACTGTAAGGAAGGACATCTTGGATTTATTACAGTAATACCTCGAACATTCACGAGGTTAGGTTCCAGAACCAGTCACGGATCAGGAGGAATCGTGAATGTTTGGTACGAGTCACTAAAAATGCTAATAAATGCTTATTTCTAGGGTTTAAACCCTAAATATGACCCAAATCATGCTCCCAAAGCACTTTAATTTCATTTAAAAGTTAGCTTAATACATTACCCTTAAAAAGAGAAATAATAGTTGACGTAAAAATAGAGCACAGTATCGCCTAATGGGTATTTGCCACACTAGCGCATTTACAGTACGGTACATGTATACTAATATTACCCCCATACATGTACTAATTCATTGGCTGCCGTTTTCTTTTGCACTCACAGTAAGGTAAGACCAATTAACGAATGGGACTGTAAACTTAATGACTGACGTTTTCTTTGTCATTGTCAGGAAGGTAAACTAGGTAAACTTCATATGTCACAGAAGTCATATAACGAAGGTACAGTTCAATAAAATAAAGAAAACATGTACATAGAGGGTACCAATGAAAATTTCGTGAATCCGTGAATTCACGAATCCAGAAACGCAAATGCACGAGGTATTACTGTGTATTGTGATTCATCAAAAGAGTGTTGGAACATCTCCATGTCACAGGATACTAAAGGCACATCAGGACATTCAATGTTGAATCTTATTTTGAACACAACTGGAACTTAATTAGAACTTAATTAGAACTTAATTAGAACTTTATTCATTTGGATAGGTGACAGAACTTTTTGGACTATTTGGGATTTAATTCAAAATAATATAAATCCTTTTTAAGTCTTCACTTTGTAATACAGGGAAATAAATTATTTGTTGAATTTTACAAAACTTGTTGGGTTTTGCTCTTTTCAATTACTCATTTTAGAATCCTAATACTCATATGTAATGTAGACCATGCTTACCATTAATACATAAATAAATAAACAAATCTTTGTTTCATTATGATGTGCTATGTTAAGGTAGCAGTACCAATCTTTCAGTTATGCTATGGTCACTTTGAAGCCACCCGCATTAAAAACAAAGCTCCATAATTTTCCATATGTAAACAATTTCCAGCTCAACAGAAATTAGATTCAGAAACCAAAGTAGTAAAAAGATTGGTATGGCAACCTGACCTATGATAACCACTTCTAGAGTCACAGGAGATGTACATGTATATCTCTATACCCTAGCTATATGTAAATTGCTACAAGACTTGCTACTAACAGGTGTTAATGGGCATGGAAGATTCCAAGCAATGCAAGGTACTGTATGTAACTACACAGCAGATTAGGGTCTATGTTGTGTGCAGCTGAACCTGCCTTATAAGAAGGAGTGTAGCGCTGTGGGAACACATGGGAATGATGTTCCATTACTTATTTGTGCATTCCCTTACTTTTTTGCACTTGCCCTTAACTGACCATATCTGAATAACAGGTTCCCTAACCTCTTTACTGCATTATATTTCTTCCTTATTTAATGCTACATCACAGCAAATAGGTGAATATGTAGAGTAGTTGTCTTGGTAATAAAGCACATTACCATATTCATCTCATGATAAACACTGCTCAGTGTTAATCCCATTTCTCACTATTTGTTTGTATGATTTGGATTTTTAATGTAGCATTAAAAAATGTTCAGTCAATTTGTCACTATGATGTCTGCTAGTTGCAGTTTATAGTGATGTCTAACACTGGGGCATCATGCCACAGACATGTAGCATCATGTCCCACCCAGTCATATTATCCTGACTCCAGGCCAAACAGTCCTAACAATAACCTCCCCCACTGCTTGTAACTTAGCACATATGTGGTTAAAAGCTGAGAACCCAAAAAAATGAATGATAATGGAGAGTGTGCCCCTTCCCTTTAATTTTGATTTTGGCTTTCACTGAGATAACATCACCTTATCATGATTTGAATCGGATGACAAGACATTACCCGGTTACTGACATAGTTAGGGTGTCAAGCTTAACACCTAAATGCCCAACTGTCCATGTTAACTGGCTATGGTATAACGGTACCAATTGCGCAAGTCCAGGTGGGCGGAGCTTAAGGTGTATGGAACATTGTATTCAGAATTAAAGAACAAAACTAGCTGTGATTGGTGCATTATGTAAGACTTGTACTTTCTGTTTGGCTTAAAAAAAAGTTGAGCCTCTTGGCAACATGTGAGTTTGTGTTAATTTCTATCTAGATCATATTTTGTATTTTTTATGATTTTTTTAAAATATGGTACACATGACTGAAAATGTGCTTGTTGTGACTAGATAACTCTTACCCCTGTCTAGTTCCAGTAGAGTTATCTCTCTTAAATGCAATGGAGTACCTGGTTATGTCATTGTCAAATTGACAATCTAGCATTGTTCTATATGACAGCGTGTGACATGCATGCCCAAGTAGGACAGAAAGTATATTTATTTCACAAAACATTAGCATTGAGGTATATGGAAAAACAATTGGTACCGTGATACCTAAAGGAAAGAATAGCCTCACAGTGTTTCCATAGAAACGCATACATGTGGGCGGCATTTATGAACTATACTAGTTTGATGTAGGAAAACAAATGTATGCTGAACACTTTTGGTCAAATATTGAAAGTTCTTTAAGAATAAAATGTATGAAATCTTTAGAAAATAGCACAAGATGGCTTTGGATGGGGACTTTTGATAACTATAGCTATGATAGATATAGACTTGTGTTACCTGATGCCTTTATGTATGTGCTGTTACCTCCTAGATTGGAATGCATGCAACAAAATAAGTTATGTAAACATAATATAGTTGATTTTGGCCAAATATTGGCTATTGTACCTGCAAAAGATGAAAAATCATGTGTACAAAAACAACTATCTTGTTCTTGTAAGGCATGCCATAAACCAGGATAGAGAACATTCTAAGTACACTTGTAGATAGATCACTTGTACCATGTGGGATGTTCTGGCATGAGTAATTTTTAGGTAATTTATTAAGGATTTGGTATTCCTTCCCATTTTGATTTGAATTGTCCTGCTCTAATTGTCCCTTTTTTTTTACACTCTCCTGCTTTGAAATTGTTCATGTAGTTAGTTCAGTTCTCTTGCATTCCCTTTTGTTGAAGTAGCAGTGAATACCAACAAACAAGAACAGTTTCCTTAAGTCAGCATTTCCCATTGGCACTTGTATAAGCCCAATTATAATCTACTATTGACTTTCAATTAATCCTATTTCTTTCTGTCAAGCTGCTCCTGTGGAATTTCCATGTTTGGTCCAACATTACAGAATGATAACCATTTTAGTCACACAGTGCGTATTCATTCCATTCAAATCCACACTGTTCTTGAAACTTTGCATCCCATCGCAAGAATCCAAATTGGCATGAGATGATATCTGCATGGTTATGGAAGGCTGCACTCTACATGCCGGCATTGTAGAAAATATGAACTATGTGATATGAAAGAGCTGTGTCATCTTAGAAATTAAAATTACATGACTCTTGAGGTCTCCACTAAACATAGGAGTCTAAATGTTAGGTTCTCACTTTGTCAGTAATGTATTTTGAGATAATTTAATTGCAATGAAGTTAATACAGGTTGTTGATGAACTCATCTATATTACATGGGTAATGTATTCAAGGTTACCACACCTTATGTATATCATTCAGTTATCTCCCTTACACAAGTCATAACATTTCAAGGAAATAAAATCTCACATTTTCAGTGACTGATTATGAAAATAAAGAGAAGATTTGTGAAGTATTATAATAGCCCTCAATCTTGATGCAAATGTAAGTAGAAGCAATTTGATAATTTCTCACAGTAAAGTTTACAAGTTTAAAAACTGATAAGGTATGTTCTGCTTGGCTCTGAGATAAGTTTCTCTCTATCTTATGCCAATTATTATTAAATTCTTATGTAGAAGAAATATACTTTATATGTATCTATATTATCTAAATTATTCACCCTTTTATATTAGATGGAAATGAACACAACTTCACTTGAAATTTGGGTCCTGTAAGGGATGTTATAGCACAGTTGCCTTTGGGCTGTCCTTGGACCTGTTGGGCCCTGCCCCATATATTTGTCCAAGGTAAGGTCATCAAACTTTCACTTCTCATTTTTTGCATTGCTGATTTTGCCATCTTTAATTCCTTTATCATAAGCTACCTCTCCCTTTTAGATAAACACTTTCCTCCTGTTTTTAACTCCATTTGATGTGCTATACTTAGTGTTTATATTTGGTATTTTTCTGTATTTTATTCCCCTAATTTCACCTCCCAATCCAAACATAACCACTTAGAAGCTGCGATTTACTATATTTGGTGACTGACTGGCTTATTGAAACAATTTTATTCACATTACAAAGGAGGAAAGCTTACTATTTGTGTTACAAAGAGGATGGGTAGGTGGACCTTTGTGTGAGGACTGGTGGTTAGTGACCTCTTGTATCTGTAGATAGTGTAAAGTGGTCAAAGCTTATACTTTATAATAAGATTGGGTCATGTCCACCTGTCTCTGATGTTAAGTTCTGCACCTACCAAACAAATATAAATTCCTTTCTTTTAGGTGAATTGTACATTTTGAAGTAGGACAGGTGCATACTATTTGGTACATTGACCTTTGACCTAGTTATTACATAATATGATATAATGTGATTTATCCCATATCACCTATGTGAAGTTCAATAATTGCTGATATGAATAAGATACAACTCATAGTTGAAAGAATTCATTTTATTTCAAAAGATGATTTTGATGGTGAAGCAAAAGTATGAAAACAGTAGTTCAAACAGCTCAATGACATTTCTATACACATTCATATAAGACATAGGTTAGTACCTCATCAAATTGTTTTTCACAAGTGAGACTAAGTATATTTGTTACTTATACAGTCCCGAACTATTTCACAGATTATTGGAAAAATTAAGGTTTGCTATAGGTATAACGGTACCAATTGCGCAAGTCCAGGTGGGCGGAGCTTAAGGTGTATGGAACATTGTATTCAGAATTAAAGAACAAAACTAGCTGTGATTGGTGCATTATGTAAGACTTGTACTTTCTGTTTGGCTTAAAAAAAAGTTGAGCCTCTTGGCAACATGTGAGTTTGTGTTAATTTCTATCTAGATCATATTTTGTATTTTTTATGATTTTTTTAAAATATGGTACACATGACTGAAAATGTGCTTGTTGTGACTAGATAACTCTTACCCCTGTCTAGTTCCAGTAGAGTTATCTCTCTTAAATGCAATGGAGTACCTGGTTATGTCATTGTCAAATTGACAATCTAGCATTGTTCTATATGACAGCGTGTGACATGCATGCCCAAGTAGGACAGAAAGTATATTTATTTCACAAAACATTAGCATTGAGGTATATGGAAAAACAATTGGTACCGTGATACCCTATACTTGTAGGCTATTTAACCTACTATTCAGTTAAATATGAGATTGATCAAATAGATGTTGATCAGCTCAACCAATCCTAATTCATATATAAGCGACTAACACCTACTTCATCAGCTTAACCAATCATAATTCACATGTAACTAACACCCACTTGAACAACTCAACCAATCATAGTTCATATGTAGCTAACACCTACTTCAGCAACTCAACCAATGATAATTCACATGTAACTGACTAATACCTAATTGATTAACTCAACCAATCGTACTTTACATGTAACACCCACTTGATTAACTCAACTAATCATAATTCATATGTAACTAACACCCACTTGATCAACTAAATCAATCATAATTCATATGTAACTGACTAACAACTACTTCATCAACTCAATTCATATTTAAGGTAAGCTTCCTAACCCATATTAATGATTTACTAATTATTTGCTTTGACATTTAAGGAGCTTCTTCCAATAATATGTTCTTCCCACCTTTTAAAAAATATACTAAAAGACATGCACACTGGGCTTATCATAGAATAAATACAGTAATTAAAGTGTAATGGACTTCCTGGCTATTAGAAGTTTACATGGGATGTTGAGTGGAGTCAGTGTGTGTGAGATATTACATTTCACAATTTTTTTTATATTAACCAACAGTGATGACATTGCCTGTAAAGGTCATCTGTATAATAATTCATATTACTAGTAATATTATTACTACAAATATTTACTACTGCTGCTGCTACTACTACTACTGCTGCTGCTGCTACTACCACTACTACTACTGCTGCTACTACTACTACTGCTAAAAATGGGGACCCCGAGTGGCCGAGTGGTCTAAAGCACTCTTCGTTATGGATCACTGCCATCTCACCTCTGTCTGCGGCGGTTTGAGTCTCGGATTCAGCCGATGTGGGTATGTGAGAAAACTTGCCAGTAGCTTCTCGTGGGTCGGTGGTTCTTTCCGGGGTTTTCCCGGGTTCTTCCTCCACCATTAATACTGGCCACCATGTATAGCCTATAGTGTGCTGAAAAATGGCATTAAACCCCACAACAACAACTACTGCTAATGTTATGTATATACATGTACAACTCAAAGTACAAGAAACAGGCCTTACCTTGATATGCACATGCAGGTGAAATTACTGGCAATCCCTCTGATGCATGTGGCCCCATTCTGACAAGGATTTGGCTGACAAGGGTCAGTTGTGTTCCCCTGGGGCCTGACTAGATTTCCTGAAAGATACCAGACTTCATTGACGTGATATAAACTATGTGGTTTCTACTTCTTTGCATTTATGGTTGTGTTACAAATTATTTCTCTGAACAGTTGTCTGTGTGTGCATGTGTGTGATTTGGATTTATAATGTAGCTTTAAAACATATTTAGCCATATTGCTTTGATGTCAGCAGTGTGACAGTTTATAGTGATGTCTAGCTCTGAGGCATCATGCTGCAGACATGTAGCATAATGTCCCACCAAGTCACATTATCCTGACACAAGGCTGACCAGTCCTAACACTAACCTCATAATGCTGAGTGCCAAGCAAGGTAGCTGCTAGTACTATTTTTATAAGTCTTTGGTATGACTCAACCAGGGCTCAAGCCCATGACCTCCCACATCTGAGGTGGATGCTCTAACCACTTAGGCCAACGAAGTGTTTCTGAACATTTATGAAAAGTATTTTGTGATTAGATAATTATAATCACAATGCTGAAATCAAATTCTGAATTTCAATAAATTTTCTCCCACTTAATCTTTGTTCTCTACAATTAAGTAAAATGTTTTAATTTTGGATTTCCCTATTATATTTTTAATGGGTTTGCTGTTTTACATTTGTTTGCATAATTGTCAAATTTGTTTATTAAATTCATTTATGATCAATCATATATGAATTATGGTGTGCATAAGAGACAGAGTACTGAGAGGTAGTTACTGTTGGCCAGTCTCCAACCAAAATATATAATAAATTCCCAAAAATTAATTAAAACTAGTTGGATATGTGGAGTAAACTATCCAATTTGTAAAATGTACCTTAGATGTCAGAACATTTACTGGCATAGAGACTGGAACATGGACACCTAATGACATCCGCCATTGTTCCCAGTCAGATTCTATTCTGTACCATTACCAGCCAGCAGCAAAATAGTATAGACACGATTTTTATATTTTATTTTTGGGGTTTGGAGGGTTTTCAGCTGGTTTATAATTGATTCTTAAGTGAAAAATATTTCAAAATATCATGCAGATATGTCAAGTTTAGAAGTTTACTCCTATATAATCTTCCCAATAGTTTCACACACACACCCCATCTTCCATATCAAACTGTCCAAAGAAAATCATGATTTCTGAGAATCAAAAATTGTATATTTTAGAATCTTTACAACATAGTCATGCTGCAAAGTTAAATGCATTTCTGCATCTATAAAATCTCCTTAATCAGCATAATTATGCCAGTCAAGTTTATTAAGAGATAAAATGTGTTAAGGAAATCACTTCAATTATTGATTTTCTGAACAAGGACAGACTGTGCTAACTATTTAATCTCATCAATAGTATTTATAGCAAAGGCGTTAGGCAACCAGTCAATATAAATCTTCATGCAATAATTCAGTTTTATTACAGGCAATAAGTTACAAATAAAAAAAAAATTAAGAAGAAAGTAAAATTTGGGGGACATACTTCCACTTTATTATCTGCATGCAGAGGGAAATATCATTTGACTTCATTGATGCCTTAACATTTAGTGTACATTTTATAAAATTTTGATTTTTTAAAAATTTAAAATGTAAAATAAATAAAACATTTTATTTTTTTAATTTAATACAAAACAAAATTTTGAAATTTTTTTATATTACATTTTCAATAATTTTAACTTACAAACATGATAAATGTAAAACAAAATTTTAAATAAATTTCTTATTTGTTAAACTTTAAATAAATTTTTAAAAAAATAATTTGTATGTCACAGACTTGTTTCACTAAAGAGGGAAATTTATAAAAAGATTTGTCACACTCCAGGATACATGTCATGCATGACATTCAGCTTTCACTAATTTGAAATTTACACAAAAAGTTCACTCAAGCATGGCTAGTAGTCACTCATCATGAACTGTTTTCTATTGTAACTCTAAAGGTTGCAAAACTGTGTAGCTGACTCAACTACTCACTATACAAATAATAGAGTGGAAGTATGTCAGTAAATAAAAACAAAACAGAGAGGTAACCTGTCAACAAATCTCTGTTGTATTCATAGGCAAACAAAGATTTTAAAATGTAACTTACTTGTGAGTGATATAATAAATAGAATCCAACTAAATCGCACAAAGACTTTATCCATTCTTCAAACTGTACACACATCTCCAAAACCAAATCTGGACTTTTCCACCATGGTAACTCATGTTGGAGAAACTATATGGAGACACTGAAAGCAAAGTGAAAACATATGACAACATATACACTGTAGTACCTGTGACAAAAGCTCAGTGGGTCTTATTTATTTTGTTTTGTATGATTAGTGCTAACAGAAAATCAATGCTGTTATACTGTACCAATGCAATTGGAGCAAGGTGCCCTGTCCAGGGATGCACCATACTTGTAATTCCAGCCTGGTTTGGTCAGGATTCAAGCTTGGACACCTTCTCATCACTGATCTGGCATGGTAAATATTTATCCCCCCATGGCTCCCTGAATGGAACTTGTAACAATAATTGTCAATTACTACTAATGACCATATAAAATATGAGATAACTTAATGCTATTTATAGTAGTACCTCACTACATGACACCTCAGTATAATATGGTTCCTATACTAGGAAGGTGTTGCCATGGATACCACTGTATTATGTAACAGTAATACAGTATACCCCAGTATCAAGTACCTCAGTATAACATTTGATGGGGCCCCGAGTGGCTGAGTGGTCTAAAGCGCTCACTGTTACAGATCACTGCCATCTCACCTCTGTCTGCATAGGTTCAAGTCTTGGGCTTGGCCAGTGTGGGTATGTGAGAAAGCTTGCCAGTAGCTTCTGGTGGGCTGATGGTTCTTTCTTGGGTTTTCCCAGGTTCTTCCTCCACCACTGATACTGGCTGCCAAGCATAGCCTAACTTTTGCTGAAAAATGACATTAAACCCTATAACAACAACAACAACAACAATAATAACATTAAACAGGCGTGGCCATGGATCCAACAATACATATATTATAGAATAGAAATTCAAAGTTGTGCTTGACTCTGGCTGGAAATTCATTTTCTCAAAACAAAACAAAGACCTTAAAATCAGACAACTAAACATCTTTATCTTGTTCTTTAAGAATACATCACAACATATTTATTTATCGACAGAGATCCAGGTATAGCAAATTCTTATTTATGACAGACACCCAGGTATAGCAAACTATTGTTTCTCAATAAAGTGCTATGTATATTTAATTTGTATTGTTTGTTGGCTTTTCTTAATGATTATACGTTATGTATATCTGTATTTTGTACCTGACCTTGTCCAAAATCAAGTTAATGGTGTATCTGACCAGTGACATTTATTTTGTAAACAACAAAATACATAGCTAATTTTTCTGTATGAGAATAGATTAAATATTTGGATAAGTATTGATAGTAAACATGTTTAACTCAATTTGAGCCAAAGATAGTCTTGATTCTGACCTCAGAAACTTCCAAAATGGAAATTTCCTACTAGCTGACAGATTATTTTCAGAAAATGGTAATAGCAACCTAGGTCAAGTAGAGGGATACATAATCTTGATTAAATTGGGATTATTCATTCCAGCCTTAAAATCGGAAGCAGTTTTATTGTAGTGTTCAGTTTTTAATTTGGTTGGAAGCAATTATTCAAAAATATTATTCACTGAAATTACAAAGTGCTCAATAATATTTTTGGACTACAACATTAATTTTAAATTATAGTGAATTCAGACAAGGACATTGTTGATTATATTATTGTGATACATCAAAAGACAACATATTATCCACACTCCAAGCCATTGGCACACTAACACATTCAATACTACAGGCACATCAACACAGTCAACATCAGAATTTATTTGGAATAACACTGGAATTCAATTGGAACTTGACACATTTGGACTTGTTATAGAACTTTTATGACTATTTGGGATTCAATTCATAGTACTGTAAGTTCCTTTTAAATTTTCACTTTGTATTCTAGGAAAAGAAATTATTTTTGTAAATATAGACCCAAGTTTAGCTTATTCTTGGAAGCATGCAATATTTATAAATAGAGATCAGGTATAGCAAATTCTTGGAAGCATGCAGTATTTATAAATATAGACCCATATGTAGCAAATTCTTTGAAGCATATGGTATTTCTCAATATAAATCCAGGTTTAGCTAATTCTTGGAAGCATGCAATATTTATAAATAGAGATCAGGTATAGCAAATTCTTGGAAGCATGTAGCATTATAAATAGAGACCCAGGTATACCAAATTCTTGGAAGCATGCAGTATTTATAAATAGAGATCAGGTATAGCAAATTCTTGGAAACATGTAGCATTATAAATAGAGACCCAGGTATACCAAATTCTTGGAAGCATGAAGTATTTATAAATAGAGACCCAGGTATTACACATTCTAGAAGCATATATAATTGTGTGATAAAGTCTTAAAAAAATTCACATTATTGCTATGTACTTGACAAACAGTAAAAACTTTTTCAGTGAAAGTGTGGTATCACAATTGTCATCCTGGCTTAATAGCCATATTGGACTTTATGAACTGATATATGTAACTATGACATAAAATATGTCATAATGTTATTTGTAAAAGGCTGTCTAAAATAAAAATTACTTAAAAAATGAATGGAATAAACATGGCCTAAAGTAAAAGTAAGAGTTAGAGTGAATACTTATGAGGTATAATAAAATGAACAGATTGTGAACAAAAATTGTTTTTATAAATAGGAATCTTTATACATGTACATGGGATGGTTCATTCTGACGGCTAGTATCCCATTTGTCACAAGTGTCTAGACGCTTAATTTATCTGACTTCTCTGGACCAACAGCTGTGTGAATAATTCCTTCTCATTTAAATGTCTGACATCTCTCCACACTGTAATCTAAATGAGTCACCTCTTTTTGTCTCATTTGAAGCGAAAACATTTTTAATTTAAGAGAAGATTACTAAAATCTATAATACCAATTATCTGTTGGTGTGAGGAAAAAAATACCTAAGCATGAAAGACTTGGGGTTTCATTTACTGATATTTGAAAACTTAATTGACTATAATCATTGTCCTTGAAAATGATACAATGTAATTCAATATTTGATCAACCATATCAAATAACTACTAAAGTTTGGAAAAGTGAAAATTACTTTTGCCTGAATTAACCATATCAAGTTAGTACTAATGTTTGGAAGAGTGAAAACTACTGTTGCCTGAATTAACCATATCAAGTTAGTACTAATGTTTGGAAGAGTGAAAACTACTGTTGCCTGAATTAACCATATCAAGTTAGTACTAATGTTTGGAAGAGTGAAAACTACTGTTGCCTGGATTAACCATATCAAGTTAGTACTAAAGTTCTGAAGAGTGAATTAACCATTGCACTGACTACTAAAATCTGGAAGACTGAGAGCTACTTTTTCGTGAAATGAAAATGACTACTAAAGCTAGGTAACTGAAAGCTACATTTGGCTGAATTAATCATAAGAAATTACTGCTAAAATTTGGAAGCCTGAAAGGTTTTTTGGCTGAATTAACCATATGATGTTAGAATTACAGTTTGGCAGACTGAAAGTTATGTTTGGCTAAATTAGTCACAGGAACACATTAGTATGCCAATGACATCTTTATCAGGATAAATAAAAATCATGTTCAATGCTGTACTACAAATTAACTAATCAGAACCATTAGGACTACAAACTTTGTAATTGTTCAATGTTAAGATCACTTTCACAAAAATGTTTGTTCCCTTGTAGACACAGTGTTATAGAATACCATAATTAGCCTACAGAATTCAACCCTCAAATTTTTCCAGACAGTATATTTTCAATAAATTGTATTCATTTTAAATTATGCACAAAAATATCCAGATATCAAGCAAATGTTTCTTTGAGCTGACAGAATATGACAAAATTCAAGTTGGAACATAAATAAAGAAATATTTTACCTGCAATCCAAACCTGGTCATTGGGTACTCAACACTCAGGCTTGAAAACAATATTGATTACCCTAAATATCTCATGGATTACCCAATTTGTTTTTAAATATCTGATACACCCCACAACTCAAGATAAATTGAAATGGGTTGCAAACTTGTATTGATGAAGGAAAAACAATTACTTTGATAACTGTAGATCCAATAGTCATCATCATTATATCAAATGACCAATCTGAAAGAAGCTTCTTATTTCTTATTGCTATAGAGTGTACAAGGGGAAATAATGAAGTCATGTACATCAATTCCTATTTTCATCAAAGGTGAACTAGCTTTTGACATAAAGTGTGTAAACATGTAAACTGGTTATTATCATTGTTTTCCATTTTTCAGTAAATTTTCCCTTTTTGTGAAAACTGAACTTTGTTTATTTTTTAATGGAGAAATCAGTCAACATATTTGACACATACAGTTTCACAAATTCTTGTATTCTCAACTTATTTAGTGCCATAATTTCCCCTGGTAACCTCATGTTAGATGTAGCCAGTTCAATCTTCATACCTATATACCTGGACAAATAATAGCATTCTGCCATTTAATTCTGGAACCAGTCTATGTGATTTAGCTTATTTACATATTTAAGGTAATCATCGTCACATCTGAAATTGTAGTGTCATGATCACCTAAAGCATTTTTCAAGGAAAATATAATTATCTTTTATATTTAAAGAAGAAAGATCATATGAATAGATAGATATACATTGTTTTGGTAAAGCAATCTGTTGTGAAACAATATTAATTTAGTATTAGAACTAGATCATATTTGTTGGCAAATTTCTAGCTATACTTGTCACGAATGCTAGTAAACACTGAAAAGCCTGCCATAGTATTAAAAACAAACCAATAAATCAAGACACAAATTCTTCATTTGTAAAAAAAAGAACTTAAACTTTATCAAAAAAGTGTTCTTTATTGGCAGTCAAGGATATAATGCAACCTAATTTACTTATGTAGGTCACTTCTGAATAGCAATGTACTTATTGTATGCACTGATACACAATCCTGATATTCAAGAAATTAATCTTCAGGACAAAATATTTCAGAAAATGTTTATTTTTCTCTGGTGCAGGAATTATTTCAACAAAGAGAATAGTAATTATTTTTTATTGTCCACATATTTAGGTCACAGATATTTAGTTCACTGTGTCCTCTAGAACACTGTAATGGACAACTAATTAAGGAAACTGTTGAGCCCTGGGATGTGGCCCATGATGTTGATGCCTTACAATTTTCAAATATAGCTATTTTATATAAGAAATTTAAATATGTATTTTAAGGATTTTGCCTGTTTTTACTTTTTCTTTTGTTGTGTATACCTATTTTGGGATACTTACTCGATACTGTATTTTCATTGGTTTATGCTGACATGTCATTAAACCCAGTACATGCATACAATGTTTGGAAAAATGTTTTATGTAAGAAATCTTATTCCACTGCTAATCCCAGTCCTCACTCTTCAGAACATGTACAAGGCAGGTAACCTGGCTTTCTATGCTAGTACATAATGTCATTGAAATTTAAATTGATTTTATAAATGTCCCTTCTTTACAGTGCAGTGAATACACTGAAATTTCAATTGAATCTTCTTATAAATGTCTCTTCTTTACTGTGCAGTGAATACACTGAAATTTTAATTGAATTCTTATAAATATCCCTTCTTTACTGTGCAGTGAATACACTGAAAGTTTAATTGATTTTCCTTATAAATGTCCCTTCTTTAGAAGTGCAGTATACACAGTCACTGCCACAGATGCTGTTCATTCTTGATGTTTACAAAAACTGAAAAAATCATAAATCAAGCATCCACGATACAACAGGTCACAGGTGGGCTGCAACCATCTCAAACATAGGTATATAATCATTAAATGGAACTAGTTGAAATGGTTTTCAATTCTGGGCAAATGACTTTAAATTTCAACTTAATTTCCCAAAATAATAGTTCCTCAAATAGTAACATTGACTACATGGTCAATGGGTGAAGCAAGCATTTCACATAATGAATTCTCTTAACTTCATAAAGATTCATCTAAGTATGAAAACATCCACTGAGTTTCAGAGATATAAGTCAATGAAACAACAATAATGTGAACTGGCACATTATATGCCTGCCTTTAATATTCATCTGGGGTATGACTGCAGATTATGTGAGAAATCTTGCCGGTAGCTTCTCATGGGTCAGTGGTTCTTTCCAGAGTTTTCTCTGGGGTTTTCCTCCACCATTTATAGTGGCCACCATGTATAGCCTATCTTGTGCTGAAAAATGGCATTAAACCCTATAACAACAACAACATGACTCTGGAGATTACTGAAAACTGGGTATAAATAACCTCAAACACCAGTCAAGGTATGCTATCCTTAACTAACCTTAATGTGCAGAAACTATTATTATCTTATGAGATACACCATGACCTTGACCTCAGATGTTCTGACCTCATAATCTGTAGGCTTCGTTATTACCATAAGAGCAAGCTATCCATAAAGTTTGGCAAAGGAACTTACTGTAAGAGTTAAGAATAAAACCAAATTTTCTTTCAGCCACAATAACTTTGATCTTTTACCTTTTGACCACTGATCAACTGGCCTCTTCCATATTGTAAGTGGAAACCCTCTTCAGTCTTTACTTATGTGTTCTAGAACTAAAGTCATTATCCAAGAAGGCCTCAAGGTAGATAATTCTTTATAACTAGTGAATCCACCATCTTAAAATAAAGACATGATTATTATTATCACTATTATTATTATTACCCAGTTTTCTTTTCTGAATTGCAATGACCTTAATCTTTAACAGTTTGACCCCAAAATCTTGTCTACTTTCTTATCCAACATGTAAGCCACTGCAGATGATAGTTTCTGTGTGGAAGCCATTTTGTTATCTTTTAGTAACAATGGCCTTGCCCTTCTTCCTTATCCCAAATACAAGGCATAGACAAAGTATTTTTAACTGTTAATGGTGGAAAACTCAACCAGCAATAAAAAATAATACACCCCATCTTATGGTAGGCATAAAAACCTTGAACCAAGAAACCATAATGCAGATTTTCTATAACTGTGACCTTTACTCAAAGGTCAAAGGGGCAAGCAAGCATATCACACAATAAACTATATTGGCTTCATAATGATTCATATTAAGTATGAAGAATATCCAAAACATGGTTTAGAAAATATAAGCAAGTGAGAGAAAAAAATGGTAAACAAAACTTCATTTATTTTTACTGTGGAATTGACTGATAGGTCATTGAGGCAAGTGGGAAAGCAGTAGATTTAATGGACTTGGTTTCATAGTGATTAATACCAAGTATGATGAGAATCTATCAAAGGGTTTAGGTAATACATATATTAGCAAATGATGACGTTTTAATTAAAACCTTAGCACAAGTATTTATGACAGTGACCTTGACCCCAATGAAAAAGGGATGAGCAGGTATGTTATTAAATGAATTTTCCTAGTTTCATAATGATTTATGACACACATAATGAGAATTTATCAAACAGTTTATACAATATATGCAAATGAAAAGCTTCAACCAAACCCTTAACAAACAGTTGTCACTTCCACTGTGGACAGAAAATTTAATCCTGTGTCTCACTTTTCACTAATGTACATGCAGGCTCAACAAGAATGGCTTAAAAGTCATAAATGGAGTGAATACTTGTAAAGCAAAGTGAAAATGAATAGAAAATTTTACAAATATGTGGATCAATAAAGAAATGTATGCTTGCGATGGCTAGTAAAGCCTCTAATTTGTCACAGGTCTCTAGATGCTGAATTTATCTGGCTTCTCTGGACCAACAGCTGTGTGAATGCTTCCTTATCATTTAAATGTCTGACATCTCTCCACACTGTAATCTAAATGAGTCACCTCTTTTTGTCTCATTTGAAGTGAACACATTTATAATTTAAGAGGAAATTGCTAAAATTTATAATACCCATTATCTGTTGGAGTGTAGAAATACCTAAACATAAAAAACTTGGAGTTTCTTTTGCTGTAATAAAAAAAACTTAATCGAATATTTTGGGAAATGTTACTAATATAATTTAATATTTGATAAAAAAATTGAAATTAACTCTTAAGTTGGAACAATGAAAACAACTTGTGGTTGCATTAACCATATAAAAGTAGTGCTAAAGGTTGGAAAACTGGTATCTACATTTTGTTACATTTACTTTATCTAACTAGTACCAAAATCTGGGACACTGAAAGCTATGTTTTGTTGCATTAACTATAACCAACTAGTAAGAAAGTTTGAAAGCTGCATTTGACAGAATTAATCATAGGCACACATTGTTCTGACTTTTAGGATGAGAATATAAAAATTCCATTCATTGTTAACTAATCAGAACCATTAGAAGAAGAAGAAAAAACCCATGATAATGCAATTTTTCATTAGTCCCCATTTTCACAAATGTTTGGTCCCCATGTGTGCTTAGGAATGTAGAATAGGCCAATTTGCCCTACTGTTGTCCCTTTGTGGACTTGCCAAATTGCACTCCTGTCCGCTTGTGTGTTCAAGACTGTAAAATAGGCACAGTTCATCCTCCTGCCCCTTTATGGGCTCAGGAAATAGAATTGGCCAAACTTGCCCTCATGTCCCCATGTGGGTTCATGACTGTAAAATAGGCACACTGGCTCTCCTGTTCACTTGTGGGCTCAGGAAATAGAATAGGACAAACTTGCCCCCATGTCTCCCTGTGGGTTTGGGAGTCTAGAACAGGCACAATTTGCCCCCCAGTCCCCTTGTGGGCTCAGGAAACAGAATAGGCCAAATTTGTCCTCATCTCGTTTTGTTGGCTTGGAAATATAAAATAGACCCAGTTTGTCCTCCTGTCCATTTTTTGACTTGGGGAAATAGAATAGGTCAAATTTGCCCACATGTCCCCTTGTGGGCTTGGGAACATAGAATAGGCCCAATTTGCCCTCCTGACCCTTGTGGGCTCAGTAAGTAGAATAGGCCCTACTTCCTATCCTGCATATTGTAAGAGATGACTAACAGAAATAATCTTTTTTGCAGTGGGATGCATACGATGATATTCTTGACACTGGGATGCATACGATGATATTCTTGACACTGGGATGCACACCATGATATTCTTGACACTGGGATGTATACCACGATGTTCTTGACACTGGGATGCATACGATGATATTCATAACACTGGGATGCATACCATGATATTCTTAACACTGGGATGCACACCATGATATTCTTAACACTGGGATGCATACGATGATATTCTTGACACTGGGATGCACACCATGATATTCTTGACACTGGGATGTATACCACAATGTTCTTGACACTGGGATGCATACGATGATATTCTTAACACTGGGATGCATACCATGATATTCTTAACACTGGGATGCACACCATGATATTCTTAACACTGGGATGCATACGATGATATTCTTGACACTGGGATGCACACCATGATATTCTTGACACTGGGATGTATACCACGATGTTCTTGACACTGGGATGCATACGATGATATTCTTAACACTGGGATGCATACCATGATATTCTTAACACTGGGATGCATACCATGATATTCTTAACACTGGGATGCATACGATGATATTCTTGACACTGGGATGCACACCATGATATTCTTGACACTGGGATGTATACCACGATGTTCTTGACACTGGGATGCATACGATGATATTCTTAACACTGGGATGCATACCATGATATTCTTGACACTGGGATGCACACCATGATATTCTTGACACTGGGATGTATACCACGATGTTCTTGACACTGGGATGCATGCCATGATATTCTTGACACTGGGATGCACACCATGATATTCTTGACACTGGGATGTATACCACGATGTTCTTGACACTGGGATGGATACGATGATATTCTTAACACTGGGATGCACACCATGATATTCTTGACACTGGGATGTATACCACGATGTTCTTGACACTGGGATGCATACGATGATATTCTTAACACTGGGATGCACACCATGATATTCTTGACACTGGGATGTATACCACGATGTTCTTGACACTGGGATGCATACCATGATGTTCTTGACACAGGGATGCATACCATGATATTCTTGACACTGGGATGCACACCATGATATTCTTTACACTGGGATGCATGCCATGATATTCTTGAGACTGGGATGCATGCCATGATATTCTTGACACTGGGATGCATAACATGATGTTCTTGACACTGGGATGCATACCATGATGTTCTTGACACTGGGATGCACACCATGATATTCTTGACACTGGGATGCATACCATGATATTCTTGACACTGGGATGGATACCATGATGTTCTTGACACTGGGAAGGATACCATGATGTTCTTGACACTGGGATGCATACCATGATATTCTTGACACTGGGATGGATACCATGATGTTCTTGACACTGGGATGCATACCATGATATTCTTGACACTGGGATGCATACCATGATATTCTTGACACTGGAATGCATACCATGGTGTTCTTGACACTGGGATGCATACCATGATGTTCTTGACACTGAAAAGGGCTTAGACATTGTAAGAGTTATTTTTATATAACAAACATGACTTTGTATTCTCTAAGCCCACTCCTCACTTTTCAGAAAATGTACAAGGCAGGTACCCTGAACTAATATGAGATTAATACTGTATGCTAGTACAATATGTCATTGAAATTTAAATTGATTTTCCTTATAAATGTTCTTCCTTACAGTGCAGTAAATGCTGAAATTTTAATTGAATCTCTTTATAAATGCCCCTTCTTTACAGTGCAGTAAATGCTGAAATTTAAATTGATTTTCCTTATAAATGCCCTTTCTTTACAGTGCATTAAATGCTGAAAGTTTAGTTGATTTTCCTTATAAAGGCCCCTTTTTTAGAAGTACAGTATACACAGTCACTGCCACAGATGCTGTTCATTCTTGATGTTTACAAAAACAGAATAAATCATAAATTAAGTACCCATCCTTTATTCTTTATATTCCACTCAAGGATCATCGTTTGTGAAAAATTGTGTATATAACTCTATTTTTTTAATTATAAAATGATTGTTATTTTATTTAATTAAATTAATTTATTTAAATTAATCATAAAATGATAAAATTATCTTTTTAAAATTATTTTCAAAGTAAGGGTCCTAGAAATCCAATGTCACTAAATCCTTGTCAGACTGGTATGCATTTTCATGTTCCACGTTTAGCTAATTATCTATCCCTAAGTATGGGTCATCATTACATGAACAGTATGAATAGTATGGCAAAAAGGACCACCTTGTATGGGTCAGCATTACATGAACAGTATGAATAGTATGGCAAAAAGGACCACCTCATATGGGTCATCATTACATGAACAGTATGAATAGCATGGCAAAAAGGACCACCTCGTATGGGTCAGCATTACATGCTCAGTTATGAATAGTATGGCAAAAAGGACCACCTCATATGGGTCATCATTACATGAACAGTATGAATAGCATGGCAAAAAGCACCACCTCGTATGGGTCATCATTACATGGACAGTATGAATAGTATGGCAAAAAGGACCACCTCATATGGGTCAGCATTACATGGACAGTATGAATAGTATGGCAAAAAACACCACCTCGTATGGGTCATCATTACATGGACAGTATGAATAGTATGGTAAAAAGGACCACCTCGTATGGGTCATCATTACATGGACAGTATGAATAGTATGGCAAAAAGCACCACCTCGTATGGGTCATCATTACATGGACAGTATGAATAGTATGGCAAAAAGGACCACCTCATATGGGTCATCATTACATGGACAGTACGAATAGTATGTCAAAAAACACCACCTCATATGGGTCATCATTACATGGACAGTATGAATAGTATGTCAAAAAGCACCACCTCGTATGGGTCATCATTACATGGACAGTATGAATAGTATGTCAAAAAGCACCACCTCATATGGGTCATCATTACATGGACAGTATGAATAGTATGTCAAAAAGCACCACCTCATATGGGTCATCATTACATGGACAGTATGAATAGTATGGCAAAAAGGACCACCTCTGCCTGTCTATCAAATAATACCTGATTAAATACTTTTAAAAAATGTCATTATATTTGCTTAGGTTGAAGATCATAAACTGCAACTGGTACCTGCTGTTGTTATTGATGTTGTTGTTGTTGTGGGTTTAATGCCTTTTGTCAAAGCAAGATAGTCTATACATGATGGCCAGGATAATTGGTGGAGGAAGAACCTGTGAAAACCACAGTAAGAACCACTGACCAACGAGAAGCTATTGGCATGCTTTCTCACATACCTACACGGGCCAATCGCTGAGACTCAAAGTCACATGGACAGAGGTGAGATGGCAGTGATCCTTAATTGTGAGCACTTTAGCCTTCATGTCCACTCAGGCCCCACCCCCAGGGGAAAAGTTGAAAGAGAGTGATTGATAAAGGCAAGCACTTTAGACCATTTGGTCACCTGTGGCCCTGCTAGTTTCTGCAAAAGAATGCCTAGATGGCTGATTTGCATCAGGTCGTAATGTTAAAGATTTCTGAAGACTTTTATAACTTTTAATTGACTTCATAATTTTCTTTCACAGGATTGGTATAGTAACTATTAAAGATGTAAACACATTTTCTAATTTTCACGCTTCACTACAATACACTAAGTTAAACTATTATGATGTCATCATAATCTAATAATCCTGTAGAGAAACTGTATCAGATATTCTTGAGAAACTGCAATACCCCAAAATCTAAGTAAATAAAATCTGTTTATATGTGTCTGAGTCACCATGGACCTTGAGCCTGATGTTAGGCATAGCAAAGCACTGAAATCGTCTGAGTTTAATTAAGATATATCCACATACCAAGTTATATTAATTCCAAAATTTCTACCAAATTTAATTGTTACATCCACAAGCTATTGTTGCAAACAAACACATGTTATGGCCACTGAACATGCACTAATACAAGATACTATTTCAGACATCTTTACAAAGTTTTATAAAATTTCAATCTTGTTTGCAATTTACCCTGCTTACAAGCCATTACAGACAAAGTCTTTAATCATGACCAGTGACCTTGAAATCAGTATCACTGAGGCCTAACTATCCACGTTTCTAAAGCAGCAAAAAATATCATATTGTATGTTAAAGTTATATTGTTGCACATGAAGGACTTTTAAAATACATGGTAATGATAATGATAATAATAATAATAAAGACTTTATTTAGAGAAGGTAACTCAATTAGTTACAGAACTAATCTACCTTGAGGGCTTCTATCTGTTATGTACAATATATACAGTATATACAACATGATGTGAAGAGTCTGGCTTGACACTAAATAATTAAGTAATTTTAAAATTCAAAGCATCAAGCCTGGAAAACATTCACAGGCATCAGTGAAAACATAAACTTATATAAAACATAAAATATAATCCTGCATTGAAATATTCAGCTATGAAAATGATATAAATTACAGAAAAGCAGGCGGTATTTTTTGTACTAGAACTGTTTAATTTTCTAAAGATTTCATCCATTTAAGACATTGATTGTGAAAAGATGAAATGCTAGGAGCCTGCCTTATGTCACTGGGAATGTTGTTCCATACCAGTGGACCAGTATATTGAAAACTTTTTTTAAACAATTCCTTCTTTGGCCTTGGCATAATGTAATTTTTTCTTCTTATGGACCTTAAATTTGGAGTGCCATCAGCATCTCTTTGGTGAAAGATATTGCTTAGATAGACAGGAATGTCTTTTCTGGATACTTTATACATCAATTTGGCCTTTCTAAGAAATATTCTTTCATGTATTGTTAAAATCTTTATATTATTCATTGCATCCTGAAAATTTTCTATACTTTGATCTAGAATTAAATCGCAAGCCCTCTTTTGGAGTCTTAAAAGTGTTGTTATGTTTGAATTAGAGGTATTACCCCAAATTACATTACAGTAGTCCAGATATGGCTGAATAAAACTTTTATTAAAGATGACCCTATACTGAAGAGGAATGTATGTTTTGATTTTCCTCAGTAGCCAAAGATAAGAGTTAACCTTTTGTGAAATATGTTTAATGTGAATAGAACAAGTAAGATTGTTATGCAAGAAAACACCAAGAATTTTATCTTGAGAGGTCATATTGAGGCTCACATTGTTGAATAGAACCTGGAGTTTGTTGCTAGCCTTGCTCGTTTATTGTTGTGTTGTAACTAGTAGGGCTTTCGTTTTTTCTTTATTTATGATCATACTGTTTTCCTTGCAGTCTGTTGAGAGCATCTTGTAAGTTATTTTCAAGTACTGTTTTGGTTTTATCAATCTCAGACAGTGTAGTATCATCTGCATAAAGGTCAGTGGAAGAAATTGAAGTTCCAATCTTAAGAGGTAAATCATTGATAACTAGTATGAATAAGAGAGGGCCAAGGATAGAGCCTTGTGGTACTCCACAATTAATATTTTTACTTTCAGAAAGTTGACCATTTAAAGATACTTTTTGCACTTTATCGGTTAAGTAAGAAGTAAACCAGTTTAGGGAGTTTTCACTGCATTGATAGACTTTTAGTTTTTCAAGCAAAAGTTCATGGTCTACAAGATCAAAAGCTTTACGAAAATCAACCATATTAGTGCCTACCATTTCTCCTTGATCTAATGCTTTCAGCCATTTATCAATCAAAGATACAAGTGCAGTATGAATGCTTATTTTTACAGTTTCACTAAAGTCTTATTTCAATTATTGTTTTCTCTTCAATAAAAACCACCTGCCCCATTGTTAATACATTTTTCAGCACATGATAGGTTATACATGGCAGACAGTATAACTGGTGAAGGAGGAACCAGAGAAAATCCCAGGAAGAACCGCCAACCCACAACAAGCTACTGGCAAGCTTTCTCACATAACCACATTGGCAAGCCTGAGGCTCGAACTGATGCAGACAGAGGTGAGATGGTAGTGATCGGTAAAGGTCAACACACTAGACCACTCAGCTTCCAAGGCCCCTCTGGAACTGACATTGTACCTAACATGTGTTTGATGATAAATAAAGACCATCCTCAATTCAACAAAATTTGTCCAATTTCTTTTAGGTGGCAGTTTTTTCACTAATGATAAACCAATCTCATATTTTTTGCAGATGTATACGAGTAGACTTTAAATGTCTGACCAATCAGAAAGCCTGTTAAATATGCAGATGTATCAGAATACAATTTTAATGTCTGACCACTCAGAAATCATGTTAAATCTGTCATCAGTACAAAAAGCTTGTTAAATCTGCAGATGTTTCACAATACACTTCCAAAATGTGTGTTCAGAATCTAATGCTTAGATCTGTACATGTTGTTTGAATAATAGACACAAGCAGAAGCTGGGAATGTAAGATTTTCTCTTCTTATCCCGTAAAGCAGAATTAAGAAATGCAGCAAAATAAAAAGAATTAGCAAAATACAGACACTAATCATGTACAATAATGAACTTTCCTTAATGATGAATTGTCCAATACAATGAATAGTCCAAAACAATTAATTATCCAATAGGATGAATTGTCCAATATGAATGCCACTTTAAACTGGACAGTAAAAGACACATGTTAACTATACAGTGCATTATATGAACACTTAATATTACAAAGTTACCCTAAATCATTCATTACATTGATAGTCTACAGTGAAATTAACGGGTCATAAATGTTCAGTGAGATCACAGTAAGTAAATTTTAATGTACAGTTTAATTTCTTAATTAAGACCACAAACTGGACTAGGGAAAAGTCTTGTCTGAATTGGAGGCAGTCACATGACAGTCTTATTTCAGAGTACATTAATCTGCTCATTTACTAAGTACTATATCACCAATCAGGGGAACCATTATAATGTCCCATGATCTAGACAAAATCACATTATAATGGGGTACCGATATATGGTACCTCACTACAATGGCATGCTAAGGATAAATGACACATGGAGCAAGGATGATGGCCTGAAAAGGGTTTTGGCACCCCAAGACCTCTGGCACCCATGGTTTTGGCAATCCAAGACTTGGGCAACTGCCTCATCTGCCCCCCACCCCCATTAGTACGTACTTGCTTACTACATTTCTACTCAAGGAAGCCATGAAAATGTACCAACAGTAGACAAGATCACCTTAAAATAGGATATATTATACATACATGTAGTACAATGATATCCCATTATTCCACTATTCAGAAGTGTTATTAAAGTGCATAGAGATATAGACAAGCTTGTCTTATAATGGAGTATGTTATAAGAAAAATATAAAGACTTCAATACAGTACTTAGTCTAAATAGTGTCAACTATCATGGAAAAACATTGTACTTACATGTAGGCTGAAAATTAATGAAGAAAAAAAAATCAGTATAATGGAAGCCATTGCCATAGCTATAGTATAACAGGGACTATGTTATTCTGAGGTGCTTTATAGTCAGTGAACACTGCAAACTGAAGAGACAAAATGTAATTGTTATCTGAAGTTGGTCTTGTTTGTCACAATTCAAGAAGGTTTATTTACTTGTAATTGGCGCACAAAAATTATGATGTAAATGTTTTACTCCGTTATCTGAATTCCTTATACATTACCAGTACTAAAGACTCTCTGCAAATAAAAAGTTGTTTGATTAGAACAGGTCATCATAGCTTGATGCAGAATGTATTCTCAAACAAAAGTTCTTTGGTTAGAAGAGGTCATTATTACTTGATGCTGAGTATTTTCAAACAAAAGTTGTTTAGTTAGACCACGTCATTATTACTTGATGCTGAGTATTTTCAAACAAAAGTTGTTTAGTTAGACCACGTCATTATTACTTGACGCTGAGTATTTTCAAACAAAAGTTATTTAGTTAGACCAGGTCATTATTACTTGATGCTGAGTATTTTCAAACAAAAGTTGTTTAGTTAGACCACGTCATTATTACTTGATGCTGAGTATTTTCAAACAAAAGTTGTTTAGTTAGACCACGTCATTATTACTTGATGCTGAGTATTTTCAAACAAAAGTTGTTTAGTTAGACCACGTCATTATAACTTGACGCTGAGTATTTTCAAACAAAAGTTGTTTAGTTAGACCAGGTCATTATAACTTGATGCTGAATGTATTCTCAAAGAAAACTTTCAACAGCTGAAAAGTTTAGCCTCCCATCCTCAAAAAATGTCTACATACCTTTTGAATGCAGTCCTGTTATTTACAATAAAATGTAAATATCTTTTTCCATGCAAACTGACAATTCCACATAAAATCTAATTATCCATGGCTATAACTGTGTATTGATCAGCAATTGTGTATTGGCTTTCTTCCTAATGTTTCTAAGAGAGCAACATGACAAACTTTAAAACAAAATTCATACCCTATTTGCAGTGCATCCAGTGCAGGCCTTGACCTAGACAAAGTCCCTAGGCTTCCCACATTCCAGTCCCATAAACAGCAAAACACCAGCGAAACAAAACTGTTTGTTTGAATATGTCACACAATTTTGATTTTATAAAACTGTCCATGGTATTTCCCACTGCATGGTGGGAACAATGGCATGGCAAGATCACAATACAATAAGCCCCTTACAGCTGTGGCTGGCAAATCAATAGTACATCATACTGCCACACTGGAATACTGCAGCATGCTTGGTCTTTCAATCTCTCTTGGCTTCAAATCTTGACTACAAAAAAAGGACAAGCTTCAAAAGATAGCCCTCTCATTGACTATTGTGCTTAACAATGGATTATTGCAAATAGCTCAATGAAATATGATGAATAACTGTTTTCCAGCTGCTGACTGCCATAAAAAGTAACAAATTCTACCTCACTATAAAGTTTCCCATTATAAGGCAGTCCTTTTATATTTAAAAGCCTTGTATAATAACAGATCCCCCTGCATGTCCTAACAGATTAATTATATGTAATTTACCTCAGTATAAGGTAACATCACTTCTAAGGTGGTCCAATTATCTGGCTTCAGTGAAGTGTTATAGTGCAGTATTGTGCCTGTTTCTTTCCCTTGTAATACAAACAAAATAAAAACCCAACCAAAGATCACCAGTCTGATAGCCACCCAAACCAGTATGATAACCACCCAAACCAGTCTGATAGCCACCCAAACCAGTCTAGGTCTACTGTCTCGGTGTGTACTTGGAAAAAGCATTTAGCCCCCCATTTTCATACCATGATATAGCGGTAGTCAATAATGTGGATATAGTCAATAATATGGATATATTCAATAATGTGGATATAGTCAATAATGTGGATATAGTCAATAATATGGATAGAGTTAATAATGTGGATATAATCAATAACTTGAATACAGTCAATAATGCGGATATAGTCAATACTCTGGATATAGTCAATATTATGGATATTCAATATTATGGATATTGTCAATAATATGGTTATTGTTGTTGTAGGGTTTAACACCATTTTTCAGCACAAGATAGGCTATACATGGCGGCCAGTATAAATGGTGGGGGAAGAACCCGGGAAAACCCTGGAAAGAACCACCAACCCATGAGAAGATACTGGCAAGCTTTCTCACATACCCACACTGGCCGAACTTTAGACTTGAACCCAGTAATATGGATATAGTCAATAATGTGAATGTAGTCAATAATATGGATATAGTCAATAACATGGATATAGTCAACAATGTGGGTACAGTCAATAATATGGATATAGTCAACAATGTGGGTACAGTCAATAATATGGATATAGTTAATAATGTGGATACAGTCAATAATATGGATATAGTCAATAATGTGGGTACAGTCAATAATATGGATATAGTCAATAATGTGGATACAGTCAATAATATGGATATAGTCAATAATGTGGATACAGTCAATAATATGGATATAGTCAATAATGTCAATAATGTGGAAACAGTCAATAAAGGGGAT
The DNA here is from genome assembly GCA_028554795.2 of Sinohyriopsis cumingii. Lineage (NCBI taxonomy): Eukaryota > Metazoa > Mollusca > Bivalvia > Unionida > Unionidae > Sinohyriopsis > Sinohyriopsis cumingii. Next base: position 7,509,267 of record CM068839.1, read on the forward strand.
ATAGTCAATAATATGGATAGAGTTCATAATATGGATATAGTCAATAATGTGGGTATAGTCAATAATGTGTTAAAAGTGCAGTTAAAATGAAACAAAGCAAAAACAATAAACCAAAAACCAACATTCAGTTGACAAGACATTTGGGTGGTGTGGGGTAAAAAGCAGTACTGTAATTATGTCAGAGTGAAAGGTTATGGTTGAGGTTGCTGTTGTTTTTGTTTTTATGGGTTTAATGCATTTTTAGCACAAGCTAGGCTAAACATGGTAGCCAGCATAACAAGTGGAGGTAGAACCTGAAAAAAAACATGAAAGGACCACCCACTCACGGGAAGCTGCTGGCAAGTTTTCTCACATACCCACATTGGCAGAGTCCAAGACTCAAACCCATGCAGACAGAGGTGAACAGGCTGTGATCCATAATGATGAGCACTTTAGACCACTCAGCCAGTCAGCCCCCACCACCACCAGTGGGAAAGGTGAAAGAGAGATGACATGCAGAAAGGTGAGATACTGTGCCATTGATGGGAAAAGGTGAGAAGGAGCACTGTACATATGATGGGGAATGGCGAGATGGAGCACTGTACCTATGATGGGGAAGGGTGAGTAGGAGTACTGTACCTATGATGGGGCAGAGCGAGAAGGAGCACTGTATCTATGATGGGGAAGTGCGAGAAGGAGTACTGTACCATTGATGGGGAAAGGTGAGAAGGAGCACTGTACCTATGATGGGGAAGGGCAAGAAGGAGCACTGTACCTATGATAGGGAAGGGCAAGAAGGAGTACTGTACCAATGATGGGGAAAGGTGAGAAGGAGCAGTGTACCTATGATGGGGAAGGGCGAGAAGGAGTACTGTACCTATGATGGTGAAGGGTGAGAAGGAGTACTGTACCAATGATGGGGAAGGGCAAAAAGGAGCACTGTGCCTATGATGGGGAAGGGTGAGAAGGAGTACTGTACCAATGATGTGGAAGGGCAAGAAGGAGTACTGTACAAATGATGGGGAAAGGTGAGAAGGAGCACTGTACCTATGATGGGGAAGGGCGAAAAGGAGCACTGTGCCTATGATGGGGAAGGGTGAGAAGGAGTACTGTACCAATGATGTGGAAGGGCAAGAAGGAGTACTGTACAAATGATGGGGAAAGGTGAGAAGGAGCACTGTACCTATGATGGGGAAGGGCGAGAAGGAGTACTTTACCTATGACCATTATGAAAAGTGAGAGGGAGTACTGTATGTATGATAGGAATTAAAAGTGAGTAGGGGTACAATACCTATGACAGGAATAAAGGTGAGAGGGGGTATTGTAACTATGACAGGGGAAAAGGTGATAAGGAGTACTGTAACTGCGACAGGAATAAAAGGTGAGAGGAAGTACTATACATATGAAAGGTAACAGTGGGTTTTTACCTATGACAAGGGGGAAGGTTTGAGGGAGTACTGTTACTATGGCATGGAAAAGGTAAGAGACATACTATACATATGATAAGAGGAAAGGCAAGAGGGAGTACTCTATCAGTGATGAGAAAATGAGAAGTACTGTACCTGTGACCATCAAGAAATGTAACATGGAGTACTCTACCTATGACAAGAATGAAATGTGTGTAAAAGTATTGTAACTACAATAGGAATGAAAGGTAAGAGGGAGTACTGTACTTATGACAGAAAAAAGGGACAGTGAGTACTATACCTATGACACAGGTAAAGGTGAGTGAGAGTACTATACCTATAGCCAGTATGAAAGGTAAGAGGGAGTACTGTACCTATGACAGGAATGAAAGTTGAGTGGGACTAATGTACATATAACAGAGTGAAGTATGACATGTAGTACTATAGCAATGGCAGGAATAAAAGGTGAGAGGGAGTACTGTACCTATAACCAGTATGAAATGTAATAGGTAGTACTGTACCTATGATAGGAATAAAAGGTGAGAGGGAGTACTGTACATACTATATGGATGAAAGGTAAGAGAGTATTGTACTGTATTGGACAGGAGAAATGTGAAATAGAGTATTGTAACTGTGACAGGAGACAGGTGAAAGGGAGTATTCTAACTGTGACAGGAGACAGATGAAAGGGAGTATTGTACCTGTGACAGGGGAAAGGTGAAAGGGAGTATTGTACCTGTGACAGGGAAAGGTGAAAGAGTTGCACCATTGACAGGGGAAAGGTGAAGGCAGTTCTGTACCAATAATAGTGGAGAATGGTGACAGTGTACTGTACCTCTGACATGGGAAAAGGTGAGGATTAGTCCAGAGATTGTATGGGTTTATTTTTTTACACATATGAAAATAAAAATTACTGTTAAATTCCATGTTATTTCTTCTGATCTATGCGATCCGATAAAAAAAATGCATGATCTTCATTGAAAACTTTTTCATCATTGACAAGTTCTTTTCATACTGTGTCATCCAATTTTTTAACTGGACTTGTCCCTCAACAATCAGTTAATAATTACTAATTTTATCAAACTTAATGTAGTTACAACATGCCAAATTTTAATACATGTAATGTTCCTGATACGAACCAGCTACATAATAAATCCTTGTTCTGTAAATAGAGTACCTTGATTCAGTGAACTTAGCTGTAATTGTGCTAAAAAAATCTATCTCAAGTATAAATACAGCAGACCCTCAATATAACTCCCTTCATTATACAGATTCCCCTCTTATAACAGAGAATAAATTATGGATCCAATTACATTTGTCAGAGTTTATTTTATCATTAATACTTCATTTAGGTCACTTTATTTCAGTTCCTGGTTCCAATTATGATGTGATTTCACATCATTAAATACTATTATAATGTGATTTCCCAGCATTAAATACTCTGTTTTGGTTCTTGGCTCATGGAAATATATTATAATGTGATTTCACATCATTAAATACTCTGTTTTTGGTTCTTGGCTCATGAGAATAAATAATAATATGAGTTCACATCATTAAATACTCTGTTTTGGTTCTTGGTTTCATGGAAATATATTATAATATGATTTCACATCATTAAATACTCTGTTTTGGTTCTTGGCTTGATAGAAATATATTATAATGTGATTTCCCAGCATCAAATACTGTTTTGGTTCTTGGTTCATGGAAATATATTATAATGTGATTTCACATCGTTAAATACTCTGTTTCGGTTCTTGGCTCATGAGAATATATTATAATTGATTTCACATCATTAAATATTCTTGATTTAGTTCTTGACTTCATATAAATATATTATAATGTGATTTTGTATTGTTAAATGCTCTGTTTTGGTTCTTGGCTCATGGAAATATATTATAATATGATTTCACATCATTAAATACTCTGTTTTGGTTCTTGGCTTGATAGAAATATATTATAATGTGATTTCCCAGCATCAAATACTGTTTTGGTTCTTGGTTCATGGAAATATATTATAATGTGATTTCACATCGTTAAATACTCTGTTTCGGTTCTTGGCTCATGAGAATATATTATAATTGATTTCACATCATTAAATATTCTTGATTTAGTTCTTGACTTCATATAAATATATTATAATGTGATTTTGTATTGTTAAATGCTCTGTTTTGGTTCTTGGCTCATGGAAATATATTATAATATGATTTCACATCATTAAATACTCTCTTTTGGGTCTTGGCTTCATGGAAATATATTATAATGTCATTTCACATCATTAAATACTCTGTTTTGGTTCTTGGCTCATGCAAATATATTATAATGTGATTTCACATCATTAAATACTCTGTTTGGGTTCTTGGTTTCATGGAAATATATTATAATATGATTTCACATCATTAAATACTCTGTTTGGGTTCTTGGCTTGATGGCAATATATTATAATGTGATTTCCCAGCATTAAATACTGTTTTGGTTCTTGGTTCATGGAAATATATTATAATGTGATGTCACATCATTAAATACTCTGTTTTGGTTCTTGGCTCATGGGAATATATTATCTGATTTCACATCATTAAATATTCTTGATTTAGTTCTTGACTTCATATAAATATATTATAATGTGATTTTGTATTGTTAAATGCTCTGTTTTGGTTCTTGGCTTCATGGAAATATATTATAATGTGATTTTACATAGTTGAATAATCTGTTTTGGTTCTTGGCTCATGCAAATATATTATAATGTGATTTCACATCATTAAATACTCTGTTTTGGTTCTTGGCTCATACAAATATATTATAATGTGATTTTACATTGTTAATACTCTGTTTTGGTTCCTGGCTTCATGGGAATATATTATAATGTGATTTTACATAGCTGAATAATCTGTTTTGGTTCTCGGCTCATGCAAATATATTATAATGTGATTTCACATCATTAAATACTCTATTTTGGTTCTTGGCTCATGCAAATATATTATAATGTGATTTCACATTGTTAATACTCTGTTTCAGTTCCTGGCTTCATGGGAATATATTATAATGTGATTTCACATCATTAAATACTCTATTTTGGTTCTTGGATTCATGTAAATATATTATAATGAGATTTCACATTGTTGAATAATCTGTTTTGGTTTTTGGCTCATGGAAATATATTGTAATGTGATTTCACGTCATTAAATACTCTGTTTTGGTTCTTGGCTCATGGGAATAAATAATATGATTTCACATCGTTAAATATTCTATTTTAGTTCTTGACTCATGGAAATATATTATAATGTGATTTCAAACCATGATTACTCTATTTTTGTGTTTTAAAACTCATTCAAGATTCAGCATTTTTGTATCATCCTTATGCATAAAGAACCCTTACTTATAGTACACACCACTCTGGTGGCCTAAGTGGTTAGAGCATCTGCCTCATATGTGGAAGGTTACGGGTTCAAACCCTGGCCAAGTCATACCAAAGACTTATGAAAATTATCCTAGCAGCTGCCTTGCTTGGCGCTCAGCATTAAGAGGTTAGTGTTAGGATTGGTCGGCCTGGTGTCAGGATAATGTGACTGGGTGGGACACCATAATACATAATTTGATGATGGGTTGGCCTGGTTTCAGGATAATATGACTGGGTGGGACATGATGCTACAAGTCTGAGACATGATGCCCCAGTGCTTAATGCTGAATGCCAAGCAAGGCAGCTGCTAGTGTCAGTTTTATAAGTCTTTGGTATGACTCGGCCAGGGTTCCAACCCTCAACTATCAGCATCCAAGGCAGATACTCTAACCACTTAGGCCACAAGAGTGGTCTGAAGATATATCAAAGTTAACATAGAAAGTTACTAATATACACCTGATTGATCAGAAAATGCTATCCCTGGAGGATACTTTATGATATGAAATTAACTTATATGGAAAAAAATATTATCATACATGTGTGTCTATATATACAGACACACACATCTATGATAATATTCTTTTTCCATATGTATTTACTAACATGGCCAGCTCACATGAAAATCAACAGGCCCTTCCAATCTTCCAATTCCAATCAATTAAAATTTATGACTGCAGAAACATCTGAATTGCCCCACTAGCCTACAGCTGTCAGTATTAGCTAGCCCTCCTCAACCCACAGGCTATTGACCATTGGCTAAATTGACCCCTGTATAGCCCAAGGCATATTAGTTAGACCATTATTTAGATATGTAATTAGAAGGTAGGTAGGTCATAGAGGTAGGTAATAGAGGTGGAGAGAGGGATCAGTGACAGCATCCAGTCCAGTATGAATGAAACATGAATAAAGTATGAATCTCCCTGAATTGCCTCCATTATGACCCTAAATAACTCTTTTTTATGAATTCAACAAAAACAATAATCTTTCCAATCTGTCATAACAATCATAGATAAACATATGAAATGAGAATGAGAGAAAATCCAAACTCCTCTCCATTAAAGTTACAAATGTGGGATAAACTCCTCCACATGGAGTGTCAACATTCTTCTTACATTTCTGTTATTTCCACCTGTGATTAAGATATTTTAATTTTATTAATATTTAATATGCCAGGTAATTAAAGGTAATTACTGACTCTAACAACACAAGTATATATATCCCTAGCCATTATAATGTCTGCCTCCATGCCTTCATGGGGAATACATGAATAAAATATATAAATACCAGCCATATGAAATCAATGTTATAGAAGAAGATATGCAGCCAGAACAAAGGGAGATAAATCTGAGACTGATAATTCTGAGCTTTGTACATCTCATGCTAGAGATTAGAGAACCCATATGAAATGAACAGGTGGAAACTGCTTGGTTTCTGCCTTAAATAGTAATATTCCAGGAATTGTGCAGGAGACCTGATTTCAACAAGGTTTCAGTATGACTTGTGCCTCTCATTAGAGGCTTAATTCTACATTTTTCCACCTTGCTTTGAAGGAAAACACTAAGAGCCATGGTTTAAAATGTCATTTGAATTGTTTTCCAAGGCACATACAAATCATAGGTGAACTGGACTTAAAAATTTGCAGAAGGTGGATATTTTTGATTTATCTAAATTCACCATTAGATACACCATCCAGAAATCAATTCTCAAAATTCAAATGGCTGAAATTTGAATACAGATTAGCCCGCAAAAAAGTCCATATTAATGTTCAAAGTATATAATTAACTTTGTCCATGATATTATGTTTCATTTTAAGTAAATAAAATAGTACCAAGGACCTAAATTAAGATCAATTATAAATGACCATTGCAATGCATCATTCCCAAAAGCAAATACTTCAAAAAATCATTTGCTTACTCCAGCGCTGTTCTATGGAATGAATTCCAAATTTGATCAGAAACAAATCTAAAGATATTCAAAACATAAACATATGATTACTATCTTGAAAGGAAGTTTTCATTGTAAATATTCAAATATTTACACTTGATTGTGTTTTGTTAATGCATTTCATAGACACATAGTATTTTTTATACTAAATGTATTTTTTCTTCTCTTGTATTTTTACATTCATTTGTTCATTCTGTTTGCCTCAAGAGAGAATAGTATAAGATATTTAGTTATCCTCATCAAATTTATTATTATTATTATTATTATTATCATTATTATTATTATTATTATTATTATTATTATTATTATTATTATTATCATCATCATTATTATTATTATTATTATTATTATTATTATTATTATTATTATTATCATTATTATTATTATTATTATTATTATTATTATTATTATTATCATTATTATTATTATTATTATTTAGAATTCACAGGAAGAGGATTTCTTTGCAAGTTAATAACAAAGAATTTTTACCAGAGATAACTAAAGGATGGGGTTTAATGTTTGGCTTTCCATTTGTAAAGACCTAAATTTGAATATATTTGTTGAATTTGTTAAGCAAAAAAGAATTTCACAGTAGTTATAAATTTACAATTTTGATGATTTTAAATTAGTAAAAAATACAAACTGGAATTTCTTGCATTTAGGGCTTTTTCTATTACTGTTTTCTTCTAGAGTGTTTTAAACTCTGTCAATCCCAGTCTGCCAGAAAGGCGTTTTTTTGGTCTGTAACAAATCAATGTTGGAAAAACAAAATATAAACAGCAGAAGTGTTACTATGAAATAGATGCACCATAAGTAGGTAAGCAGGAAAAAACTGAGTTTTAATATTATATATATTGCATAATATTTGATTGATTGATTGATTGATTGTAGTTTTACAGAACACCAGCACTGTAAGGCTATCTAGCACCACTGAATAAGTTATATGCAAGATTATTTACAGCTGATAAAAGGTTTATTATCAAACCAGTGATAACAAAATCAAACAGCCAAAAGAAAAACAATGAGATGGTGATGGTAATATGTGAGACTTGAAGATCAACAGGGAATGCAAATGGTGTTTGTCAACGAACAATTCAGCAAAAAAGGAGACACCCAAAATGAATGACAGTACACATGTTACATGCAAATACTCAAACTGATAGCAAAAAAATTATATTTTAGAATAAAAGTTGTTTCTTTCAGGACAGGTAAGTGTTATGAGTCTAGGCTGTTACAAAAGTAACAGGAAAAAAGTGAAGACAACAAGCTTTGTACAATTTAACAAATAATTTATTTCCTTAGAATAACAAGTGAAAAATGAGAAGAAAGAACTTATGGTTTTACGAATCAAATCCAAAAATAATCCAAGAATTAAAAAAATACAAGCCCTAGTGATAATAAGTCCTGAATGAAACTAAGTTTGAATCCTGATGAAATCCAAAATGGAAGACAACGATGTCTGTTGTAACCTGCGAAGTGTTGCATTGTCAACAATCTCTTGTTGAATCACAGAAAATATTATTCCATTTTTGAAATTCTGTATAAATTTTGATAAATGTCCTTGTCCAAGAATTAATTTAGAGCACTAGTATTTCAGAGAAAATAATCACTTGAAATCCAATAATTTGAAGAAATAAAATCTCAGCCCAAACTGGTCACAAAAACACAACTCAACATGTCATAAGTTTAAAGCCTACTGACTACTTTTATACAAAACATTAGGTATAAGGCTAACTTAAGACACAAAACAGACTCCAAGATGAGGGTCACATGGCCATCTTTCTAGAACAAAATGGAAGCTTTTTACATGCCTATCATCACATACTCCCAGTAGGGTCTTAACTAAAATCAATGGTTCTTACTCTGGGAAAGAATAAAAAATAAAAAGTTGTTTACCAGAACTGCCACTGTTTCTGAATCAAGATCAGGAACTAGGTCAGCATTAGATACAGTGTCTCTATTATCAGTTGTTTATGTCAAAAATAATTTTAAAAAATCAGAACTGAACTCTATTCTAGGCAATATCAAATCCAGTAAGGGGCCCCGAGTGGCCGAGTGGTCTAAAGTGCTCTCCATCATGGATCACTGCCATCTCACCTCTGTCTGCGTGGGTTCAAGTCTCGGGCTCGGCCAATGTGGATATGTGAGAAAGCTTGCCGGTAGCTTCTTGTGGGTCGGTGGTTCGTTCGGGGGTTTTCCCTGGTTCTTCCTCCATCATTAATTCATTAATACTGGCCGCCATGTATAGCCTATCTTGTGCTGAAAAATGGCGTTAAAACCTATAACAACAAAAATCAAATCCAGTAAACAAAGTTAAATTACAATAGCATGTAACAGAATTTAAAAAACTTAAAAACTAACAAACAAATAATTAAAATAAATATACATAACATAAATATAAATATACATAAGACACATTTACAGGAATGGAATGATGCTGTGAATAACAAACTCCATGCAATCAACCCAACCCCTGGCTACTAGACTCCTTCTTACAAAACCATCCATAGGAACGGTCTGGTCATGGCAAGAAAAAGAACTGGTTATACTTCTATAACCCACTCCTACATATTAAAGGGTGAGGCCTGACTGAATGCATTTTTTGGCAATTAATCCTTCACCATGAAGCACTTCATAATAGATTGTTTAGATCTCCAACATACATGTGATCCTTACTACAGTGTTTAACACACGAAAGAGTTTTCTGATACGGTAAATGTCTTGCATCTCAAATCATATTATGAACATGTTGATTTTTTTATTGTGATAAATAATAATAATCATTATTCACAGATGATTCTAATAATATTCTGTTCCAGACATTATTGGGGAAGGAGGCGGAAACCCCAAACATTTTTCCAGGCAGGAATATAAAGTGATTTCCAAGCATCAAACTAAAGCATTTTTCCAGGCATCAAACTAAAGCATTTTTCCAGGCATCAAACTAAAGTGTATTACTGTACTAATCTGTATATTTCACCTCAAATTCCACCTGATTTATATCTCAATACTGGTTGGCTTACATCTCAGATCAGTTTTTATTGTTAAAGATTTTGCCTTAGGTATGTCTAAATAACAGGTGAAAAATTTTGTACCAGAAGAAACTAATGGTTTCATTCAACAGAATCAATGAAGCATGAAAGTGGTTTGAATATAAAAGAATTTGGATGGATGGTGACTTGGTAATTATTAAGGTGATTTAATATAACAGAATGAACTAAACAACTGATGCCTAATAGAAAAGTCCTTTCTGTAAAAAGAATTGTGTTCAATCTTTCAGGGAACAAACTTGCCTTGCCACAGTCACAGAATTTTGGTGGGGTGGGTTGTACATGTACTCTCTAAGACACACAGACACACAAAGTTATGTGACTGTCACCAATAATATTCCAGAAATCAATATGAACACAAAACTTTAATCATTAAGCCACTGATGCATTAAATAACTTTATCCAGGGGGGAAAGTGTTGCACTCACTCACTGTATCCACATATAAAACTATGACATGACCACTATTGCAACCAAGAATTTTCCATGGGGAGCTATAAGAGGTGGTATGACTAATGATGCAGTAAAGTGATTTGGGAACAGTCACGGACATTTATTACAGTGTTCTATAAAGGAATGAACTGAGCATCTAATAACCTCATAGTAAGAAACTTAAATTAAAAACTTCAGCAAGACGTGAACGATAATTTGGTTTGGTTTTTTACAGCACAACATTATACCATGCTGAGGTATATGAACTACCTTGCCCAAGGATCACCATAACCAATCCAGGAACTGAACCTGCATCCTTCAGGTCATAACACCAGTGCATCAACCACTGAGCCACTGTGGCTCCCTAATAATAATAATAATAATAATAATAATAAAACTAATGATTTTATTTAAAGAGGGTAACACAATTTGCTAAAAAACTAATCTACCTTGAGGCCCTCATACAAAGGAATTTATTTATTTTATTTTAACTGCATCTCTGAAGCCACTGGATATATTGGGTTTGGAAGAAGGAAACAGAGTGGGCATTTCTAATCTCAACTGGAACTCTTGTTGAATAATTCCTTATTTGGTTTGGGAATTTCATACTGTTTGGTAGACATAAATGTCAGGTGGGGAGAATTACCAGGTAGCCTATATTGGAATAGTGATTGTAAATATTCAGGAGCACTATTATTGGATACTCTGCACATTAATTTGGCTTTTCTCAACCAGATTTGGTCTTAAATAGGTAATATTTATAACTTACCAGCTAAATTTTCCTTGCTTTCTTTCTGGATTGAAATGAGTCCAAATGCTCTTTTTTTAAGATGTGCTAGCTTTGCTATGTTTTTATTATTTGAAATTACCCCATGCCATATTACAGTAGTCTAAATAGGGTTGTATGTAACTGTTATAAAATAGTTTTCTGTGCCTTTCAAGGAGAAAATGTTTTATCCTTCTGAGAAGCCATAAATTTGAATTAACTTTTTCTGATATGTTTGATATGTTCAATCCATGACAGGTTATTATCTACCAAAACACCAAGTAGTCTATCACAACAGACCATATGCTGATTTTTATCTTTCCATGTCAGACATCACTATTAAGATTGTTCTTTTTTGCCGTGTTGAGATAAGTATTATTTTAGTTTTACCAGTATTTACCACCACATCATTGCATGTGCACCAGTCGTCCAGTTTGTTTAGGGCATCCTGTAAAGAAATTTCCAGTTCATACTTTGTGTTTTGAATGTCTGACAATGTTGTGTCATCTGCATAGAAATCTGAAGATGATATTGAGTCCCTTAGTAAAAGTGGTAGGTCATTAATAAATGATATAAATAGTCATGGACCTAGAACTGAGCCTTGCCGTACTCCGTGTCTAATTGTTACAGGTTCAGATAGAACATTATTGATATAAACATGTTGTGTTCTCTAACTTAAGTATGAAGTAAACTATCTAACTGTGCTTTCAACACATTGGTAAATTTTCAGTTTCTTAAAAAGGATTTCATGATCCACCATGTCAAAAGCTTTCCTGAAATCTACAAATACAGATCCTATTATTTTACCTTGATCAAGTGCTTGAAGCCATTTATCAATTAGAGAGATCAAGGCAGTTTCACATGAATAATTCTATCTAAAGCCTGTTTGATTAGGGTGTAACAGCAAGTATATAGTTAAATATTACATGAATGAGTCATGGACATGTTTTTTAATCAATTTTGACAAGTTTGGTAGTATTGAGATTGGCCAGTAGTTATCATCATCCTTAGAACCAGATCTGTGAACAGGAGTTACTTCTGCAGTTTTCTATCTTTTGGGGACAGATGAGGTTGCAATACTTCATAATTATCTGAAATAGCTGAGGCAGAAGTTTTAATGAGTCAAGGACCAATCTGATCAAGTCCTGTGCTTTGCTTGGTATCAAGTTCACTGAGATATTTTTTAACATAGTTTTTTGATACTGGTGGGATAGAGAAATATACCTCCTTAGGGATTTTGCTGCTGCAGAACTTTTTCTGTTTATTAAAGTTGTTTTCTATCACTGGTTCTTTCAACTTCATGGTAATGTTGGTGAAAAAATCACTGAAAACATTTGCAATGTCATTGTCATCAGTGACTATGGTGTTATTTACCAGAAGTGAGTGAATTTTATTTGTATGATCTTTGCGTGTTCCTCCAATGAGTTCATTGAAGACTTTCCGAATGGAGTCTGTGTTGATCTTTTTGTTTTCAAGCATTGATTGATACAGTGTACTTGTTATTTTATTTCTCCATACTTTATATTGTGCATGGTTTCCCATAGTCTTGAATTGGTCTTGTGTTTTCATAGCATCTATGATTTCAGTAGTAAGCCAGTTAGGTTGGATTTCATTCTTTACTCGATGTTCTTTCAGTGGTGCATGCTTAGAGACTACATCCATAAATAAGTCAGTCCACACCCTTAGAGCTTCATCTACATCATAAAATTTTGGATTATATTCCATGGAACTTTATATAATTCATCGAGAAATTGTTCTTCATTAAATTTTTTGAATGATCTGTAAGTAATAGTTTTGTGTGAATTTTTCTTGTTTCTCTTGCATATAAGCTTTCTTGTCAAAAAAGTAGGATAGTGGTCACTAAGACCAACATTCAGTACATTAACACAAGCCACATTGTCTGGTAGGTTGGTATAAATGTGATCAATAAGAGTGCCTGATATTTCTGTTACCCTTTTAGCTAGGCCTAATGATTCAATAAATTTCATCCAGTTGTTCCTTACTTTGAGGGTCATCGATGAGCCAGTAGAAAACTTATAAATAAAACTGTTGCATTTTCAAATAATAATGTCTAATCATTTACCAGATGGACTAGGCCTTTTAATTCAATAAATTCAATCCAGTTGTTCCTTATTTGAGGACTGAGTAGGTCCTTATTTATATTGTCAAGTATATATGTTTCTTTCTCCTGTGCAAGAACATTTTCCATTTGTTTAAAAAAGTTATCATTCCAAATTGCTTTGGAGCAAGGTGGCCTATAAATGAAACCAACTAGGAATGATTTTGCATTATGTTGAGAAAGTTCCACCCAAATTCTCTCAATTTCATGTGACTCCAAGTCAAGTTGCCTTTCTGCATTACAGCTTCCGATATGTATACAGCAAGACCTCCCCTGGTGTCTCTCTCTCTCCATGCATAATAGTTTATTGTAGCCTTGATAGTGAAATAGATTACCATTGTGGTTAGCATCTAATTTGGTTTCAGTGAGTTCTAAAGCATGTATATTATTTTCCTTGGAAGACAACATTAACTTAATCTGGTCTTTTTTCCCCACTATACCTTGTACATTTAAGTGACCTATGTCAGACCCTTTTGTATTTAGTTTCATATCAATTATATGTATGTCATCATGCAATGGGGGTACTCAATGAGATTGTCTCCATACAACTTTTATCATTCGGACATCCTATTTCCTATATTTAAATCTTCATATATATTAGCATCTAGAAAGTCACATAGAGACCCTGAAAATCCTTTAACTTTTGCATTTACCATTGTGTCCATTGAATAGTCAAGAGTCTCGCTAGGTACATTTAGATTTGTTATAAATGAAGCATTGGCATTCTCCTTTTTGCCAGCTTCCTAGCATGTATGATACAGTGTGTAAAATACTGTACATTGATTCACAGTCTTTGTTTGTTTCCAAATTTATGACATATGAAGCACTCAATCTGTTTGCCATGATGGCATACCTGTGTTGTATGCCCAATTTCTCCACAATCGAGACAGCTTTTAACTCTTCATTATAGGGCCTGAAAATGGGGGCATACATGCTAATATTTCTCAGTAGCTGAGAGGTTCCTTTTCTACTTAAATCAATTTTGTCTCTGTGGTAGAGGTATCCTGGTTGATGTTCTGAAGAAAGAAACATGTATTGTGGAATGTACTGTAGGTTGAAGTCTTCACATAGGTCAATTATCAGATCATTGATTTCTTTCACCCTGGTGTCTATATCAGGAGGTAATCCTCAGATATTATTTTACATACCTTTCAAAATCTGTTCTGATTTGATTTAGTCACCTTCCATCACTGGCATCATTTCCACCTGCTCAAATAATAATTTGGTTGTATTTAATTAGGTCAGTATTCATTATTCTGTCCATGATGTTGTTGATTTTTGCACCTCTAAGAGTCTGTACATCTCTTTTAAGAAGTCTCCTTGGTATTATACTTTTCAATATTAAGGAGCCAACTATTAGAGTCCTGTCTTTTCTGGCTTGTGATTTCATGTGTTGGACTGGTTTGTATTTCAGACACATCTCTTTGAGAAGAGGGTGCTGAAATTGGTTTCTCAGTTGTGTGAGCTAACTGAGCTGATGTTGACACAGTGGCAAATGCAGTTGCTGGTGCAGGCAACAGACTTGTCTGAGCTGAGGGCCATGGGTGTATGCTTATTGCTGTTACTTGTGTGGCACATGACTGAGAGGGGGGTACCATTGTTTCCTATGAAGGATTACTTTGGGTATCAGTTGTTACTTGTATGGTCATTTTACATTTTCTTTTGGCTGGTATTGGGATTGTCTGTGTCTGAGCATCTGACATTGTTGCTGTTTGGGAGTCTGTCTGAACTGCTGTTTCACATGAGGTTACTTGCTCATTAATCCTTCCCTGTGCTGACTTAGTACCATGTAACTGTAGTTTTAATTCTTCAATTTGAGCGTCCCTAATTGTTTTTTGATGCATGCACATGGAGAAATCATTAAGGTTTAAGCCATCACGGTAATGGTCTTGACTGATGGAGCATGTAGTTGCCTGACACTCTGTAGGAGTGTTAATTTTCTTGCCTGACTCGTCAAGGTCAAAGACTTTAGGAACTGTTTCATGCTTTGTAGTACCTCTTGTTACTAGTGTAGATGTCAGCATAAAACTGTCTTTAGCTTGGCTATTCTCATCATGTTGACATTTACACATAATATGATCTAACCATGTGAAACAGATCAGCCCCTGTATCTGTAGGACACCTGTTTTATACAATGTAGCTGTCACAGCGTTTTTCTCTTGTGTTCTGTAGATAGTACCATTTTGAACGTTTGAAGTGCATAAGTCATGCAAGGTTCTGAATCCAATTTCTGTTTTACAAACTCAAACTTTTTGTGGATCTATATGCACAGTGATACTGTATTTATTATGTTTGACCCTCAGGAATTCTGGATAAATGTCAGCCGTATTGGATAACTCAAACTCATCATCCATACCATTGTTTTCATTTTCACTCTGTACATGACTTTCCTGCATGGGATTATCTGTGTGACTCTGATCTTCAGGTATATCAGACATACTAAAGCCAGAGAATGATGCAGAAAAGGTTGAGCTAAGTGTGCTGAGTAAAGAACCTACAAGGCTGGTATTTATATATGTTTCCATGATTCTGATATTTTCAGCTTGTTCATAACAGTGATAGGAAGTAAATATGAAATCCTTACATATGACTAGTACATATCCATAACCTTTTGAAAAAGAAACTTGCATAGATGAATGGATATAGAGAGTAGATGGATAAGAGTAACATTACATGCCCCTTACACACTGGGCAATATAAATAATCACTAACATGTCTTCCTAATTTATGACACAATCATGAACACTGATCGATATTATGTACTACAAATAGTACAAAATACACCGCTCTTCAATATCTACCTGGAAAGGCTCATGTCTGATGCCTTGGAAGACCATGACAGAGTTGGAGGCAGAACAACCTGCACTTCACCGATGATATCAATGGCTTAGCAGGATATGAACAAGAACTGGAAACCTTAGTGAACTGTCTTGGACAAGCGTCACTAATGTTTGGGATGGAGATCAGCACTCAATAGTCCAAGCTAATAACAAACAATCCATGTGGTATCCCAAAGGAAATAAAGGTGAATGGACAGAATCTGGGTACAGTGGCAAGCTTCAAGTACTAGCTAGGTGCTATCACCTATGATGAAGGTTCCAAACCTGAGGTTCCTTCTGGGATTGTGCAGACAAAGGCTGTACTGGCTAGGCTAAAGCCTATTTGGAGGGGCAGCAACATCACGTGTGGGTCCAAGATTAAGCTTATGCTCTCCCTCGTCATGTCCTTATTCCTGTATGCATGTGACACATGGACCATGATAGTGGAACTAGAGAAAAGAATTCATGCCTTAAAGATTAGATATTATCGAAGGATCCTGAACATATCATACTTAGACCATATCTCTAATGAGGAGGTGCACATTAGAATCCAAAGTGCAACTGGACCATATGAAGATTTGCTTACTACTGTATAGAAACACAAACTAAGATGGTATGGTCATGTCTCATGCTCATCTGGCCTGTCAAGGACAGTTCTACAGAGCACAGAGAAAGGAATGAGAAAACGAGACAGATGGAAAAAGAGATGGGAAGATAACATCAAAGAGTGGACAGGTAAATAATTTACAAAGTCCCAAAGAGCAGTGGAGGACATTGCCAAATGGAGAGAGTTTGTCACAAAGTCATCATTGGCACCCTACAACTAGCCAGGTTATGAGAGAAAGGAAAAAAATGAATGATCACTAGGACTTTCAATTCAAAATATCATTAGGACTTTTGATTTGGTCCAGTACTAGGACTTTTAAATCAAAATATGACAACAACTTTTAATTCAAAATATTATTATTATTTAATTCAAAGTTTTATGCTTTTAATTCAAAATATTCTAGGGACTAAATTTAAAACATCATTAAGACTTTCACACCAAATATTTTTAGGACTTTTAATTCAGAATATCACAAGGACTTTTTATTCAGTCTAACAATGGGACTTTTAGTTCAGATTATCATAATGAATTTTTATTCAGTTTAGTGATATGACTATTAATTCAGAACATCACAAGGACTTTTAATTCAAAACATGATGAGGAGTTTTAATTCAAAATATCACCAGGACTTATAATTCAGGATATTTCGAGGACTTAATTCAAAACATCCTTAGGACTCTTCATTCAGAAGATCACAAGGTCTTGTTGTTGAAAATATCACTAGGAACATTTCTTAGCATAGGGAATTTATTATTCTATGAGAAACGAAACTTAGGTAATGAGACTTTGAGATTGTCTGAAATGCTACAAACTGTTCTTCACACTAAAACACATATAAAGTTTTAAACCTTAATTTGATGAAACAATACACAAACTGTAACCCATTGCTTTTTACTATAAATTATAATAAAAGAATATGGCCCAAAAGTGTATTAAATGCCAATAAAAAAGGTAAGAACACATTCTAAGTAAAATTCAAATGTACCATTTCTGCATATGAATATAACAAAAACATTCACCACAAAATTTAACCTTCTATCTACATTTGGCAAACCTTAAACACAAACTTTAACCTAATACATATATCACGGTAAATGATATTTGCCACACAAATCCAGGTGCATGCTATTTAACATATAAAGCCAGGTACATGTTATTTACCACACAAAACCATGTACATGCCATTTAACACACAATTATTGGTACATGTTATGTGCCACACAAATCTAGGTACATACTATTTAGAAAAAAAAGCCAGGTACATGTTATTTACCTCACAAAGCCAGGTACATGTTATTTAACAGATATATCCAAGTGCACGCTGTTTAGCACTTATAGCCAGGTATATGTTATTTAACATGCAAAGCCAGGTACATGCTATTTAACATGCAAAGCAAGGTATATGTTATTTAACATGCAAAGCCAGGTACATGCTATTTAACATGCAAAGCCAGGTACATGCTATTTAACATGCAAAGCAAGGTACATGCTAATTAACATGCAAAGCCAGGTACATGCTATTTAACATGCAAAGCAAGGTACATGTTATTTAACATGCAAAGCCAGGTACATGCTATTTAACATGCAAAGCCAGGTACATGCTATTTAACATGCAAAGCCAGGTACATGCTATTTAACATGCAATGCCAGCTACATACTATTTAACATGCAAAGCCAGGTACATGCTATTTAACATGCAAAGCCAGCTACATACTATTTAACATGCAAAGCCAGGTACATGCTATTTAACATGCAATGCCAGCTACATACTATTTAACATGCAAAGCAAGGTACATGCTGTTTAACATGCAAAGCCAGGTACATGCTATTTAACATGCAAAGCAAGGTACATGCTATTTAACATGCAGTGCCAGCTACATACTATTTAACATGCAAAGCAAGGTACATGCTAATTAACATGCAAAGCAAGGTACATGCTATTTAACATGCGAAGCCAGGTACATGATATTCACCACACAAAGTCACATACATGTTTTTTGATACATAAAGCCAGGTACAAGCTACTGAACATACAAAGCCAGGAACATGATATTCACTGCACACAGACTGGTACATACTTTTTTTAATACATATAGCCAGGTAGATGCAATTCAATACAAAAATTCAGGTACATACTGTTTAATACATAAATCTAGGTACATGCTATATGGGATTATTAATATGTTTGTCATTATTTTTTATATCATTAATGAATATAATCAGTGGAAATTCTTTACTGACCTAGAGAGTATAGAAGCAATCCCCTGATTTTGAAACAATGTGTATACTATTATAAGGTCATTTCTAAAGACTAGTAATGCCCTGTACATGCTAATCAATACACCCATATATAATTTAAATTACTTTCTAAGACCTATAAATAAAACATTCAACACTTTGCTGTCCACAAAGAAACTTAAACAGATATTGTAATCTGCTGTCTACATATAGTAAACATTTAGCAAAGTCTTTAATCTGCTGTTGACATATAGTCAACATTTAACAGTCTTTAATCTGCCATCTACATATAGTAAACATTTAACACAGTCTTTAATCTGCCATCTACATATAGTAAACATTTAACAGTCTTTAATCTGCTGTCTACATATAGTAAACATTTAACACAGTCTTTAATCTGCTGTCTGCATATAGTAAACATTTAACACAGTCTTTAATCTGCCGTCTACATATAGTAAACATTTAACACAGTCTTTAATCTGCTGTCTACATATAGTAAACATTTAACACAGTCTTTAATCTGCTGTCTACATATAGTAAACATTTAACACAATCTATAATCTGCTGTCTACATATAGTAAACATTTAACACAGTCTTTAACCTGCTGTCTTCATATAGTAAACATTTGACACAATCTGTAACCTGCTGTCTACATATAGTAAACATTTAACACAGTCTTTAACCTGCTGTCTACATATAGTAAACATTTAACACAGTCTTTAACCCGCTGTCTACATATAGTAAACATTTAACAGTCTTTAATCTGCTGTCTACATAAAGTAAACATTTAACACAGTCTTTAACCTGCTGTCTACATATAGTAAACATTTAACACAATCTTTAACCTGCTGTCTACATGTAGTAAACCTAAACACAAACTTTAATCTGCTGTCTACATAAAGGAAACCTCAAACACAAACTTGAACATGATGTCTACATAGAAAAAAACCATAAACACAAACTTTAAGCTGATGTCTGCATAGAATAAACCTCAAACACAAACTTTAACCTGATGTCTACATAGAACAAACCTTAAACACAAACTTTAACCTGCTGCATTCAAAAACAAACCATAAACATACACTTTAACAAGCTAAAGTAAACTTTAGGACAAGTACATAGTTAAAAACAGAATTTTTTATGCAAAACCTTCTGCACTTGTTTGGATCAATGTGACCTTCACATCGGATCTACTGACCCTTGAATAATTTTGTTTTATTCCCATGTGTAAGCCAGTAACATAGTTTGATCACAGTACATAATCTAGAACTAAAGTCATAAAGTAGAACCATTTTTATTTTTCTTATTACTGTAACCTGCACTCTTGACCTTTTAACAATTTAACAAAAAATAGTTTTTTTTCTAATTTTTTGATTCAGAACTTAATTAAGTGGAAATAACTTCTCTTCTCAGTCACTGTTACCCATGACCTTTTGACCTCCAAAATCAGTAAGTTCTTTCCTTACCTTAGTCATCCATACAAAGTTTGGTTAAGATATAAAGTTTAGAACTGTGCTTATCAGATAAAAAGCCCATACCCACTTATACCAAATTTTTAAAACTATTTAAATAAGAAAGACTTGTCCAATAAAAGGCCCACTGTCCTAATTTTACAAATGTCCAATGTGGAACCCTGCACTTGTCAAACATTGGGATAATATAACTTGGAAGCAATACCTCCAAAGAAACATATGCTCGTTATTATGATAAGGGTATACATATTAAAACAATATTTTACCATGGTGATAGAAAAATTTTCAGAAGAAAAAGTTGAAAAACATCTCAATTTCAGTGAATCTTTGTCAGCGTTTAACTCAGCAAGTATTACCAGTTACCTTTAACAAGAGAGAAGACAAACATGTATGTGAGGATTTCAGTATAACTAAAGTCCTTGACAATGTATTACACAAAAAATAGTTGTGAGTTTATATATGTAGTGAAAAACAAAGCTAATATTTGCAACAGCTACTGTACATGCCTTTCATATATGATGTAAGATACTCCAGGAGTAAAAATTTCAACCATCAACAAAATAGTGCTTGCATGGCACTTCAGATTAGGGGAGGTAACTCTTACAATAAAACGAGTTTCACTTCAGCATCATCGTCCAGTGTAGTGAACAACAAAATCTCCCAATTTGAAATGTGACCAAGAGATTAGAAAGAAAGACAGATGAGAGAAAGAAAGGAAAGAATAAATAACAATAATTGTGAAATGCAGAATCCATCCAAAACCGTGCATCAATCAAGAATTTTTCTTATGAGTAAACTATCAAGCATGCTGAATAAATTTGTCAAGAAGTATAGTGTGTTCTTATTGTCAAAGATTCCCTTTGTAAATATTTGCCAAATATTTGTAAAAGTGTGAGGCTGAATTATAATTATATAAATACTATAATAAAGTATCAACATGACAAATATGCCTTTTGACAGTTTACCATAAATTACATGATTTTAGAAAGCAAAAAATACAAATAAATTTGGATATGTAGAAAAGGACACAAAATAGGGACAAAGCATCCCAGTCAGGTCAGAGATTATTCACTTCACCCAAATTGGGCAGTAACCTAATTAACTGGTCAAATAACTTGAATTAAAAGGAATTTGAAAAATATAATCAATTATTTAAAGCATCATGTTACCTTGGTGACTATAATTTTCAATCAAAATTATCCATTGACTCATGTTACCTTGGTGACTATAATTTTCAATCAAAATTTTCCATTGACTCATGTTACCTTGGTGACTATAATTTTCAATCAAAATTTTCCATTGACTATTCAAAATGTTCCCAATCAAATTATTTCCAATACGAATTATCATAATGATAATATTTGTACAAACATATAAAGCAATAAATATCAGGATAATATTCGTGACATTTTGAGAGATTCTCCACTTTCAACGTTGTCTCAAGATTTTGGTGTACATTTACTAGTTAGCTAATTAAAGTTTGTTACCTGACAAAAGCTACCAGTTGAAAACCATAATTATTTTTAGAAGCTGGGAGTAAAAATGGGTCAAATCTGATCAGCTATTAAAGAGATTTTCCCATCCTTTTCTTAATTTTGGCATAGACAATGATATTGTTCGTATGCAAATTGAAGTTCTGATGCCAGGATAAGTCATCCACATTTTTAAGAGTTGTTTTTATATTCTTGCCACAAAATGAGATGGCTTATTGAAATCTTTTTTTATAAAGATGATGGCCTTTATGGAGGGATTGCATGTCAGAGTTTTACCAAACTGGGTAAACTTGTATGACAAAAAGTTCTTTGATGTTTGGGGGGGGTAATGACACATTTAACACATTATTGGTATATCATGCTGAGGAAATAGGAGCTAGGTGTCTTTCCAAGAACACAGAGGGGTGGGGTTTTAACTAAATAAGTTAATGTCATCTTCAATAGCTGAGGATCAGAGATCTACTTACTTGCCTATCAAAGATTGTTAAAGAAATTTTCTATGTTATCTTGGGGCCCTGAGTGGCCGAGTGGTCTAAAGCGCTCTCTGTTATGGATCACTGCCATCTCACCTCTGCCTGCGTGGGTTCGAGTCTAGGATTCGGCCAATGTGGGTATGTGAGAAAGCTTGCCAGTAGCTTCTCATGGGTCAGTGGTTCTTCTCGGGGTTTTCCTGGGTTCTTCCTCCACCATTAATACTGGCTGCCATACATAACCTATCTTGTGCTGAAAAATGGCGTTAAACCCCACAACAACAACAACTATTTTATCTGTTTTTTGTTTACTTTAGAGTCAATGAAGATGATGAATTGATTGACAATGTGTGTGTGCATTTGTAAAAGTTATTAAAACTGCATTATTGGAATATGTCTCAAGGTCATGGGCCAACTGGAATAGGATGCAAGTTTAGAAACTTTGGTTTTAAGATCCAAGGTCAAACTTTATTACTTATGCAAGGTCATACATCAGAGAAATTTGTATGGAATTCTAAGCTGAATGAATTTGTTGTCATTGCTTTTGGGTAAGGTTCATACTAAATTTGTTTTCAATTCATGTGGTCTCAAAAAGTTATTGATATATCAGTGACAAAATCTGTGATGCAAAGACAAGGTCTAAGTAAAAGTAATAATGAAAATATGTTGAGCTTAAAACTTTAAATGGCTGTTGATCACCATATTTGCTCTCAATCCAGATATTGTTTTACAACTTACAGATTAATAAGAAAATTTATAAACAGTACATATGGGACAGTTTAAACTTACTCACCCACCATGATGACTTTCAACCTCAATGTTTAAGGTAGGGGTCATGACCAGTGTACAAAGCATTAAACAAATGCTAAGGTTATTGGACATTCATTCCAAATGAGTCCAGTTAATGAAGCTACACATTTTATTTGATGAAAATAAAACTCTTTTCAGATATTTTGCAAACACTGTTTTTGAATACTTGAAATATGCTCCAAAATGTGAACTGCAGATATAGTTTTGGACTAAAATAGCTCATGAAAATATTCTGTTCAACTTTTTTTATATTTTATGTTCAATGAGTAAAATTTCAGATAAAATTACCAACTGCATAGCAACCATTTTGTCTTATTGCCTGAATATGCAATAAAAGTGCAGCCTTATCACATTCTTGCAAGTGATACTTCCATTTTACATACAAATCATGTATTAGGCTGGCTCATTTGACTTAGGTCTTGCATGTTATATACACATCATGTATTAGGCTGGCTCATGTGACTAGTCTTGCATGTTATATACACATCATCTATTAGGCTGGCTCATGTGACTAGTCTTGCATGTTATATACAAATCATGTATTAGGCTGGCTCATCTGACTAGTCTTGCATGTTATATACACACATGTATTTGGCTGGCTTTAGTAGCTAGTCTTGCATGTTATATACACACCATGTATTAAACTGGCTCATGTGACTAGTCTTGCATGTTATATACACATCTATTAGGCTGGCTCATGTGACTAGTCTTGCATGTTATATACACATCTATTAGGCTAGCTCATGTGACTAGTCTTGCATGTTATACACACATCATGTATGGACTGGCTCATGTGACTAGCCTTGCATGTTACATACTCATCATGTATTAGACTGGCTCATGTGACTAGTCTTGCATGTTATACACACATCCTGTATTAGGCTGGCTCATGTGACTAGTCTTGCATGTTATATACACATCTATTAGGCTAGCTCATGTGACTAGTCTTGCATGTTATACAAACATCATATATTGGGCTGGCTCATGTGACTAGTCTTGCATGTTCTATACACATCATGTATTAGGCTGGCATTAGTAACTAGTCTTGCATGTTATATATACATCATCTGTTAGGCTGGCTCATGTGACTAGTCTTGCATGTTATATACACATCATGTATTAGTTGTTGTTGTTGTGGGGTTTAATGCCATTTTTCAGCACACGATACATGGTGGCCAGTATTAATGGTGGAGGAAGAACCTGGGAAAACCCCAGAAAGAACCACCGACCCTCGAGAAGCTACTGGCAAGCTTTCTCACATACCCACATTGGCTGAATCTTAGACTCGAACCGCTGCAGACAGAGGTGAGATGGCAGTGATCCGTAACGAAGAGCGCTTTAGACCACTCGGCTACTCGGGGCCCCTCATGTATTAGACTGGCTCATGTGACTAGTCTTGCATGTTATATACACATCATGTATTAGACTGGCTCATGTGACTAGTCTTGCAGATTATACACATCATGTATTAGACTGGCTCATGTGACTAGTCTTGCACATTATATACACATCATGTATTAGACTGGCTCATGTGACTAGTATTGCATGTTATGCACATATCATGTATTGGGCTGGCTCATGTGACTAGTCTTGCATGATATACAAATCATGTATTGGGCTAGATCATGAGACTAGTCTTGCATGTTATACACACATCATGTATTGGGCTAGATCATGAGACTAGTCTTGCATGTTATACACACATCATGTATTGGGCTAGATCATGAGATTAGTCTTGCATGTTATACACATCATGTATTAGACTGGCTCATGTGACTAGTCTTGTATGTTATATACATCATGTATTGGGCTAGATCATGAGACTAGTCTTGCATGTTATATACACATCATCTATTAGGCTGGCTCATGTGACTAGTCTTGCATGTTATACACAGATCATGTATTAGACTGGCTCATGTGACTAGTCTTGCATGTTATATACACATCATGTATTAGACTTGCTCATGTGACTAGTCTTGCAGATTATACACATCATGTATTAGACTGGCTCATGTGACTAGTCTTGCACATTATATACACATCATGTATTAGACTGGCTCATGTGACTAGTATTGCATGTTATGCACATATCATGTATTGGGCTGGCTCATGTGACTAGTCTTGCATGATATACAAATCATGTATTGGGCTAGATCATGAGACTAGTCTTGCATGTTATACACACATCATGTATTGGGCTAGATCATGAGACTAGTCTTGCATGTTATACACACATCATGTATTGGGCTAGATCATGAGATTAGTCTTGCATGTTATACACATCATGTATTAGACTGGCTCATGTGACTAGTCTTGTATGTTATATACATCATGTATTGGGCTAGATCATGAGACTAGTCTTGCATGTTATATACACATCATCTATTAGGCTGGCTCATGTGACTAGTCTTGCATGTTATACACAGATCATGTATTAGACTGGCTCATGTGACTAGTCTTGCATGTTATATACACATCTATTAGGCTGGCTCATTTGACTAGTCTTGCATGTTATGCACACATCATGTATGGGTTGGCTCATGTGACTAGTCTTGCATGTTATATACATATCATGTGTTAGACTGGATCATGTGACTAGTCTTGCACATTATACACATCATGTATTAGACTGGCTCATGTGACTTGTCTTGCACATTATATACACATCATGTATTAGACTGGCTCATGTGACTAGTATTGCATGTTATGCACATATCATGTATTGGGCTGGCTCATGTGACTAGTCTTGCATGATATACAAATCATGTAAAGGGGTAGATCATGAGACTAGTCTTGCATGTTATACACACATCATGTATTGGGCTAGATCATGAGACTAGTCTTGCATGTTATACACACATCATGTATTGGGCTAGATCATGAGATTAGTCTTGCATGTTATACACATCATGTATTAGACTGGCTCATGTGACTAGTCTTGTATGTTATATACATCATGTATTGGGCTAGATCATGAGACTAGTCTTGCATGTTATATACACATCATCTATTAGGCTGGCTCATGAGACTAGTCTTGCATGTTATATACACATCTATTAGGCTGGCTCATTTGACTAGTCTTGCATGTTATGCACACATCATGTATGGGTTGGCTCATGTGACTAGTCTTGCATGTTATATACATATCATGTATTAGACTGGATCATGTGACTAGTCTTGCACATTATACACATCATGTATTGGGCTAGATCATGAGACTAGTCTTGCATGTTATACACACATCGTGTATTGGGCTAGATCATGAGATTAGTCTTGCATGTTATACACATCATGTATTAGACTGGCTCATGTGACTAGTCTTGCATGTTATATACATCATGTATTGGGCTAGATCATGAGACTAGTCTTGCATGTTATATACACATCATGTATTAGGCTGGCTCATGTGACTAGTCTTGCATGTTATACAGATGTATTGGGCTGGATCATATGACTAGTCTTGCATGTTATATACACATCATGCATTTGGCTGGCTCATGTGACTAGTCTTACACATTATACACATCATGTATTGAGCTAGATCATGAGACTAGTCTTGCATGTTATACGCAGATCATGTATTAGGCTGGCTCATGTGACTAGTCTTGTATGTTATATACACATCATGTATTGGGCTGGATCATGAGACTAGTCTTGCATGTTATATACACATCAAGTATTTGGCTGGCTTTAGTAACTAGTCTTGCATGTTATATACACACATGTATTAGGCTGGCTCATGTGACTAGTCTTGCATGTTGTACACACATCATGTATGGGCTGGCTCATGTGACTAGTCTTGCATGTTATACACATGATGTATTAGGCTGCCTCATGTGACTAATCTTGCAAAAACATGCAGCAAAGATGATTCTTCAATAAACCTGGCCTTCTTGGTAAGGTGATTTACAGTACATATTTACATACATATTTACAATACATATTTACATACATATCTACAATACATATTTACATACATATTTACATACGTATTTACAGTACATATTTACATACATATTTACATACATATTTACAATACATATTTACATACGTATTTACAATACATATTTACATACCTATTTACAGTACATATTTACATATATATTTACAATACATATTTACATACGTATTTACAATACATATTTACATACCTATTTACAGTACATATTTGCATACATATTTACAGTACATATTTACATACATATTTACAATACATATTTACATATGTATTTACAGTACATATTTACATACATATTTACAATGCATATTTACATACGTATTTACAATACATATTTACATACCTATTTACAGTACATATTTACATACATATTTACAATACATATTTACATACGTATTTACAATACATATTTACATACCTATTTACAGTACATATTTACATACATATTTACAGTACATATTTACATACATATTTACAATACATATTTACATACGTATTTACAGTACATATTTACATACCTATTTACAGTACATATTTACATACATATTTACAGTACATATTTATATACATAGATATTTACAGTACATATTTACATACATATTTACATACATATTTACAATACATATTTACATACGTATTTACAGTACATATTTACATACATATTTACATACGTATTTACAATACGTATTTACATACATATTTACAATACATATTTACAATACATATTTACATACGTATTTACAGTACATATTTACAGTATATATTTATACACATATTTACATAGATATTTACAGTACATATTTACATAGATATTTACATACATATTTACATAGATATTTACAGTACATATTTACATAGATATTTACATACATATTTACATAGATATTTACATACATATTTACATAGATATTTACAGTACATATTTACAGTATATATTTATACACATATTTACATAGATATTTACAATACATATTTACATAGATATTTACAATACATATTTACATAGATATTTACAGTACATATTTACATAGATATTTACATACATATTTACATACATATTTACATACATATTTACAGTACATATTTATATACATAGATATTTACAGTACATATTTACATAGATATTTACATAGATATTTACAGTACATATTTATATACATAGATATTTACATACATATTTACAGTACATATTTATATACATACATATTTACAGTACATATTTACATAGATATTAACATACATTTTTATATACATATATAGCACACCTAGTTCTAAGGGGTGAATGATATACATACATATATAACACACCTTGCTCCAGGGGTTCAATGATTTACTGGTTTATTGACATTTAATGGAAGATGTACACATCACTAAGATGTACAGGGACTGATCTTTAATGTTAGTAAATATAAATTGGGTCAGCAGTTGCTGATGACATCCTTATTCTTCTCCAAGGATCTCAACATCTTATCTTGCAAGGTCTTATTTTAGTATATGGACTTGAATGTAGCATAACAAAAACAAAGGTTATTTGGACTGTAAACAAGAAATCATCCAATACAAGAATATGCCCTGATCTAATTCATCTACTTCTCACTTTAATCTCCTCAGCAGCAATTTTTTGCCAAATTTACATAAAGATTGTGGACATCAAATACAGGCAGATATTTATGAATGCAAAATGAATACTGGCAATCTATAGTCAAAAACATCTTTCAGTAGTTGGTAAGGTAATTGCTGTAAAATCTCTTGTTCTTCCCACATTCCTACATCTTATTTCAGCCCTTTCAAATCCATCAAGTAAAACTAAATTGGACCTTATTTAAATTTTCGTGGGGTGGTAAATTAGAGAGAATTAAATGTGACATCCTAGTATCTCTTAGAATGAGATTAATAAATGTGATATCCTAATATCTTTTAGAATGAGATCAATAAATGTGATATCCTAATATCTTTTAGAATGAGATCAATAAATGTGATATCCTAATATCTCTTAGAATGAGATCAATAAATGTGATATCCTAATATCTTTTAGAATGAGATCAATAAATGTGATATCCTAATATCTTTTAGAATGAGATCAATAAATGTGATATCCTAATATATCTTAGAATGAGATCAATAAATGTGATATCCTAATATCTTTTAGAATGAGATCAATAAATGTGATATCCTAATATCTCTTATAATGAGATCAATAAATGTGATATCCTAATATCTCTTAGAATGAGATCAATAAATGTGATATCCTAATATCTCTTATAATGAGATCAATAAATGTGATATCCTAATATCTCTTATAATGAGATCAATAAATGTGATATCCTAATATCTCTTAGAATGAGATCAATAAATGTGATATCCTAATATCTTTTAGAATGAAATCAATAAATGTGATATCCTAATATCTTTAAGAATGAGATCAATAAATGTGATATCCTAATATCTCTTCAAATGAGATCAATAAATGTGATATCCTAATATCTCTTCGAATGAGATCAATAAATGTGATATCCTAATATCTCTTAGAATGAGATAAGACTAAGCATGTTATACACATTTATATTTTCATTGGTTTATATTAAAAGAATAAGGGTTAAAAATTGCAAGAAAATAAAGATGGAGGATGTCAGAGCTTGGTCAATAAAACAATATTCAGAAATAGAAGAAGGAAATTAGAAGAATTTGGTTGCTCATTAAAAACAGTTATTGGAGGCATGTAATTTTGGCAGTATCTAATTGGAAAGAGGAACACAATGTTCAAATGAATCAAAAGGTGTAACGTTCCTTGACAAGGTATATATACATCACCACAGCTAACCCAAGTTGGGCCAGTTAGAATTTGAACATGTAACCTTTTGGTCACAGGTCTGATACCTTATGAGTGAGTCAGTGAAGTCAGTTTGCCTTCGTAGGAAACTCCCTATAAAGGACACTTGATCATATCAAATAATTTCCCTTTAACTACATTTACTGACATTTTTTCTCATAATAAAAGACAATCCAGTCCATAAACAACAATTTGGAAGATCTAGAGTGACCTTTATAAACAGTTTTCATATAACAAGCAATGCCATTAATGGATAGAAGTGAAAAACATAACTTGTTATAGAGGAATAGAACAGATCATATGCTACCAAAACAGTTTTATAAAATGAATTCTATATGGAAATATTTCCCTACAAAACATTCTGAATTTTAATTTGTCCAGTAATAGAATAGTTGAATCAGAGATATTCCATGTATATTCCACTTTAGATGGGTTGAACAAGTTTTTTTTTCTAGTTTCAAATGCATCTTGGGAAATACAGTTTTAAATAGTATTGTTCCTCAAATTATTTCTCATGCTAGAGCTAATTATAAAAGACAATTTTTGGAATGACTTTTAATCATTTACAATGGAATATTGATGTACCAAGTTTTCTCTCCAAGTATAATTAGCATTCTGTAACATCATGAAGATGATGGTGATGCTGGTAGGGTGCATTTTATTTATTGTTACAACAGATATCTCAGTTTTAGCATACAGATATATTTATTTTAAACAGAGATATTATTCTTTTGTTCCAACTTAGGTTTCTCCATTTTGAAATAGATATTTCTGTATTAAATGTCTATTGCATTTTGCAAGCTTAACCTTAAAAACAGTTGGCACCATATAGCCACCACCGTACTGAGGGTAATGTGGTGCTTTAAAACACTACTATATACATACACATCAGTTATCTGACATATATGTAACTTTGATGTAGTCCAAGATATATCTCAACTGGCAAAGTTAGTCCCCACCATGTCTCATTAATTGAAATATAACTTTGATGTTGTTCAAGATATATCTCAACTGGCAAAGTTAGTCCCCACTTTGTTTCATTAATTGAAATATAACTTTGTTTCAGTCCAAGATATATCGCAAGTGGCAAAGTTTGTCCCCACCTTTTCTCATTAATTGAAATTATGGTGTTTTTTTCCCCTCCAATCTGAATACTGGGCAGACAGACTTGAAGCTTCTGAATTACATTAAAACCTGTATTCTATCAAAAGCTCATAGATTCTCATGGCCTATTATAAAACTATATACCATCATCAATATATACATGTATGTGCACTAAGAATATGATCTCTCAAGACAGGTGTTCTCTCATTGCAGTAGTCTTTCAAGAAAGAGTTTATTATTGTAAGATCCCTTTAGATCACATTTCTGCTTCTGAAACAGGCAAATAGCTCAATGGGGGGGGGGGGAGTGGTCGGTCATTTTATCCATTAACTTGAAAAAGAAATATATCTATTTGGTTTAAAATTTACATATCTTTAGTTTTAATAAAGTGATCTTTACTTTCAATCAAATTCACATAACTACTGGTATATGTATTGCATAAACATGGATATCTCTATGATATCTCATTGATATATAGGTCTCCACTTATTTTTCTGACATTATTGGTACCAGACCAGTAATGCCAGGGACCAAAAACGTGGAGACTTACTTGTTTGTCTGTATTTTTAAGACAATAGAAAGATATATCTTTTTAAAATTAGAGATATTGTTAATTAAATAGAAATATATACATTACAATGGTGTTGACTCCAACTGATTCTCAAATAAAAGAATGAAATACTGAAGAATTAGTTTACACACCTAATGGACGCACTGAGGGACCGATCATGTGACCCAGCAAGGTACTTGGCAAATCAGTTGATGAGATCCGTATAACAAGTCAGTTAGGGTTGCTATACTTATAAAAAATGATGTCAGGTTAAAAAATAAATAAATCTGTCTCTTATTCAACTTAGGTTTTTACCCATTATAAATCATTATTTACCTTTGTAATTCATTATTTCTTTACATTACTACATTTCAATTAATATATGTTTGGTATAATACTGCTAAATTATTCATTTCTGCATGTTCCTTGGTAATGAAAAATAAATTGTATCTACCAAGTCATAAGAGCTTGAAAATACATTACACTAAGATAGGTCTGCGACTTCAGTGCAAAATTCTGCCCAAAACAGAAATAACCCTGTAATTTTCAAGTACTAGATACGCTAGTTTTTTTTTTTTTCGAATGATTAACTATTTGAATGGTTTGGTCGACAAGCAAAATTACTTAGAAGCCCCTTTTTAAAGTATTTATCCAGGGGCCTATACTATTAGCAACGTTAATTATGATGTAATCATTCTGCCGCATATAAACGGAGATTGGAAATTTCAGAAATCTGCCCGATATCACCTTTTCCTTTTGACATGAAATCCTAGAGATCGTCTGACCATAAAGACTGAAGACACACCAAGGACATTTCCCAAGCTAGAAAACTAGTGGTGCAAAACAGCACTGGATGACTGGTATTGGAACCAGCTTCCACCTAGTCCAACAAGTAAATCCCGCCTTTTTTCTCTCTGACATTACTGGTAACGACAATCTCAGGCAAAAGATGGGGTCTGTTAGGAAGTCTAGACTCCACCATGTTTACTAAGGTGAATAGATGAGTTAGGTATGACTCTCTTTTGTTATAGTATGATTTATTATTTTACAAATATCAACACCATAAATGAAACCTTTCCGTCCCTTCTGATAAATATTGTAATGTACTTGTATGATGGTGGAAAACATAATCATATCGATGAAAGATATCTTTTCCACTCACAAATTTGCCTTGATTAGCAAGTTTAAAGCAACAAAATGAGGAAATGAAATATGATTTTTTTCTTAAAGTTTCAAATTAGTAACTATGCATTTTTTAACATGATGGGAGTATACGAAATATGTAAATGCTATTAATGTATCTCGCGAGCAAATTTTAAAATGTTTTCAAAATGGCATAGTGAAAATTTTCAATGCAGATTTAACATTCATCGCTTATCTCACATACATGGTTGTGCTTTAATTGTGCCACATGTGCTTTGCTTAAATTAAAGTTTTATCGATTGAGTTTTACTGTTATTTTACATTAAGTTTCAACATTTTCAAATGTACCTACGTCATATCATGCAGTATACCAACCTAATTCCACCCACGTGACCCGGTTATCTGCTCTAGTCTTGTTAAAAAATACAAGTATGCTGAGTGGCAGGGAAAGTAGGTGTATTCGAAAATATTGAAATGTAACGTTTAAAAAAACAAACACTCGATAAAACTTCCATTTAAGCAAAGCGCATCTGACACAATTAAAGCATGAACATATTACTTTGCAATATCTCCACGTACCCCCCCCCCCACTGCAAGCCATAAACAATGGCTGAAAATGACAATACAACATAGTGACGCATTAAACAAACACTCGCTACTTCTTTAATTGATATAGTTATGGATAATACAACAAAACAGCCGGTGGCGACACAGCTGAAAATAAGTGATTTAAAGTTATTTCTTAATAGCCAACACAGTTTTGCATCTTGAATATCTCCTCCGGTATCGGCCATTGAACAGTGTGTGCCTGGCCTAGTGTACGGGCCATCATGAGAGGTCAGGCGACCAAGCTAATGCAGTCCCAGTGTTCTGTTGAATATTGGTCCCCGTAGGAAGTTTTCCAACAGGGTTAATATTGTACATTCTTCTTGGTGGTGGTGGTAGCGCCACTTTTAGGCTGGCTATACATGGCGGACGATATAATGTTGGAGGACGAACCCCAGTAAGAACCACTGACCCACAGGAAGCTACCGGCAACCTATTTCAAATACCCACACTGGCTGAGTGTGAGACTTGAACCCACGCGGAGCGAAGTGAAATGGCAATGATCAATAAAGGCTAGTGTTTTAGACCACTCGACCACCCAGGACTCCAATTAGTCCGAGTTTCCTCTGACCCTTGTCGCCCCATTTTTGATATTTGGATATTTATGTTGGGGTGCAGGGTCAGAGTGTATTCCCTATCGAAAAGTTGGAATTCGTTGACACCATTTGGTGTCGGCATGGGGTAGCCGCTTACTAGCCGGCCCAGTAAATATAAATATCCAAATATCAAAAAGGGGGTGACAAGGGTCATGGAAAGCTCGGACTAGACCCCAATATTCTACGTTAGACTGGCGTCATCATTTCATGATCACGTGACACAAAAATTTAAATAAAACCTAATTTATTTAGAACAATTAGTGTTCTTATCAAATGATGTTTACTTGTTCCCCGGTCAGGTTATCTGTAACTGATATGTCTTCCGTACGCAAATACTGTTCGTTTATTGCTGTAAATAATGGTGATATTGCGATGATGATATCGACTGTTGTTGGCTTGACAGTATGTTTACGACGTGACGTTGTCTCGATTCGTTGCTTACAATAACCAATCAGCCAGTAGGGATTTTGTATATGCCTGACTGATACGTAAATTTAAAGCAACGGTAAGAACCCCTACGATGATAATGGCAGCCAACGTCACTGTAATATTATCCGTACCCACATATATATATCATACCAAGATAATTAACCTTGACCTTTAAAAACAGTGCAGTATGTCTGACTTGTGTTAAAACTAGTAAAAAATAAAATAAACAGGATATGGGTTGCTATGATATATTTTCCTCAATAATGGGTCATGTTGAAAGTAACATTAAAATTGTTGTCTTGTTTTGACGTGGGCTTCACCTATGTGCAGATCAATAAATATATCCCTAATTTGTTAAATGTAAATTCGAGCTTTTTCAATACATTAAATAATTTAGTGCAGCCCCAACTATTGTACCATATAGTGGTTCAGTAAAAATGGAGGCGATGCAATCTGGCTTGCAGTGATTTTAAGCATATAAATACAATAGTGTATATGGGTTAGAAAACAAGTCCGTATAGCATAGACATAACGCACAGGGACACTGAACATATGTGGTTGGAAGCATGACAGAGACGATACAATTTTTATATTATGAACTACATTGCAGCTCAAAATAGTGACGTAATACACAAGTTAAAATCTTCAAACTCGCAAAATAATGATGTAGCTCTATTGATAAGATAAAGACATAGGGTAAAGATATAGTTTTAAATTTAACTTTTTGAACATGTTAAAATATTTGTTATTTAATCAATCAAAATGAAGACTTCGATACCTGCTGCATCATTAATAATATGAGAAAAATGTACAACCTCCTTAAATATATTTTCAGGGTAGATATTAATCAAAGAGGTTAAATTGATACAAATTAAATATAAGTATAATTACGAGACTGATAGATTCATTTGAAGAAATTTAAATGGGAAAATAAATGTGACAGTCGAAACAGTAGAGATTTACGTACATTGTTAAATTTTATTATTAGTTCTGTGGAAGCACACGTCCATTTAACAACGAGACTGTTGGAAGGACCAATTAAGAAGATGAACAAGTTGAGTTTATACATTATCGCAACTTAGACCTATAAAAATATTTGCTACACATGTGACTGTTAATAGTACTGAACGTTTCTTCGACATTTCAATATCAAGTATTGACAGAAAAAAGCAGAAAGTGCAAAATGTGTATGTGACGGTTGAATATTTAACACTAGGCATAGGCTCGTAACAATGGCCAAGAGGATTTTCATACATGACTTTGCCTTAATATGTTATGAACAAAGTGATCATACACAAACACCATCTAAATACAATTTAGATAGTCACTGATTGATAGATGTCCCGTAAAAATAGAGGACATTTAGAAAATTTAACGTGAATTTGAAATATATCTCGTAGAAATATACATTACGGTCAGAAATATATGTGTAATCAAATGCTTACTTTCTCCACTACATTTTTATTTTTCTGCTTCTGTTAATCTGTTATGTAGTTATGATATTTTATAGTAGCTCAATATTACCACCGTTGTTAATTTGTTGTCAACTTAGTGCCCCAGTACATTGATATTTCTTTCACATTATTTTCCTCCAACTTTATCAGTATCGGACGGTGGGCACATTGTAATCCTGAATATCTCTTCTAAAAGTAGGCAGGCATCATTAAGAGTAGGTCTAATGGTTACAGGGAAAACTGTGTTGATAATGGGTTTGGTTTCATTCGATTATTGGCGGCAGGTAAAACCTATGCTAGGTATATAACTTTAAAAGCTTTACTTTTCACTCGCTATTTATTAGCTACAACCGTTAAAAAACACTGAGGAATACAAGTTAAGTTCGTTTTTACATTTGTTTGTATTGTGTTACAATTTCGACAGTTTATAGTCTATATATTATCGGTAGTATATTGTGAAATGAGCAAAATGGGTATGATTGATTTAGCAATTTCTCCATAATGCATGTTAGATGGTGGATATACTAACATCTTGAATAAGTTAAAAAACATGATGTAGGCAGCTGTGAGAGCATAGTTTGGTGTGACAGTGTAAAGAGGGTTTATATGTTTAGTGTCACATTTGTCTGGATGTAAAAATACGTTATGTTTTACTTGAAATGTATATTTGAGATTTAGTTTGACAAAGTTTGGGCGTCATAATGGGTACAAAGTCTTGTTATGCTGTAATTTATACAGGTTTTGATGCTATTCTTATGTGATATTGACAATTATATCCAACGATATTTTCCATTATTATAAACTTATCATTATATATCAGGTATAGGTTTTGTTGTTTTCTATTGAGGTGTATTTCCAGTGAAGCTATTGATATTCCCAATTATAATAACCATATCACTATGCAATAAAATAAACTTTTGAATATGTAATGAACTGTTAAACTTTGGTCATATTTTTATATGATATATGAGTTGTAATGTTTGCTTCCTATAATTAAGAGGTCTCTTAATATTTTTACAGTATCTGATACTATCGAAACAGACTATGACCTATAGTTTCTGGTTTTTATCGCTCCGGTGGCCTAAGTGTTTGGAGCTTCCGCCCCGGATGCGGAAGGTCGCGGGTTCGAACCACGACAGGGTCATGCCAAAGACATATTTAACTGGTACTAACAGCTGTCTCGTTGGCGCTCAGCATTAAGAGGCTAGTGTTAAGACTAGTCGGCCTGGTGTCAGGATAATACAACTAGGTGGGACCTTAATACATGTCTGCGACATGATGCCCCAGTGTTAGACATCACTATAACCTGCCACACTGCAGACATTATAGTGACATGGCTGACTATTTTTAAAGCTACGCTAAAAATCAAAATACACACACACGCAAACACACACACACACACACCATATTTTCTGGTTTCTTTTTGAGTGAAATACCTCCATATGCGAGCCTTTAGCGTTTGTGTTAAACTGTCCAACGACAATATTTCTTTGAATACGCTGACAAATAATCATTGTATTTTATTGCAGCTACTCTCTTTCCCTACGACAAAAATTCTCTTTTCTGTTCTTAGTTCCATACGATTTACCTCTGAGTATAGTGTGTGTGTGTGTCTGTGTGTGTGTGTTATAGTTCTTTTTTTCAGCCGCATAAGATAATATATACTATTGTCAAAATGCATTTATATCCATTGTTTTCATTTCTTCTCTCTATTTGCATGTCAGCAATTTCTGCCTAGTACTGGACATCAATGTAACAGACATAGATCCCTTTTGGACACTTTTGTTTGGTATAATATGCAGGTAGAATATTAAGTGAACAATTTCTTCAATTCAGTGTATTATATTTGGCGTTGTTTCGTGTAATATGTTCCTATAATTGACTGATATTCATGTAAATAACTGGATTTTCATCATCGTAGTAAAGCTGTCATAATACTTTTCTTTGTCATTCAAAACAAAATTTCTCCAAATGCTTTTTTATCCTTGATAAATTGGCTTTAGGTATTATCAGGAAGCCAACAAGGCGCCCATCAAGAACTTGGACAATTATTTTTGAAGCATTTTGTAATTTGTTCAATACTTTCAACCTGTGAATCCTGTCAGATTTACTTTCTATACTCGTTTACTAACTAAGCCAGCAGATCTGGGTTCATGTATTTAGTTAGGGGTATTCAGTATAACAACTAACAGGTGCCTGATCTCCGTGCATAATGCGACGACAGGTCAGCGTCTCTGTTGTTTGAAGTTATACTTGACATGTAAGCGATCATCTAATGTATGTCAAACTGTGCCATTTCTATAATTCAACATGCGTCAGCAACTCTACATACTAAGTCACATAAATCCTGTTTTGAATCGGACTTTGTACTCTGTACACTGTATTTCTCTTTGTACCGTCTCATTTTCAGTGACCATGTAAAAATCACGGAATTTAACATTCGTATGCAACTTACAAACACAACTCTGAATGTTTACACATATTCAGGTTTCTGAGGAGCCCTTTTGTCAAAAAGAAGTAGGGCTATTGTATTTATAAGAAGGGCAAAGTAAAAATAATAAACCAGAAAGATAACTTACCTTTGGCACTGCGCCAATTATATCAGTACTCAATTATTTGTCCCTCCAATCTATAATACTTCTTATTCTCGGAATAAAAAGGTTCCACATTGCAACATCAATCTTTTTCTGGGACTGCAGTTCAAACAAAGTTAACACGAGGCCTCTACCATTCATAAAACACCGAAACAAGGGACAAGGCAGCCTAACAAAATTTAATTAATTGCAGAGCATAGGCACCAGATTTTCCTTAAAAATTGCAGAAATTATGGAAAAGAATTCACTACTAGGTAAAGAACCTCTCTATAAACGATTAAAATTTCTTTTGAAAGAGTTTAGGTAATAGGGCTTATTCAAGAAAATCAGAGAAAAGTAAGAAAAACCTAAGGAAATGTAACGAAAAGTAGGGTCACTTGTAAGGTCAAATACGTAACTTATTCCTTCTACGTAGGCAGTGTTTTTTTTTTTTTTTTACCATCTTCCTATCAAATTTAACACTGCTTACTTAAGCGTTTAAATATTGCAGTGTCTTTTCTAATTTTGATATCAACACATTTATGATTTTGTTCTATTGAGTGCTATTCTTCAAAACAACTACCTGTAACTACACCTTCATTCCATCCAAATTTGCAAGCGTGTATACATAATCGCTTGATACATACATTGCTGCTTTCACATATTTATATCACAACTCTGAAAACATTTGCATTCAATAAAAAGTATACTTGTTCCATTATTTATGAGGTACATTTGTATTCAATACAAAATATATTTCCTCCATTATTTGTGAGGTACATTTGCATTCAATACAAAGTATATTTGTTCCATTACGTATGAGGTACATTTGTAATAAATACAAAGTATATTTGTTAAATTATTTGTGAGGTACATTTGTATTCAATACAATGTATATTTGTTCCAGTATTTATGAGATACATTTGCATTCAATATAAAGTATATTTGTTCCATTATTTATCAGCTAAATTTTTTATTCAGTACAAAGTATATTTCTTCCATTATTTATGAGATACATTTGCATTCAATACAAAGTATATTTGTTCCATTATTTATCAGCTACATTTTTTATTCTATACAAAGTATATTTGTTCCATTATTTATGAGGTACATTTGTATTCAATACAAAGTATATTTGTTCCATTATTTGTGAAGTACAGTTCCGCCGTTCTTGTTTAGATCACAACCGCCGCTTTCTTCGTGTCACTAACGGTCATTCGTGTTTAAATCAATAAAGTCATAGACTATCATGTTATTTCTGCTATGCTTCTTGTTCCTTTGTTTGTTTTAGTTGTTTAACATCGGTATAGTATTTCCGTTTCTTTCTATCGTCTTTTTATCTTATTTTCGCGCAAATGGTATTTTGCTGACCGTGTTTTGCATTTTTGTTTAAAAACAATCATAAATATTTCTGCCACCATAACTCTAAAAATTATCAAATTCTTCCAACATGTAGAAATACATTTTCGATCGGTCAAATTAAGTATTTTATCATCTCCATTTATTGGAGCCGTGTTATTTCAAATAGCACAACAGCATGGGCCATACAATAAAAACATTAACTGAACTGAAGTTTTTTTTCTCGAAATTTCTTGACTTAATTCTTTACAAATTGGCGATGCCCACACACAAAAACAATGATTGTAATATCACTATGATTCAGAAATCTCAGTATACTCACTACTACCATTCAATAGTTTCATTTACGGTTGAGAGATATTTAAATTCCAACATAAAGCAAAATAAAATAGGTATGAAATAACTTCAACTAAGTCATACATTTTCAAATAACCTGAATATAAAAAAGGTATGGAATAACTTCAACTAATACATACATTTTCAAATAACCTGAATATTAAGTACATTCCATGGTCTTATCGCAAAAAGACGGGTTAAGAGAATTCTACTGGATGAAATCAATGTGCCATGTTTTGGTCAAAGAGCGCACCCAGATTCTAATAATACAATTTTTGGTTTATGCCCATCTGACATTTGCATCAGAACGTATGTTAGGGACCGACCATTTAATTTCGGAAGGGGTTGGGGGGGGGAGGGGGCTTGGGTTCTGTTTTCAAGCAATCCAATTTTTTAATATGGTAGTTAGAATTGGGGAGCTGGGGGTGGGGTTGTACAGATGAGAGCATGTTGGGTTTTTCAAGCTATTTATGGGCAGGAAAATTATTTCCTTAAAACAATATCACGTCCCACTTTTCAAGCAAACCATGACTAGATATATTCAATATATACCTCCATATATAGTCAATATATATCGTATCACTAGAACGACTGTAAACAGGAATCATGTAATAAATAGTGTTTCCATGGATATCACTTGTTGCACATCACTACTTAGCAGGATCAAACGATCAGAACGAGTCCTCTTAGTCAGCTGACAAACTGCCATATGATTTCCAGCTCTGTATATAGGCATTTTTTATTGACAAAAGGACTCGCTGTCAGTGACCTTCAAATTCACTCTCAATGCTGCGTCACACTTACGTTGTCCAATGACCTCTAATTGACCCTTAAGGAAAGAGGAGAATGCTCCGCATACACACATTTACATTACATGTTTAAAACCGGTGCATCTGTTTACTGACAAAACTACCCATTTAGTCCGTTAGTATTCACACATCCTCTAGTTTGTTTGTACCCAACCCCACCCAGATATTAAAAACGAAAAGAATCCCTTTGACAGTGTTTGGGACTCGATGACGACAATCAAGTTATAAATCGTAAATCGATGAATACAATGACTAAGCTTTGTGCATTATGTTGTTGGTTTTTTTTTTTTTCTTTTTTTCTGTTCTTTTTCTTTTTGCCTTCTGTTTTTTTTTTTTTTAAATGGTGGGTGGGTACAAACCAACGGGATGTTGACTGTCGCCAGGGCGCCCCTGACACTCAGATTGTTGGCATTTCAAACCAAATGGAAGCTCTTGATGTTAATAAAAAAAATACAGCTGCCTTTTTAGTTTTTTAGTTTCTAGAACAGTTAATTTCAATAAAAACTGCGTCGTCTGCGTCCAATATTTGCAATATCTAATTTTAATATTCCTGAAAAAAATATAAATTGAACAAACCAAACAGAC
Source organism: Sinohyriopsis cumingii (assembly GCA_028554795.2). NCBI lineage: Eukaryota > Metazoa > Mollusca > Bivalvia > Unionida > Unionidae > Sinohyriopsis > Sinohyriopsis cumingii. Next base: position 7,550,597 of record CM068839.1, read on the forward strand.
GAACTCTTGAATACATGTGTTGAAAGAGATGTAATTAAAAGAAGTATTTAGATTATCAAAGATGGTGAAACATATCAAGTGTTTTGCTTGAACAAATATACTCGTCCGTGCAAATAAGGCGACCGTGTTACTAAAGAAACTTCCGTTTCATTCAAAACGCTAAAAAGGTAATAATGTTTGGGAACTCCTGGTGACAATCAGCTGAGAAATTATAAACTGATGAAAGAAAACACTAAGTTTTGGCATAAAAGCCTGGGTGAGGTAGCAGCATTCCCTTCCCCTAGAACAACTAGCAGGCTGCGGTGCAGTTAGAAAAAAGTGGCACATGCACAATTGTACGCACGCCACTATAATTAAACTCAACAACAACATGGTGACGTCGTCCAAAAATCGTCAGGCGGGCAAGCAGCGCAGTCATGGTATGTACCGCGATTGGTTGGTATCTTGTGTTGGACGTTAGACTTGTGGCTTATTATCTCTAAGCTCCCGAGAAGAAACCGCTACCCCAATATATTCATTCACTAACTCCGTGGACGCAGTGACGTCGTAGTGTACGAGTGTATGTCGCAGGACGCGTAGTTGGTGTAGTCGAACCAGTACACATGGTTTTTTTTTTTTTTTTTTTTTTGGTTTCTCTCCGTCCAATCTGATTAAAATCACGTAGGACAGTGAAGATCTTATTTCAATCAGAATGGATCTGAGATCAACTGTTCATCCGTCATATTCTGGTAACTTTTGAATTAGCCATTGGAAGTGAAGCTGTTAAAAATTGGAAAGTGATTCAAATCGTTCGGTACGCAATTATGCTCTTCAGTCACACTGTTCAATCTACCAAATACGAAGATATAAGACTATCTGAATGGCTGATAAAATTAGCGATTATGATAATAATATTTGTCACCAGAACACGATCCCTTAGCGGTCGCTATCAGATCTAGAAATAGGACAGTGGATATCTGATTTTGATCAGATTGTTATTGTTTCGGATGTCGTCCCCCAGCCGACGTAAACTCCATTACAAGAAATATTAGAAAGTACTTCTTTCGTTATATTGTCTGTGGATAATTGTTCGCGCGTGGGAACTTATAACTGAAGCTGAAAAAGAGATTATTTTTTAAATTGGAAGGTGAATGGTATGTTTTTGAGTATGGTCTTTCCCCTCGTAGCAGGAAATACTGTTTGACTTTATGTAAATATTTCCGTATCAAATTTATATTTTGCCAGAAGAGAAATTATTAATTTTTGTAATCTGTTTGAAATTTGGAAATTTTACAAATTCGTTACATTATTGAATGGAATCATTTTTGGAAGTTTTATTACTAGCGTGTTACGGACGAATTGCATTAAATTAGTTTCAGATAATGAAATAATAATTGTACAGGTGTGATTTAACTTTGAATTTAATAATTTGTGGTTTTACCTTTCTTTTGCCAAAAAGACCTTGGGTTATTAGGTTTTCGGGTAATTTAATTTTTAATAACTATGCCATCACTGAAAATGGTAAAAAAAAATCAAATATAAACTATTATTTAACAGATTGGGTTTCATCACTACAAGTGTAAAACTTAAATTTAAACGGAGCGTATTGTAATACATTTTTTCATGTAATCTCAAATGTTACTCATTTTACTTGATCTAACTGTTTGCATCGCTCGGGCTTTTTCTCTTCTGTATAACGTTTTGCGAACTTCAGGTACGAACTACTTGCCAAACATGCTATCAAAGAAGCTTTCTGGGGTGTACAATAGTAAATGTAAAGTTGGAAGTGAGGCAATCTTGCAAAATTGCGCCTTTCTGGGGAAATATTTTCATCTGGGGAAACATCGTGCAGTTAGTATCAGTAATGGTAATTCAACTGTCCTAAGTCTAGCGTAGAAGGAATAAACTAAAATGTTCACGACTTGTTATGAAAAAATTTTATATAAAAAAGATTCATCATCTCTTAAAGTTAACGAAGATCAAGGCAATGCATTTCACGAACAATTTAAGGCCACTTCTCTTGATGGTGAAGAGAAGGGACGTTTGTGGTAATGGAGCCAAATCTGCCTCACCAGGAAGGAGATTGAGAAGGACAACAGGCCAACTACCCATACATCCGTTCCTGACTTGTGGCCAGCAGTCACGAATTCTGTGCTGGAAGATTATTTTATTTAAAAAGGGCTTGGTAAAATCGATGCTGATACGATCTTTCCAGCGAATGGTCAGAAGCGCAGATTTTTTTACCAGCCTTTTAGAAAAACAACTCTACACAGGTGAGAAGCTAATCCGGCGTTGGCTTGTTGTCAAACATTTGACAACAATTACAAATTGCTCCTTGCGCAATACGGTCATAACAAATGGAAACGCATAACAGACTATTAAAAACAACATGAGATATCACCAAGACATTTAAAGACTTATTCTGAATGGTTGGGAGCTGAAAGAAAAGACTCAAGCTTGGCAAATGTATCGATACTTAACACCGGCGAATTATTACATTGGAAATTGAACATTGGATAAATGTCTTTGAGCATCATTTTGCTGTTACATTTTTACTGTCTGAGAGAAACTTGGAGTTTCGTGGTTCTTCTTTGAAGTTCTTTACAGAACGCAATAGGAACTTTCTTGGTTTGGTCTAGCTCCAGGACCGGTTTGACTACGTCATGCGTGAGCACGTACGTCGTGCTAAATCAGGCGGAAAACCCTTATGCACAAAACAAAATAATACGCCATAATACTGGACTGTACACCCGACTTAGATCTTAATGAACATGTCATTTACAGTGAGATTTGTGGATGACGGTTGTTGTGTTGTCCGTGTTAAGGAACATTTTATATGGTTCAAGAATTTGGCCTGGTTCATTGACGAAGCCTAAAATGAGATTCTGACTGAGACTCTTCAGGAAAATAATATATGTGTACAGAATCACAGAGGCCATTTTTACGCTAATGGTACAAATGTGAAGAAAAAGAACAAGTGATCCAGACAAGGTTCCTTTAGTTGAATCCTATAGCTTTCTTTGTCCCGTGTCGCTGTCATGCACTCAGCCATATTGTGTCTGATGAAGCAACGAACGACGTTTACACCATTGGTTACTTTGTTTAGCGAGCTGTACAGAATCTATGTCCTGTTTACTGACTCCGTTAATCGATGGAAGATTCTCACAAACCGTCTTAAGAATCTCACCTTGACGCCTCTGACACGCGATGAGACAGTCGTACTACAGCGTAAAGGCAATAACGTCTCAGTTGTCTAAGGTTAAGTGTTGTCATGGCAGAATTGGCTCAAAGGAAGGAAGCTGATGGTGGGATCCAGTACGAGGCCAGTGCCTTGCAAACACACTGGCGGGCTTTCTGTTTTTTATATCGGTTGTGGCTTGCTACGATGTTCTCTTCCAGACCAATATTGTTAGTAAGCGTCTCCAAACTGAAACAATGGACATAGCACTGGCAACTCGACTCTTGGAGAAGTGCCTTGACGTTTATACAAGGAAACAAAGGACATAACATTGGCAATTGGACTCATGGAGAAGTGCCTTAACGATTATACCAGAAAACAATGGAAATAGCATCGGCAACTGGACTCGTGGAGAAAGGAAACCGGATATGGGGAAGCTCTCGCCACAGCGATGTAAATGGCGGATGATAAGTTAAGATTTGAGCGCGAATTTGAGAAGGTTCGCATCCGTCGGAAGAGGTATCTTCGCAAGCCAAAGCTCTGATTTGATAACCCTATCTACACTTTAGAGAATCAAACAGATTTTTTAGTGTTTTGTTCCAGCGACATCTATTGGATTTCATGAGTTGCCTCCTTTAGTATATAATGCGAAGGAACCAACAGCATGTAACAGCGGTGCATTGTACATCGGCCGAAAATGGTGGAGACGATTGACTTAAAACGGATGCTTTGTAAGTTTAACATCGAAAGAATGACTACGCACCAGAGGAGATACATTACAGGTGTATTTGAGTGGAAGGTATTTGTTTAAACACGGACCGGCAGTTGAAAATTGCTTATTTATCAGTTCATTCAAGTTGTATGTTACCCTTGTCTCGATAACGTAGGAACAGTGTTCAAATTTGAACAACTTAATTTTGATGTGGATACGGTGGCTCCGCATCCATCAAAATTCACAGACCCGAATCACCGAAATATCTGCTCGATACACCAAGGTTGTCATATCGGAACCATGGCTAGCGAAGATGTTGGAAGAAGCATCATTTTAACTGTGAAGGCCTTGACAAGGATAAGAACATGCATGTTGAAGATGGATAGCGGCTACTTGCACGAGAGAAAAGGTGCAAAGAAGATTTCGTTGACAACCTTGTCGACTTCGTAATTGATAACCTGATGGAGAGATTCACGCAGCTGACCGAACATCAAATTAGCGTAGGTGATTTCTATGTCATCCGGAGGACATGCTATTGAAGCACTGCAAGGACTGGCATCTATCTTTGACCGACGGAGACCATTCCGACATTAACGATGTAAATCTTTGCATTGAACCGTTATTTTGACACCTCTTTAGCCCTGTCCCAGCCTGTAAAGCTTTTCAAGACTTAGAAGTGACACCCAGTGTTTCTGAAATAGAAAATAATTTGTCCCTATGAATGCTCTAGTAGGATAAGTACACCCTTCCCTCTGTCCGGCTACAGTGGGCCTGGTTTCCTTTATTCCTGCCTTTGCATGTAGAATATAGGCTCGTACTTCCCTCTCTAGTGGTACAGGACCATATAGTTGGTTTCCTTGACCTATCCCGGTCAGTTTTTTTTAAATATTAATTGTTAAGTGACTCTTGTCAAAGTCATTGATTGCCTTTGTGTGTCGCTGTTACGCACATAATTGTTGTATTGCATTGTTTAGATGCATTGAACACGATCATCTTCGCAACATTCTGCTGACAGAAGTGTGCTCTCTAAATCAAGCTCTGCAATTTATACGCTCTGCGAACTTGAACGATGTTCTATGCTAACGTGTGGTTCGCGCTGCGAATCTTGTTAACGCTGCATGTGACCGTTGCTAGAGATGAAAGCAGTTTCGTAAAACTGAAACTCGTTAAAAACTCACCTCTGCTCGACGATGGCCAAAGACAGACTGGCGTCGCTTGCCATCATGTCCATTGAAAATGGCGTTACTCACTCTCTGATCCTATCGAACTCTAATAAGGGCTTTCCCATGAAAAAGGCGTGAGGGGTTCTATTCTAAAGCTGTAGTGTATTTTACTTCAGAATTATACCCATGTTTACATATTATTCTAATAAATACTTATACATTTAAAAAAATAAACAGTGTGCGGTGCTTTGGGTGTTTTATTTTATCGAGGAAAGGGGCACCGAAGTCGAAGGTAGTCCAGGACGCCGTTTCTTTCAGCGACGACACGTACACGAAACAAATTGGTTTGTGTCATGCCAAAGCTGGTTGACTGATGCCACTCGCGCATGTGCGTAGATACCATATAGCAAAAGTGTGCAAACTATAGGGCCCACAAAGACAGGAATCCCACAAGCTCTTTTAAACAAATAATTTTTAAACTATAGAAAGCAAAGAAAAACAACAAAACACAAACAAGGAGCAGGCAATATACCAACCATCAAATACCGTAATTTTGGAACCGTAAAATTTTTATTAACATTGCAGGGGCTTATCGGTAAGCTTGCATAGGGCCCTAAATATCCTAGCTACGACACTGCACTCGCGGTCTTGTACTCATTCGCTATAGCCGATATTTATTGCCCCACGAATCGATTTGTTAAACACACCACAAAAGGGTCCCGTATTTATATAACATTTTTAACACTGTTTACAAGCAATTTGCACATTGTTTAAGCGCAATAAACTAAAATCTCTTTATCTGGATATATTGTGTTGACCTTTAAAATAAAATATGAGTGGACTGGCCTAAATTCATAAACACCCAATCTCGATCCCAAGTAATGATCTTCCCCCAACACTTAACAATGGGGGGGGGGGTGTCTTTAAATCAAGTGTGTGTTAATGGATTTTTTAAATAAAGTTCTTGATCGTTGTATTTAAATGTGAACCTGTCATTTACAGGCGATAAAGGGCATTGTTCATTATTTTCTGTATCCCTAATAAAATACTCGAACAGATTTTCTTTAACTTTGGGTGTATTATGCAATCGTTTTTTAATACTGCACTTTCTATGAATCATTTTATGAGATATTTTTTAAAAATTACTTTTGGTCGAGTTACTTCTGAGATTATGTAATATTTAATGATTGCGATGGTTACTTTATTTATCACATTATAAATAATTACATTTCAGACCTATATCTTACTGCAAGACTGAAGATGTCTTTCATACGTTATACATTCTGTAACTAACATATTTGTATTTGGCATACCTTGAATATTGTCTATATGCACCATACTGAAAACAACGCTTCCTGTTTCCTAGTCTCTCATGAATTCGTATAAATTCATCTCAAACTACCCCCAAGACCCACATTTATTATATATTTCGTAGTGAGATACTGAACTATATAAATGACAGAAGGACGATTACGTCATAGAGGCTATGTCACATTTGGTACTACTTTTCCCCATTTATGAAATATAACTGCCTTTATGTATGTTATTTTAATCTGTCAATGTATATTTTATATTTAAGTATATTTCCTCTCTCTCTCTCTCTCTCTCCATCCCCATCTGGATAAACATATTTTAAAATGTGTCAACTGTATATTCTGTATAGTACTCGCATACTCTCCATTTTGCCCCCCCCCCCAAAAAAAAGGCGTAAATGATATAAATAATCAAAAAAACTGTCGTTTCATTCATCAATTTTTAATTGCTTACATGATTATTATTGCAGGAGGGTCTCACACACACCGTCAAGTTGTAGGTATTTCTAATCAGACGGGAATTTCTTTCGTAACACGGTCGCTATATTTGCATAGGAGAGTGTCTCTTTTCAATCAACTGATGCAATGTTGTTCCGACTTTAATAATTTCAATGCAAATATTGGACGCAAACGACACAGTTTTTACCGAAATGGACTGTGCTTGAAACCACTAAAAAAAGAGCGAGCAGTCTGCCTGCTTGTTTATATTGAGAGCTTCCATTTTGGTTTTAAACACCACAAAGTTAACAACGTTAGGGACGACCGGCGTCAGTCTGGTTATAAATTTTAAAATGATTAAAGAAATAACTAAATTGTGGCCATGTTTTATGTCCTTGATCTTTTCGTTTTTAATGGGGGGGGGGGGTACATACAAAGGGGAGTGTGTGCAAATACTATAGCGTATAGGGATGCCATCAGTGAGATGCCATCAAAATGAACTCCGAACAGCAAAAAGTTGGCTTCAAATATTACCTTTTTTAGAATTTGCTTTCTACAGGAATTATCGAAACTGTCATTGACTGAACTTTCATGACCTGCTGCTAGGTGTCTCCAACACATCGTTCTGTATCTACGACAAACGGTACCTGTTTTTGAGAAGAAATACATGACTAAATATAGTAATAAACGTTTTAAGTAGAGCTTTTAACTTGCGTAGCAAACGTGTTTGAAAACGATTGATAAATCGGACGCTTGTTAGTGTTGATTGTAAACCGAATAGGTAACAATCGAAAATTTTATATTGCGTCTGCTACCTAACTAGACTGCAAGCATATAGAGGCCACCAAATAATTCACGTTTGAATGTTGAAATAAGCAAAGTAAACAACGAAATCTTCAAACGTAAATTCACATGATTAAAGTCTGATGTTTTAATATGTCACGCTCTGAAGTCTGTCAGACACAACCGCTCTCTGATATTTTTAACTTAGGCGTACCCCACCCCAACTCTATCAATCCCAGCATAAAATGTGTTTAACAAAACTTTTTTTAAAATGTCATCATTATCGCACGAATACAGTCGTTTTATTTTTCAAAATACACAATTTTATGCATGATATCTAACCGCTAAATTTGTAAAATGTCACTGTCCCAAAAAAGTATTGTACAAGTTACGAATATTTCTTTTTATAGATGTAGTAATAATGCAGTGTTAATCGCATTGGTATAGAATGAAGAAAATCCGTGCAAATCGACGTTTTTTTAATCTAAAACATATATAATGAAAGAAAATTTCGTAAAATGGAAACATATTGTATTATCATTCGTGATCTCGCCACTAGTAACATTACAATGTTTCTAATTCACTCGTGAAATAATTCCGTATATCTACTTAACAGAAAAACAACAACGTGGATATCCTCTCCATCTCAGTCTATCTCAATCAAAACCGCTCCGGTGGCCTAAGTGATTAGAGCGTTCGTCTCGGATGCGGGAGGTCGCGGGTTCGAACCCAGGCTGAGTCATAACAAAGGCTTAAAAAAAATGATACTAGCAGGTGCCTCATTTGGCGCTCAGCATTAAGAGTTTAGTGTTATGACAAGTCGGCCTGGTGTCAGATAATGTGACTTGGTGGGACATGATGATACATGTCTGCGACATGATGCTAGACATCACTATAAACTGCCGCACTGCAGACATCGTAGCGATAAGACTGAAAAATTGTAAAGATACGTTAAAAATCTAAAACTCACACACTATCTCAATCATACATCTTTGTTCTTACAAACATATGCAGTAAACTATACACGGGTTTATGAAATCTTCCAGTGATACACCTTTTGAAAAAATTGCTATTTTTACAATGCTAAGTGCTAAACAATCCCAGATCATCTAAGAATACATAGACAGGTGTGCATTTTCTTGTGCTACTTCTTGTTTAATATTCGACAAATAATGGTCATTACATACAGAAATTTGGGAGAAGTACTCGGTCAAAATTTTTACATAAAATAATAGTTCAGTGGGTATTTAAACATGCATTAAGTTTGAAAAAGTTGAATATCACAGAATCCTTTTATCGAATACAGTGAGAAATGTGTATGATATTTTTTCGTTTATTTTCAGCATTTTGATCTAGTTCATCTGACCTCAGACGGCAGTATTGTAGCCACTCTTCTAGTACTTGAGATCGGTGCTGTTTCTCCAGTGGTGCGTTTGTCACTTGTAGCAAGTGGCCAGCAACAGCATTTGGTGTGACAAACAGGATGGACTTGAACTGGTGGTTGTTGAGCGGTGCCAAGTCGGCGAATCAAGCTCCAGCATTTCCGGCTGGAGCGCGTGAAGTTAAGTGACCCTTTAGTTTCCTCCCAGCGAATGTGCCTCGAAGTGTCCAACGAATCGATCAGGTGATCTGCTATGTCTGGGTCTCCAGATGTTCCTTGAGAAGAGCCTGACATTCTTCATCCAAACAGGGTGTATAGACTGGATGATGACCACGAAGGACAGACTGAGTGGCTGTCTTGACTATGGCTTTTTGGAAGTGGTTTGACTATGGCTTTTTGGAAGTGGTGGTAAGCTTCGTTGATAGGGATGCAGCGAGGTGGTCTAGTAACTATGCTACGCTCCAATGTGTCACTGTACGTCATCCAATTTGATTTGTGGAAGTTCCGATGTCGCTGTGAGGAGCTGTGTATAGTCGGCAGTTGAAGTCCAATATGGATAAGTATTGATTAGTGCTGACTGTGGAAAGCCGTCTGGAACTGTTTGGCTTACTGACCTATGATGGTCACCAATGGAGCTGGCCCAACAGAGGTCCGGTGAGTCTTTTGCCATCTTGCAGAATGAAAGGTCCCTCTATGCTTGGAGTCATGAGTCAGACGGAGGTCATAGTTCATTGCCTGCTCCACCAAGTCTTCCCCGTCTTCATTGGGGTGCGAGTAGCCCCAGTCAGGATGATGACTGTTTAAGTCGCCACTATATACGGCTGGGTGTTCGTGAGTTGAAAGCATGATGTTCTCCAAACGGGTACTGGACGGTTTGTAGACATTAACAATCTCGAACCCTACAACCTAGACCTTGTCGCAGAATCTGGTGGAGGAAACTGCAGAGACATCAGTAATGCCACAGCATGCATACGTTGCACGGCCGAATTTGGGGTCTGGTGTTGATGAGATGAGATCAAAACCTTCAATGGTGTATCGTCCCTTTACCTGGTCTGCTACGTGAGTCTCCTGCAGACAGATTATGTCAACATTATGAAGTTGGGCTTTAGTGCTGATATTGGTTCGTTTGGCTGCTGAGAGACCCTCGACGTTAAGTTGTAAAACTCGTAGGGTTGGTCCAGTGACTTGAAAGTCTGAAGATACTGGCACTTCGGGGGCTACTATTTGTAATGGTATATCTCCGTCGCCACGAAGCAACCACAAAACTGCTGGCTAAGGTTTATGCCAGTGACAAACTTTACACGGACATTACTTCATATCCATCAGTTAGCTTGGCTTCGAGACATCCAATCTGGCTAGGTCCGTTGCCGGAGGATATGACATATATTTAAGCATGGAGTGATGAGTGGGCTTCAACAGATATTGTAAACCACTCCTCGTAGCTGAGCCATCTGTCTGACCTCCCGGCTTCAACCTACCACGATATATGTGGACCATGCTGAACAGCTTCCGGACAGGAGAGGGCCATTGTGCAGTCAACCTTGTCCGATGCGACCAAGCCATTGACTCTTCCTGTAGCTGTTGAGCTCTACAGACCAAGTCACACATGGTGAGCACTTGTCCACTGACAAAGTTCCCTGGTACTGTAGGCTCTGCACTTTGCTGACGAAGACGCTGTTAAATGACTGATCATACACTACACATATGAGACAGTTATTGCAATAATGATGGTTTTCCGAACCATAAAGCCAATCTCAAATTGCTAGGCCTTTCAATGGCATGTTAGAAAACAAACAAACAAACAAGCGAATGCAAATCATTCCCATTTTTTTTTACTGCGCTTAAGTCGTCGTTGACTTTACGTCTTAATACCTTCGTAGACGTCACAATGGTTAAATAATAATAATAATAATAATAATAATAATAATAATAATGAGGACTTTGTAATAGTGCCTAATCTTTAGACGCTCTAAGTGCTTTAAAACATTAGACAACACCTATAGGATAAAAAACATATAATGATATGATTACAAAAACAAACACCAAGAAATTAGAAAACTAGAAAACATTTAAAAAAAACATGTTGAGAATATTTAAGGTAGGAAACATTATTAGGTCTTTAAGTTTGTTCTTTCAGTCGAAATAAGTGAGTTTTGAGAGCCCTCTTGAATGTGATCACTGTGTCTTTGTGTCTAAGTTCAGTGGGCAATTCATTCCACGTTGCTGGGCCCTGATATGCAAAAGAACGCTGTCCATATGACTTTGTTTTCATATTGGGAATAATGAGTATACGATTGTCAGAAGAGGAGCGTAAGTATCTTGCTGGTGTGTACACATGGGTGAGGTCGGATAGGTATGTTGGACTAGAGTCCGACAGTGAAATGTAGAACAGAGAACAAATTTTGTGTTTTATTCTGGATCGAATGGATAGCCAGTGTAGGGTACAGAGCAGTGGGGAGGTGTGCTCTGATCGTGGTACTCTAAGTTTGATCCGAGCAGCTGTGTTTTGAACTTTTTGAAGTTTCTGGAGCAGCTATTGAGATGAACCAGACAGAATTGAGTTGTAATAGTCCAGTCTTGAAAGTACTAATGAACACACAAGTGTTTTAGTGGCATCCATGCATATGTTCATGACATGTTGGTGCAATGTGAGAGTACTGTCCAGAGTAACACCTAGGTTTCGTACTGACTGTGTTAATTTAATGTTGGCGTTGCTGATATTTATTGTTTGAGGTAAAGGATGTGAATGAGAAAGTCTTTGTGTTGTAATCAGAATGGCCTCAGTTTTATCATCATTCATCTGCAGCTTGTTCCATGTCATCCATGATTTCACATCAGAAATGCACCTCTCTACACCTTGGACGGTAGCATCAATTTCAGTTGGGTGGCTATATTTGTATATTTGAGTGTCATCAGCGTACAATTGGTGAGACACTGGATGATGATCTATGACCGTTGAGAGCGAATGAGTGTATAGAATGATGAGAACGGGTCCAAGAACAGACCCCTGTGGAACGCCACAACATAGATCAACTGGGATGGAGTGTATTCCATTTGCAGATACAATCTGTGTCCTGTTGACCTAGTAGGACTTGAACCACAGTAAGACTGTATCATGAATGCCAAATACATGCTGGAGACGGTGAAGTAATATATCATGGTCTACTGTGTCAAATGCTGCAGACAAATCAAGGAGGGTGAGGAATGTAATCTTTCCGCTATCCAACGCAGATAGAATGTCATTAACTACTTTTAGAAGAGTAGTTTCCGTACTGTGGCAAGGGCGATATGCAGATTGTACATTGCTAAAAAGACTGTTTGAATGCAGATGAGATACAAGCTGGGGTAGAAAAACCTTTTCTAAAATTTTTTTTATATGAATGAGAGATTAGAAACTGGGCGGTAGTTCTTTAAATCGTTATGGTCTAGTGTTGGTTTCTTCAGCAGAGGCTTTATAATGGCAGTTTAAAAAATGATGGGAATTCCCCGGATGAGAGAGAGGTATTAATAACATCAGTTAGTGAAGTCTGGATTTAAGCACTCAAGCACCAGTGATGTTGGAATTAGATCAAGTTCACATGACTTTGGTGCACTCTTCATCACGATTGTACGTACGAAATCCATAGAGACAGGTTTAAATGCTACTAATGGTTTCCGCTCAAATTCTGTATCCCAACTGTATGGTGACGATGAGTCAGTTAGAATTGTGGTGTCAAGCTTATCTCTAATGGTTTGTACTTTGCCACGGAAGAAATTTGCAAACATGTCCGAAACGTGGATTGGAGAGAAGGTAGTTGGAAGAGGTGTAGATTTGTTCCTTGACGTTAGCTTGTTAGTAAACTCGAAGAGCTCTTTGCAGCTGAAACTTTCCATGTTCTTAGTAGTGGGCTGATTTCGCTGCATGAACTATATTTGTGACATTCTTCTTAGCGGCTTCAGAGATTTGCTTATGAATAGTGAGTCTGGTGAAAAGACAAACCCTCTCAGCTTTACGGCGGTCTCTTTTAGCAGTGCAAAGCTGGTCCCCAACACTGCTATACCATGGAGAACACTTTTGAATTGATACTCTGCACATGGTAGCTGGGGCATGTTTGTCGAGCAATGAACGCAGGCAGTTATCGAGTTGTTCTGCTGTAGGAGGTAAGCAAGTTGTTAGGTTTGCATGGATGTCGTGCATTAGTTTGGTTCTATTTATCATACGGAAGTTTCTCTTAGTAGCAGATAAAGGTGGAGGGTTAGGGACTGATACGTCAAGATGGCATATAATGCAGAGCTGATGCAAGGTCATGGGATACCAGGGAGGACCGTAGAATGTTATCATCAGGTCTTTGAAGAATCCAGTCTAAAATGTGACCATGTTTATTGGTGGGTTGGTTAAATGACTGTTTGAGGTTGAAAACATTAATGTAATCTACGAGTTTTAATGTGTTTGGGTTTCCGGGACAGTCAAAGTGAAAGTTGAAATCTCCAAGAATAATCAGGTTGCCACCTATCGAATTTCCATAGTCCAGGAGATTCGGAAACTGCTCCAAAAAGAGAGAGTCAGCCAGCTTGTTTTTTCTACTAGAAGGAGGGCGGTATAGGCAGAAATAATGGACTGACCTTTGCTCCAGTGTGAGTGTGGTTTGGACTAGTTCAAACGATGTGTGGTCGAAATTGAATGTTGTGGTGTGGTTAAGACGTTTGATCATGGAGTTCTTTGTGATGAAAGCAATTCCACCTCCGCGAGAATTACGGGGGAAGACTTGATGGAGTAACCAGTGGGTGTTAGATCCGCACACTTCGGCTCATCGCCTGATGTTTTTAGCCATGTTTCTGTCAGGAAAAGGACGTCAATATTCTGGTCGTTGATAAAATTAACTATTTCTGTGCGCTTTTCCGGTGGTCCTACTGACTGGGCATTGAATAATGCAATACGCAGAGGTATCTCTTGGATAGTTGACACAAAGGTTGACGAATTAATTGGGATTTGAATTAAGTTATCTAAATTAACGGTCGAATTTTTTTTAAATTGTTGAGCCGAAATAAGGGAGATAACTGGAAGTCTTCTTCATGTTCTACGCCGGCCAGCTTTGAAACAACGTTTCTTTTTTCGCGTCACTAACATTAACGTAAACATCAGTTTCAGTCTCTTGAATGATTTCGTCCATATTGTTCAATACAAAATTGCTTTAATATTTAAAAGTGCATGTCTTTCAATGATTTTTAAAATGTCTTGGAGTATTGCTTTCAAAACCCATCATAAATAAGAACCTATTCTTCGCACATCTTATACTACAATTCATACAATTCATGTAGTCTTTCACTACTGAGTATTTCAATAATGGGTGACATTTTGTTAGAATTTTATTACGCAAACAGTTAAATTGCGATTATTCGCTTTATTAAGAACATCATGCACCGATACTCCTTTGGAAGGTCATTGTTTACACATCCGGGGGAAAAATCTTTGACCGAGATCAGTCTTAAAATATGTGAACATTTTTGGGGACCTGGTCTACCTAAGGTGTGATTCAATACATACCGGATTGAATGTCGTTTGCTGTGATGTCCTATGAAAGCTGCACTTGTTGAGAAAAGAAATCGTTCAACCCTGTCATTTGTCGAGATAAATCTGGCGTCTTCCTTTCTTGACTCAGTTTAGTATCTTGCCACCATTGTAAAAGAAATCATAGCTATCAATATATGTAATAGACTGTGTTTAAGCTATATAATTATTGAATTTAAAAACAACAGTGAAATTTAATTTAATCTAAGTAAATGGGCCTACGTTAAAACGATGACGTAAATTTTAGCTGGGTGATCGTCCGCTAAAATCTTAACAATTCCGGAAATATCTCCGATTTCCTATGAGTCACTTTCACGGAGTTAAAGTTAATAAATTAAAACACTAAATCCCCGAAATTGGCCCAACTTAAGGAAAAAAAAATTAAATTTTAAAGTTTATGATACAAGACACTTTCAAGTTTTCTGATAAATAGACATATTCATCCTTAAAGAATGACCCATAAATGTCAAAACAAATTTCCATGGCAACGATGCTCATTGCTTGTTTACGGGTACTATACATTACGGAAGTCGTATTTTTTTAAATTTTATTTACAATATCAGCAATAATATTTATTTCTCTTCAAATCATTTGAAGAAACATCAAAATATGCTGACAGTTTTAGCTTCTGCTATTGACAACTATGCGAAAATGCCATGAATAGACCATTTTTATTTTTTTTTATTGCATAATGGAAGTTATATTCTTCCACTTCATAGCTTAACGCAAATTAAATGAATATGTTTTATGCGAAATAGAATCAAAATAGGCCTAATTCTACAGAAGGCATGATTTTATGTTGTAAGTCTAAATATGTAGTACATAAATATTTTCTGTGTTCTTAATTAGTTGCGGTGATTTGTTAAACAGCCAACAGAAAAATGGTGTTGATGTTATAGGCTATTCAGCGACAAAAAGAATAGAACAAAAGGACAGCAACAATAAATTTAAAAACACCCACCCTCACCCCCAAAACACGTTATTTTCGAAATCTATCATTTTCTAAGAATCTGTTCTTTCTATATCCAGCAGGATATTCATTACGGATGTTATTTCAACTTTTTCCGGGGGGGGGGGACTTGATTGGGGGGGTGGCTGGGGGGATTGACGGGCTTGTTAATTTTCGTATACAGGCAACAGAAATTTTACATTTTACAGTACACGCAAATTCGCGGAGAGGGGGGAACAACTGTCCCACCCACCCCCGCAATGACGTGTCTGATATTCATCCACCAAATACTTACCCATCTAGGAAATACCATCACGATTACCTGAGAGTTTTAACTTCGATTACCTGAGTTTTAACTTCGATTACCTGAGAGTTTTAACTTCGATTACCTCAGTTTTAATTTCGACTCGCGTGAAAAATACGAAGGTGTTCCGATCAAACAAACGTTAAAAACAAGTCATATGGATGATGCCATAATGTAATGCTCAAAATTATTTCAAGCCGTGTAGTAACCTTTGATTTTATAAAAGCGGACTACTTTAAAATCCCAAGTTAATGTGCTGAGAAGAAATATGCTGCAAAATCATTTAAGATTTGTTCTGAGTTTTCATTCGCATATACAGCACTTAACATATTCGAATTAGTATTGATATAAAAAAAAAAAAAAAAAAACAATGTCCACTCCTCAACATACAAAATACCCTCTGGACGAAAGCAGCAAACAAAATTGCCAAATGGTAATTTCATGTTTGTATATTATTTTTGTTTCTTAAATATATTAAATACTAGACAGTTTTATAAGTTATACAAAATCCTTAGATTTTTGTTTTCCATGTTATATTATGAACATCAACTGAGACTGGTTATTTCTCAGTCTATTATTTTTAACATGTTTTCTGCTGATGGTCTAAATTTTAATAAAATATTTTGCGGACTTGTCTATTACTTCTGATGCTGACAAAACGACCGATAATTTAAAGATTTATATATTTTACAAGTTATGTACTTGAATCACTGCAACAGATTTATCACTGATATACGTACATACAAAATTATTCAGCTGCACTC
Organism: Sinohyriopsis cumingii; assembly: GCA_028554795.2. Classification (NCBI taxonomy): domain Eukaryota; kingdom Metazoa; phylum Mollusca; class Bivalvia; order Unionida; family Unionidae; genus Sinohyriopsis; species Sinohyriopsis cumingii. Next base: position 7,567,109 of record CM068839.1, read on the forward strand.
GTCTGCTTCTTTTATTCATTTTTTATCCTTTTCATCTTTGCTTAAACAGTCGAGCAAATCTCGTCTGCAAAAGTTGAACACTGGTCTTCTGGAAAAATGTTAAGACCTATTTTTTTCAAACAGAAACGTTAAATCTGAAGCGTAAAATTCAAATCAAGAAAAAAAAATGTTGCATGTACCAATAAATAATAGTAACTGACAATAAGCGTCAGCTTCAACTGTGTTGAACCTAAATTTGAAAAAGACATGTACATTAACCCCCAAAAAAGAACGATTACCATATAAGTTTTGAACTCTTTCCGTCATTTATTGCCATGAAACATATATGTAAAGAATTATCAAATGGAGCAGACCCTATTGTGCTTTAAGAACATTTACACGAAGTTCACATTGGTTTATTTTAGGTCACTGGTTTATAACTTAAGAATCTCTAAGCTCCACCCACTGCAAAACTGTATACATTTAGAAACTTCACTTTCATATGGAGAGACTCAATGAATTCACGCAGGTCAAGCTTGTCGAGCTACAGGTAATTTGCGATCAAGAAACTTTCGTCGGCCAAGTTGAAAGCCGCGGACAGGATTTGTAGACCAGAGGAAAAATTCTATTGTTCAGGTAGGCCCCTATGTGTTATAAATTATGAGACCCTGTGGGTCCCCTGATCGTTGCGGGACCCCGGAATTGTGTCCTAACCCGTCCGCGTCCCTGTCCGAATTTGTCTCCTGGATCGCAAAGACAAGTTACAAAGAAGAGTTGATTAGATATAAGACAAATTTAAAGCGTATATATATATATATATATATATATATATATATATATATATATATATATATATATATATATATATATATATATCGTAAACGGCATATCCTGCAGGCGTGTTTAATAATCCTCTGTGTAAAATAGATAACTGAAATTGTTGTTCCCATTTTTATTCTTTCAGTCACATTGAGGTTGACGTTTTATCTTTTGACCCCAAAATCAATATGGTTTTTCTTCATTGCAAGCACAAGCCATTCACAAAGTTTTGTTCAAGTATGCGATCATCTTCCCTTACCAAAGTTCCGATTTGTTAAACTATCCGTAGCCAGGTTAACATATCGGAACCTTGGCTAGCGAAGATGGTTTGCGATATAAAACTAACTGTATATGCTCAGTCCAACATTTTACTATTTTCTTCCCTCAAAATTTATACCCTTTACATCTACGTTACTATAAATTGTTCTACTCCAAGTGATTATGTTGTTTGTTATTTAGCTTACGAAAGGCGTGCGTTACTCCCTTGGAAGATGTCATTCGGCTATAGATGTACGATGTTAGGGGGAGGAGGGTCGGTAGACATAGGTTGCAATTTGCATTCAAATAAAGAATTAAATCTAATTAACATGAAGGATTAGATCAATTTCATGTGTTGTGATATGATTTGGATTTTTAATGTAGCTGTAACAATTTTTCAGTCATATCGCTACGATGTCTGCAGTGTGGCAGTTTATAATGATGTCTAATAATGGGGCGTCAAGCCGCAGACATGTAGCATGATGTCCCACCCAGTCACATTATCCTGACACCAGGCCGACCACTCCTAACATTAACCTCTTAATGCTGAGCGCCAAGCGAGGCAGCTGTTAGTACCATTTTTGTAAGTCTTTGGTATGACTCGGTTGGGGATCGAATCCACAACCTCCTGCATCCGAGGCGGACGCTCTAGCCAGTGTAACTTGTGAAAGTAAAAGCAGGGAAAACTCCGGTAAGAACCACCGGCTCACAGGAGGCTCCTTTCAAGTTTTGTCACATGCCAACGTTAGCCGAGCTTGAGACTCGAACCCACGGCGGGCGCTGAAGACCACTCGGTTTCAAGCAATACTTCAACAATAAGGACAATTCAAAAAGGGAGAGCACCAAAGCAATGCTTACTGATGAAAAGCTGTATCAGCGATTTTAAACGTTGCAATACAATATGTGTAGGGCAGGATTAAGGTTATGAGGAATCGAAAAGGAGGGAAGGTCGCTAGGCTGTCAATTTAGTATGGAATGAATGGTCTAAAGGGGGAGGGGGGGCTTAAAAATATGAGGGCTAAAGCTATATAGCAATATTAGATTATGGGTAAATTAGACCTTGAGTATATGTATCGGCGGCCGTTGTTACATGTCATTTTGTCATTATTTACTAATGTATGTTAATGTGTTAAGGACGTGTATTCCTTTGCAAGACCGAATAATCTTAATCTTTTCAGGAGAGCAGTTGTTTTCTGTTTAAAAATTAGTAACTTCTCAGGTCCACTAATCAGTTTCTCCTTTGCATAGTCATTGTGTTTTATGTTTTGTTACCCTCGCTGAGAAACATCCTGTCCGGGTGTTATCGTCCTACTCAGTTCTCTGCCTGTTACATAAATAGTACAACTATTCAACCATAGCTTTGGTGTCAACACTTCCTGTTTTACCAACAAGTTATCTGATGTCTGATGTGTAAGGCTATAAGCTTAATCAACTCACTTTAGTTACATCTGTTAGATGACAATTTGTACAACAATTAACATACACACAGATGAGTCATCTTCGTGACCATTTAAGTGTGGGGAGAGGGCGCTAAGATTTTCTTCTGATTAGAGAAGTTTTATTTTCTTTATCTCAGTTATTACTTCTTTTCAAAAAATATAATGGACATAATATTATGTTGGGTTTTTGTTTTTGTTGCTATAAATTAGAACAATATATATTTTTCCATCCAATGACAGACTAAATTTTTCATAAATTGCGCTACACCGTGGTACGTATTTTGGAATGTTCATAAATACTGCGGTGTACCACGGGGGAAAAATTGTGTGGTACCTAGCTCTAGTTTCCAGGCATCCAATCCCTGCTTCATTAAACTGAAATAGTAACTGCTCTATTGATTATTTCTGTCACGTTTGAGGAGGTGGGGGTGGTGGCTCAAAGTGGTTATCTTTTGAAATGAGGTATGTTGGAGAGACTCAATACCAGCAAAATCAATTGTCACCAGTTTATGGCTGTATCTCCCGGGTTATTACGAAAGCTGCCAATATGTCTGGTGATTATTATTTTTTAATCTGAAATAGAACTGTCATTTTCAGAAGTTTTGACCATTTACCCATTTAATCAGTTAAACTTCTAGTGTTCAGCTGGTTTCGATCAAACCTAAAACTGTATATTTCCTGTACATTTCACGCATATAATACAAACCCCATGAGCAGTTTATACTATTTCCATCTGTCATAACAATCTGATTGCAGTCACAACAGCCCAGTAATCAAATTTAAATAATTATTTGTGACATCACTATATTCATGGCCATATGGACTTGATAAGTGACTCTGATTCTTGCAAGATATACACAGGGCCGGCCAAATGGTTTTCAGCGTTCAATGGCTCTTGCGACCTCACCCCCTCAAAATATAATATTCCGTCTACATTGGCGCCGTTTTAAGCCTAGTGTCCTATGCGACAGCCAAGGAAGCCTGTATGGTTTATCCTACCCTGAACGTACTTCTGCACATCTATCATTCTACCAATATGGCCATCAATTATAAACATTTTTTTTTAAATCATTAGTAATTACAATAATTAGTATCAAGTGAAACTTCAAAGATATATAAATAAACACATAAAAAATTAGGACATAAAATTTAATAAGTCTTTAGTTTATCGCATATCCGTAAATTCTACTGAGAGACCTGAATAAATGTATCATTCATATATATATATATATATATATATATATATATATATATATATATATATATTATTTATTTCTAAGCCCCCCCCCCCCACGAGCATCATATATCCTGAGCTATATTTTAAATACGCCAAAATACAATTAATCCCGTCATTGTTCAGGAATCAAATGTACGTCATTGAAAAGAGGATTGTTGTTGTTGTTGTTGTAGGGTTTAACGCCATTTTTCAGCACACGATAGGCTATACATGGCGGCCAGTATTAATGGTGGAGGAAAAACCCGGAAAACCCCTAAAAGAACCACCTACCCACGAGAAGCTACTGGCAAGCTTTCTCACATACCCACATTGGCTGAATCCGAGACTCGAACCCACGTAGACAGAGGTGAAATGGCAGTGATCCGTAACGGAGAACGCTTTAGACCACTTGGTCACTCGGGGCCGCTTGAAAAGAGGAAATAAAAGGGAAACAAATTAACTCCTGGTAAATTCATCGTCGACATATCCAATATTTCCCCTCCAAAATCAACGGGTTGACATCCTATTCTCAACAACCCCGATTCCTCAATCCTCAGTCTCCGTCCTCCCCCCATTTAAAAATGGTAAAAATGAGACTTTAATTGTTGAAATCTAAATATGAAATATTTTCAGCTGTATTTATCATCTTCCAAATGAATATTGTATATTTGCTGAGCCGAACATACAAGTATGTATGGTTTTAGGTATACGTTACGTTCCATCAGGGATTTATTCCAACTTAAGTGTTCATTTTATTTTAGATTATTTTAATCATAATAACAATTACATACTTAATCATGTCTGAAATGTATTTACTTATCATGCCATTGCTGTATAAATACATTTCCAATATCTGATATTCATTCCTTCTGGGGGTGGGCACCAGACAGATGCCACCCACTTAACCAAAAAAATTAGTGTTTTCATGTATTTTTGTATCCTCCCCCCCCCCATGTGTGTGCTTGTTTAAATTTTAAAAAAGAATTTTGATCAAAATTTTAGTTTAAAACTAAATTTTGATGGGGTATTTATTGAGTCCTAGTGTTTTCTAAAGGTTAGTAGTCCGAAACATAGGTCTCATCCCCATTTTTAGATTTCCTACCCTTACTTTTTAGTGATCTTTGCCAAAGATCTTCTGTGTCCCGTGTATGCTACGTGTTTCAATGATATAGTGTGTGTATGCTATATATAGTCTGAATGTAGTGACGGCAAAATTATTTGCCTAATTTTTCCCAGTTATCTTAATATATATATATATATATATATATATATATATATATATATATATATATATATATATATATATATATATATATATTTTTTTTTTTATATGGACTTTTCAAAATCATTTGTTTGTCCTGGTACACATTAACATATTTTTGAAATCATTTGCAATTTAGAATTTTGGCGAGAGGAACGGTGTACTACAAGTTGAAATTAAAATAAAACTTAGTCTTTTATGTGAGTGGCTATGGTGTGTCGTTTCTTGCATTAAAATCTATTTCCAGAAGAAGGCAGGCTGTATTCGAGTCGGGGTCCGCACTCTCTTCATTTATTTGTGTTTCTCCCGATTCGAGTGAGGCCTCCTCTCTATTATTTAATTTATAAATTTAAAAGAAGTTCCAAAATGATTTAGAGACTTTTTAGTTGGTTAATAGACGGTAACTTATTGGTCCCCGTGTTTTTGTTGTATTGTTTAATTACTTCATGTGGGTTTTTCTTATACTCTTTCGCTGGCCTGTCCACTTCGCGAAGCGCCTTGTGACATAGCCCTGCGACGTACTTTATCCACATGAAGGTCCCCTGTTTCCCTCCTAATATTTTAAACTTTCTATTTTTAATTTTGTTAGTCCTATGCTATTTAGTTACCTTTGGTTAGAGGGAGAAAAAAAATTCTTAAAAGTTTAAAGAAATTTTAGTTATGTTCAAGGGAAGATGGAAACGTATGTCCTAGATGAGGGATGTCCTAGATGAGGGATGATGTGAGGGCTCCAGCCCGCGCTCTGGCGGTGGCACACCCCTAGTAGGTAGCAAACTGAATCCTCTCTTCCCATCCCTCCCCTCGTTCTCGTTCACCCCCACCCCAGCACTTTACATTTAAGTGTTTAATATCATTTAATTAATAGCCTAATTTTGAAAGGAGTGGCAAAATTTCAGTTTGTATATTTGCTTACAAATGGCATAGTAGTATTGAGACACCGGAGGGCCCCCTATAAGTTGATTCTTCTGGCAGATAAAAGCCAGATTTTTTTCTTGCTTAGGTGAGAGGTGAGGCCGGGGTTCCAGCCTGCATTTCGCGGTACACGCCCATATGCGGGCGGTAAACCGAAGCCCCTTCTCCACCTCTTCCCCTTGGTTAATAGCTATGAGGACAGGCTATCATCCTATTGTGATAGCCTGCCCACAGGATATCATGGTGGCTGTTATATAATCTGTTATTTTATGTAACTTTTTCTTATCGAAATTTCCATCCAGATATAATATATTGCTTCTCCGGTACCTATCTCTCTTTTTTAATTTCCGTTATAACTCCTGCTCTATCTTTTTGTGTCTTTTTACATTGCACCAGTGTATGTATCTTACTAAAGGGTGCTTTTTTACACAGTGGACATTTAGGCGATACTTTGATCATATGCCGTCGCACTGCAACCTCTCCTGTCAACCACGCATTATGCATGTATTTGAAGCAGAGGCTTTGAATTTTTAGGGAGCCTAGTTTAGTCCAGTGCCCCCATGCTCTGTCCCAATTTATGTCTATATTTTCTTGTCCCATCTTGCATCTGATTGTTTTTGTAATTTGTTCCCTTATCCATTTCTATGTCAGTTTTACATCTTGTTCCCATAATTCCTGTGCATCCCTGTATTTAACTAACATATCTTTTATATATTTGAACTTTCTTGGGACTTCGAGCTTTTTTGTAAGTTTATAGTTTTTATTAATAACCCACCCCCTTTCTCATTGCAAACGCAAACCAGTAGATGTATAGCCCTTACCAGGGCGATTTCGGTTCAAAGCTTATTTTTTAAAACTATTTAAAATGTTTGCACATTTTATTAATATTGGGCTTGGTAAAGTTAATCCTCCCCTCTTCTTTGCTCTACAGAGAGTTTCTTTACTGACATAGTGGGTCTTATAACCCCATATAAATTTAATAATTTCGTTATATATTCTATGTATTTTCTTGTTTTCTACATCTATAGATTTTAAGACATAGTTGATATTAGCAAACAAATGTGTTTTGGCCACTTGGGCCCGCTCCATTAGGCAGAGTGGCGTAAGTGCTCAGATATTAACATTGTTTTCTATTTTCTTTCGCACAGTTTTGCAGATTTCTTGTACCTCTCCTTTCCCAAAGAAAATTCATAATGCTTTAGCTCGGTCTATGATTGGAAGTGGAGGTATTCAGGGGTGTGATTGGATGTGGAGGCATTCAGGGGTGATTCCCCCGCCAGTTACCTATTTTTAGTATTTCAGTTTTGTCTGATTAATTCTAGACCCTGATGCTTTTCCGAAATTTTCAAATTCCTTTTCGAGATGTTTAAAGAAGTTTGGGTCTCTTATGAAGTTAGTACAATCATTAGCATGTCGGAGCATTTTTTATTTCTTCCCTTAGGATTTGGATACCTTCTATATTTTTATTCAGTCTTATTTTGCTACTTAAAATTTCAATTGCTATTACGTATAATAGCATTGATGTTGAGCATCCTTGCCTCAGTCATATCGCTACGATGTCTGCAATGTGACACTTTATAGTGATGTCTAGCAATGGGGCATTATGCCGCAGACATGTAGCATGATGTCCCACAAAGTCACATTATCCTGACACCAGGCCGACCAGTCCTAACACTAACCTCTTAATGCTGAGTGCCAAGCGAGGCCGCTGTTAGTACCATTTTTGTAAGTCTTTGGTATGACTCGGCCTAGGATCGAACCCACAACCTCCCGCATCCGAGGCGGACGCTCTAACCACTAGGCCACCGGAGCGGTCTATTCATTATCGAATCCATCCAAAAACGTGATCATATAAACCCATATTCAAAGCTTAATACAAATTAGATCAGAAATATGGCGTCCAGAGTGGTAACAAGCTCAACAAATCAGATTCAAGAGCATCATTTTGGTATGCTTTCATCTCGTTGGTATGCTTGCATCTCGCTGCATCTCGTTAGTATGCTTGCATCTCACAGGCATCTCGTTTGTATGCTTGCATCTCGACCCTTTTTTAAAAATCGTTAAAAATCTTTGCTATATAAACGTATATTCCAAGAATGGTCCAATCGTATTAATTTTTGAACTTGTCGAAGACCTTTACTATATGAGCATATATTACAAGACCGATCAAAACCGTACCAGAAATATGGCCTACACGGTACTGACAAAATCAGCCAATGAGATTTAATTTCACCTCATTAATATTGGCAAATGTCAGTCATTAAAATGCGTTGATCTGGCTGATAACTGAACTTGTCTAATATATTGAATATATAAACAATATATTCCGAGTTTGATTGAAATCGGATCAGAAATACGGTCTTTAGAATTGTAATAATCTGAACCAATCTGACACAACAAAACCTCGTTCATATCGGAGGTTCTCGCTCAATATTAAACCCATTTGTCGTAGTATAATTAAATATTCTACGTTTTCAATCAAAACTGGATCTGAAAAAAATGACTTCAAGCGTAATAAATGAGACAGCCACGCAGATGCGAGATCCCCAAATTAAAATCCAAGAATCTCGCTTATTATTTAATTCGTCCGAGATTTTGATATGGAAGGTCATATTTTACGTTGGATCAAGATCAAATAAAAAATATTGACTCCAGGTAGGTACAACTGTTCATCGATGAACGAGGCATCACAAAAGCAGGGCCATTCAGTAAAGATTTTTGGGTTGTGTAAACAGGTGAGCTAAAACGGAAAGCCCTTTATGAAATTATGATTTTTGTCAAATTCTGTTGAGCTTTGTTTTTTAAGTAGATTCAAAGATCTTCCATTTTAGTAATGGTTACGACCTTTGACTGTAAATCAACATAGTTTTTGCGAACACGCAAACCCTTCATGCGTGTATAATTTTTGTCAAATTTAATTAAATTCTGTTTAACGTTCTTTTATTGAATTATTTTTATTTATTAAAAGTCCTTTAAAGTTTCGTAATGGTAGTGATCACATTTGCCGGCTGAAAAGCATCGTTTGTACAAAATAAAAAATTAAATTTGTTTATGCCAGCTTGCTACTTGTCAAATTTAGTCTATTTTGTTGACTGCTTTTTAAAAAAAATAGTCGTTGTAAGGTTTTGCTATTTTTAGTAACGACGTCAATATCTGACATCTGATCGGCATCACTTATGTAAATTTGAAAGCCCTTCACATCATGATGTTTTCTGTTGAACTGGACGAAATTAAATTTGTTGAATTTTGTTAATTCTTTACTCTTCTATAAATGAACATCACAAGTGGAAGAATTACTTCATAATACAATAGAAGTTATACTATTGCAAGTAGAAAAATTTCTTCATAAAACAATAGAAGTTATACTATGACAAGTGGAATAATTACTTCATAATACAATAGAAGTTATACTATGGCAAGTGGAATAATTACTTCATAATACAATAGAAGTTATACTATGACAAGTGGAATAATTACTGCATAATGAATTAACCTTCATAGTAAAAGAAAACAATGGAGTTTTTGTTGTCTCTTGTTCACTTGTCGCGTACACATAGACATAAAAGCTTTGAATCATAAAGTCCGTCAGAAAAGCGCGAATTGTTAAATATCAGTTTATACATGATATAAAGGTAATTGTTTCAAAAGGGAGATCACAAGGTCCGGAAGATTTCGAAAGGAGATCACAAGGTCCGGAAGATCTGTCACAAAATACATTTTTAAAGTGTTGCAAGCAATGCAAAGTCGAAATAGATGAATATAGGGTTTATTTACTTTAAACAGATATATATATATATATATATATATATATATATATATATATATATATATATATATATATATATATATATATATTACTTTGATATGATTTGAATCAAAAAGAGGTAAATTGCTCATTAAGATCTTGGCCAAGTATGGTCTCAAGTCAAATTCATGCATAGCCCGCAGTATATTTGTAAGACCATATCGTTTTCCTTTCAGAGAAACCCACCAGCAATGAAAACAAACCCCATCTTTTAAATTTTTACGACATATTTTTGTACGTAACTGTTTCTGTTTCAAATATGACAAGATAATTTTGACTTGTTTAAAGCCGATTTAGAATTGATGAGTGCTATGTGGTACGGCGGGTAATTTGTTTATAATCTCTATCTCTCTCTCATAAACGTCAAATATACTTGTATAGTGTTTCAGTGCGTTTTCTAAAGTGGATTTTAATTTCATAATGAATGTCTGCTGCATTTAACCGCCTTCATAATATAGTTTATGCCAGCAGTAAATTAATATTAGCGCGTGGATCTGCTACATTTTATCTGCCTCCCTGATATAATAATACTGGTTATATCTGTGTATGAAAAGGTTTATTATAAATATGTGGAGGGGCAGGGGCATCTAAAAAGGATATGAACATTAAAGAGACCTTTTGGGCCCTTTTGCACAAATCGTTTCTTGCAGTTTCAAAATTAACCCAGGCGTTTAACGTGCTTACAAAATGTCTGTATTATTCAACATATAAAAATAATTTCCAAAATGGTCCCATCTTACTGTGCTGTGAGTTTTCATTGATCGTGTTATTATATTTGTTTATGTCTAAGTGGCATGTCTTACGATACAGTAGTTGTGAAGTATATTCGAAAAAAGTACGAACGTGTTTCATAGTACAGACTGGCTGAAGCGATCTCTTGAACGGTTTTTGAGAAGTTGCTTGACGGTTTTCTACTTCGAGTAATCAAGCCCATACATGCCGGATAATTAACATAATTTGCATAAATCTAAAAGCTCGTGATACCAGGATGCAGTTTGTCAAAATGTTTTGTATAAATCGGTCAAACGTTCTGTGTGTGTGTGTGTGTGTTTTAGGTTTCAAATTTTGATGGACTAATTTCGACGGACGCATGGCAATACATCAGGTTACTAGGCATGAACTAAAATTAGACTGGTGTACAAGCAATACGTGGCCAAGTTACCTTTGTTTATAAAGTAAATAAACAAACTGATTGATTAATTAATTAAAAAGCTTTATGTTAATTGGAATTAAAAAAAAAAAAAGTCGTATGCTCGAATCAGGACCGATCTGAGGGTGGTAGCAAGAAGGACCTTTGGCCTGAACCTCAACTCCTAAGGTGCCTCGAAACGCGTTTTCTTAACAAATAAAAAAAAAATGAAAATAATAAAATTACTTCGTTGTGTACTTACTTGTCTTTTAGCTCTTTATATAGAAAATTATAATGGCTTGTTTTTGGCATACCAAATTTCAATATAACCAGGGCCTTAGGGGCTCAAACTCTCGAAGTGGCCCGTGCCTCTCTCAGCCTTTGAAGGGGCCTGGCTTGAGGTAAAATTGTGAGCGAATCACGTGTAACTATTGTATGAAAATCATAAAAACTCATGTATAATTTGATCTGAGCTATAACGACACATCTTCCAATGTATACATTCAGTTGATTACAGAACCTTGCATAGTCCCAACTAAATCTTTCAATCACACATTTATATACAAAAGTATTATTCTCTCAATCTTTTGAAGCTTGAATATATTTTACTTCTTGTGTCTGCTTAGATTAAAACAATATTTCCCGCACCTTCGGAAACTGACTGCAAGCCGCATATTGATGTAAACGTTTATGCCCTCTACCCATATAATATTGTCTGCATTACATACACTAATTCGTCTTAGCCAGCCAATCAGAGCTTGAACGGTTTTTGAAAAGTTGCTTGACGGTTTTCTACTTCGAGTAATCAAGCCCATACATGCCGGATAATTAACATAATTTGTATAAATCTAAAAGCTCGTGATACCAGGATGCAGTTTGTCAAAATGTTTTGTATAAATCGGTCAAACGTTCTGTGTGTGTGTGTGTGTGTGTGTTTTAGCTGTCAAATTTTGATGGACTAAATCATAAAAACGCATGTATAATTTGATCTGAGCTATAACGACACATCTTCCAATGTATACATTCAGTTGATTACAAAACCTTGCATAGTCCCAACTAAATTTTTCAATCACACATTTATATACAAAAGTATTATTCTCTCAATCTTTTGAAGCTTGAATATATTTTACTTCTTGTGTCTGCTTAGATTAAAACAATATTTCCCGCACCTTCGGAAACTGACTGCAAGCCGCATATTGATGTAAACGTTTATGCCCTCTAACCATATAATATTGTCTGCATTACATACACTAATTCGTCTTAGCCAGCCAATCAGAGCTTGAACGGTTTTTGAGAAGTTGCTTGACGGTTTTCTACTTCGAGTAATCAAGCCCATACATGCCGGATAATTAACATAATTTGTATAAATCTAAAAGCTCGTGATACCAGGATGCAGTTTGTCAAAATGTTTTGTATAAATCGGTCAAACGTTCTGTGTGTGTGTGTGTTTTAGCTGTCAAATTTTGATGGACTAAATCATAAAAATGCATGTATAATTTGATCTGAGCTATAACGACACATCTTCCAATGTATACATTCAGTTGATTACAGAACCTTGCATAGTCCCAACTAAATCTTTCAATCACACATTTATATACAAAAGTATTATTCTCTCAGTCTTTTGAAGCTTGATATTTTACTTCTTGTGTCTGCTTAGATTAAAACAATATTTCCCGCACCTTCGGAAACTGACTGCAAGCCGCATATTGATGTAAACGTTTATGCCCTCTACCCATCTAATATTGTCTGCATTACATACACTAATTCGTCTTAGCCAGCCAATCAGAGCTGCAGCCGGTGGATCTATGACCTTGACAATATGATACTTCCTACATGATATGCCACTTTTAGCATGTAGTACAAGTCAATCCGCGACTTGACACTCCTTTCTCTATTGTTGTATACCGATAATGATTTAGAATAAAATTTCTCCGAGTTTCTTCTTTCGCCCGTGATCAGTTTGTTATCATGGTGTATCAATATTATCTCAAAATAGGGAATCACAGGCTTCCGTATGTTCAACTCGGCTACGTCAATGTGCTTGCTATACATGCCTCTGTTGGTTGTTGTTGTGGGGTTTAACGCCATTTTTCAGCACACGATAAGCTATGCATGGCGGCCAGAATTATTGGTCGAGGAAGAACCCGGGAAAACTCCGGGAAGAACCACCGACCCACGAGAAGCTACTGGCAAGCTTTCTCACATACCTATATAGGCCGAATCCTAGACTCGAACCCACGCAGACAGAGGTGGGATGGCAATAGTCCGTAACGGAAAGCGCTTAAGACACTCGGCCACTCGGGGCCCCCTGCCTCTGTTGGTAGTCATGCCGTTGATTTTATTTGTTATTATGATTAAACAAAGCTAAACTAATGTATTAGCAACACAGTAAAATTGATACAATGTATATTTTTCCAAGAGACCGATAACAATTCATACTGGCCATTATATACTTTTCAACGGACTATGCAATTAATTATATTGATGGTAAATTTGTAATGTTTATGAACCGCTGTCCCCACACCAATTTTGTTTTCTCCTGGACGGGGAAGATATCAGATTTCAGATCTTGTGCCCAATTCCTTCTTTTTTCTTCTTTTTTTTAACCAGCAATAAACATGTGTTACAACCCTAAAAGTGTAATATTCACATTTTATCGAGAGAAAAAAATAGTTATTGTCATTATGGATTTAACGCCATCTTCAGCGCTTGATAGACTATACATGACGGCCAGTATATCTGGGAGGAAGAACAACGGAACAACCACTGACCTATAGTGGCAAGCTCTCTCACACACCCACACTGGCAGAGCCAGAGACTCTAACTCACATGGACAGAGGTGAGATGTCTGCGATCTGTAAGGACGAGCGCCTTAGTCCGCACGCCCACCCCACCCCTCAAATAGTAGCAATATTAGCAGTAGTAGTCGTTGTAATGTTTTGCTATTTTTAGTAACGACGTCAATATCTGACATCTGATCGGCATCACTTATGTAAATTTGAAAGCCCTTTACATCATGATGCTTTCTGTTGAACTGTACGAAATTAAATTTGTTGAATTCTTTGAATTCTTTACTCTTCTATAAATGAACATCACAAGTGGAATAATTACTTCATAATACAATAGAAGTTACACTATGACAAGTGTAATAATTACTTCATAATGAAGTAACGTTCATAGTAAAAGAAAACAGGATTTTTTTTATTGTCTTTTGTTCACCTGTCACGTACATATAGACATAAAAGCTTTGAATCATAAAGTCCTTCAGAAAAGTGCGAATTGTTAAATATCAGTTTATACATGATATGAAGGTAATTGTTTCAAAAAGGAGATCACAAGGTCCGGAAGATTTCGAAAGGAGATCACAAGGTCCGGAAGATCTGTCACAAAATATATTTTTAAAGTGTTGCAAGCAATGCAAAGTCGAAATAGATGCATATAGGGTTTAATTTTTTAAAACAGCTATAGATATTACTTTGATATGATTTGGATCAAAAAGAGGTAAATTGCTCATTAAGATCTTGGCCAAGTATGGTCACAAGTCAAATTCATGCATAGCCCGCAGTATATTTGTAAGAACATATCGTTTTCCTTTCAGAGAAACCCACCAGCAATGAAAACAAACCCCATCTTTTAAAATTTTACGACATATTGTTGTACGTAACTGTTTCTATTTCAAATATGACAAGACAATTTTGACTTGTTTAAAGCCGTTTTAGAATTAATAAGTGATATGTGGTACAGCGGGCAATTTGTTTATAATCTATCTCTCTCTCTCTCTCTCTCATAAACGTCAACTATACTTGTATAGGGTTTCATTGCGTTTTCTAAACTGGATTTTAATTTCATAATGAATATAATAATATGTATAAATCTAAAAGCTCGTGATAGAAGGGTGCAGTTTGTCAAAATGTTTTGGATAAATTGGTCAAACGTTCTGTGTGTGTGTGTGTGTGTTTTAGCTGTAAAATTGTGATGGACTAATTTCGACGGACGCATAACAATACATCAGGTTACTAGACATGAACTAAAATTAGACTGCTGTGCAAACAATCCGTGACCAAGTTATCTTTGTTTATGAAGTAAATAAACAAACTAGTTGCTTAATTAGTTAAAAAGCTTAATGTTAATTAGATTAGTTATTTTTATAAAGATGTATGCTTGAGTCAGGACCGATCAGCAAGGAGAACTTTTTCGTCTGGACTTCAACTCCTAAGGAGCATCGAAACGCGATTTAAAAAAAGAAAATACATGTTAATTGGATTTAAAAAAAAAAAATGAAGTCGTATGCTTGAATCAGAACCGATCAGAGGGTGGTAGCAAGGAGAACTTTTTGGTCTGGACCTCACCTGTTAAGGAGCCTCGAAACGCGTTATATAAAAATAAAAACAATTCTGAAGAAAAAAAATTACTTCGTTGTGTACTTAGTTGTCTTTTAGATCTTTATATAGTAATTTATAATGGCTTGTTTTTGGCATACCAAATTTCAATATAACCAGAGCCTTAGGGGCTCAAACTCTCGAAGTGGCCCGTGCCTCTCTCAGCCTTTGAAGGGGCCTGGCTTGAAGTAAAATTGTGAGCGAATCACGTGTAACTATTGTACGAAAATCATAAAAACGCATTTATAATTTGATCTGAGCTATAACGACACATCTTCCAATGTATACATTCAGTTGATTACAAAACCTTGCATAGTCCCAACTAAATTTTTCAATCACACATTTATATACAAAAGTATTATTCTCTCAATCTTTTGAAGCTTGAATATATTTTACTTCTTGTGTCTGCTTAGATTAAAACAATATTTCCCGCACCTTCGGAAACTGACTGCAAGCCGCATATTGATGTAAACTTTTATGCCCTCTACCCATCTAATATTGTCTGCATTACATACACTAATTCGTCTTAGCCAGCCAATCAGAGCTGTAGCCGGTGGATCTATGACCTTGACAATATGATACTTCCTACGTGATATGCCACTTTTAGCATGTAGTACAAGTCAATCCGCGACTTGACACTCCTTTCTCTATTGTTGTGTACCGATAATGATTTAGAATAAAATTTCCCCGAGTTTCTTCTTTCGCCCTTGATCAGTTTGTTATCATGGTGTATCAAATATTATCTCAAAATAGGGAATCATAGGCTTCCGTATGTTCAACTCGGCTACGTCGATGTGCTTGCTATACATGGCACTGTTGGTAGTCATGCCGCTGATTATGTTTGTTATTATGATAAAGCAGAGCTAAACTAATGTATTAGCAACACAGTAAAATTGATACAATGTATATTTTTCCATGAGACTGATAACAACTTATACTGGCCATTATATACTTTTAAACGTACTATGCAATTAACAATATTGATGGTAAATTTGTATTTTTTTATGAACTGTTGTCCCCGCACATCAAAATTTGTTTTCTCCTGGATGGGGAAGATATCAGATTTCAGATCTTGTGCCCAATTCCTTCTTTTTTTTTTTTTTTACCAGCAATAAACATGTGTTACAGCCTCAAATGTGTAATATTCAAATTTTATCGAAAAAAATAAATAAATAGTTGTTGTCATTATTGATTTAACGCCATCTTCGCCACTTGATACATGATGGCCAGTATATCTGGGAGGAAGAACAACGGAACAACCCACTGACCTATAGTAGTAAGCTCTCTCACACCCACGCTGGCAGAGCCAGAGACTCTAACTCACGTGGACAGAGGTGAGATGTCTGTGATCTGTAAAGACGAGCGCCTTAGACCGCACGCCCACCCCACCCCTCAAATAAAAGCAATATTAGTAGTAGTAGATGTTGTTGTTGTCATTGCTGCTGTTGTTTTCAAATATAACTGAAGGAACTATATAAAGATATTGTGAACTCATTTAGAGTAAATTTAATTGGTTTTAAGTAACTGCGATGGGGAGTGAACAAAATGGCTACTGACTGGAGGTTTGTTACCACACTGATTTGGTGTAAGGTACCTTTAAAAAAGTTATTTTAAAAGGATCACTTGAGAAATATTCAGGAACTTAACTATTTGACTTTCTTATTTTTTCTCATTTTTACATAGCTAAAGACTGAAGCATTCTAGAATCGATTGTTTTGGTTATATTTCTGTACATTTTCTTGCACAGCTTTTAGCTGAATACCTGAAACATATTTGACGATGTACCCTGTCAATAAGTGTCCATAAAATATTATTGGAAAAGTATTTGATAACATACCCTGTCAATAATGCCCATAAAATATTTGACAACATACCCTGTCAATAAGTGTCCATAAAATATCAAACAAGTATTTGATAATGTACCCTGTCAATAATGCCTATAAAATATTTGACAACATACCCTGTCAATAAGTGTCCATAAAATAACATTTGACAATATACCATGTCAACAAGTGTCCATCAAATATATCAGACAAGTATTTGATAACAGACTCTGTCAATAAGTGTCCATAAAATATTATTTGACAATATACCCTGTCAAAAAGTGTTCGTAAAATATTATCTGACAATTATTTGACAATGTACTCTGTCAGTAAGTGTCCATAAAATATCTGAATATTTAAAAATATATTAATAACATAGTTTGAAAATCAAAAACAGAAAGCTACAATAAACCTAGATAAGAAATGAGAGCAAATCAATGATATCACATTTGAATGATCATGCCATTTCAAGCTATAAAGTATTTGATAAAAATAGGCATTTCTAAAACAGGTGACTGCATAAAACAGGTACCTTTTAACGTAATCACACTATTAAAACATAATCCTCTATATCGCAAATGCTAAACAAAATGCAAAGCAATATAGCAAACAATAATGATAATAATAATAATAACCACACCCAAATCCTAATACTTTATTACTAAGTGTGACTCATTTAGTCAAAAGTTATTCTCTCTTGTGGCCCTCTTGAGCATGGTATAACAATTATAAAGTCAATGTATATCATACATATTCAAAATTGCTTATGAAAATGTAGACATGTTAAAAAACAATATAGGGCAATATGCTGATAATTAAACAACATAGGTTTTTATATAAAATAAACCATTTCAATTATTACGGTGTATAGGTCACTGTACACATAAACCGTTACAATTATTACAGTTTATAAGTCACTGTATACATAAACCATTATAATTATTACAGTGTATAGGTTATTGTATACATAAACCATCACAATTATTACAGTGTATAGGTCTTTGTATACATGAACCATTATAATTATTACAGTGTATAGGCCATTGTATACATAAACCATTACGCTATAGTTTATAGGTCACTATACATAAACCATTACAATTATTACAGTTTATAGGTCATTGTATACACAAACCATTACAATTATTACAGTGTATAGGTCAATGTACACATAAATCATTACAATTATTACAGTTTACAGGTCATTGTATACACAAACCATTACAATTATTATAATGTATAGGTCATTTTATACATAAATCATTACAATTATTACAGTTTATAGGTCATTGTATACACAAACCATTACAATTATTACAGTGTATAGGTCATTGTATTCATAAATCATTACAACTATTACAGTATATCATTGTATTCATAAACCATTAAAAGTATTTCCAGCCTGTTGATTTGCTTTTATCAATCTTCATTCTTAAGAAAAGAATTCATGGTGAATCTGCAATAATTTTGCCAAGTTTTGCCATTTCCACAAAACTGTTTGATTATGTAGGTTGGGTGCAAAAAGGAATTTCATTAATAAACGAATTATTGTACATACTTAAAACAAAAGCATATTGCTCTTTTTTATGGTCAACCTTCAAAATGTCTTGTCTCTGACAAGTGGAGAGATGGCAATACCAGTTTTCATGCATTATGAAGAAATCCGACTTAAGCCAAAGGTGCATCTGAAATTTTTTTTGGACAAATTCATTTTTCTACCTTATTTTTTTCAATCATTGCTAACCCTAATCCTTTGTTCAATAATCAATGCTAACCCTAATCCCTTAATCAATAATCAACATGTATGGGCAATTACTGTCACCTCATAATGCATCTTGATCACATCCCAAAATATGGAGGCTATTGCCTTATATGGAAATACTGACATAGAATTACCATATATGAAATGCACTAAGAAAGGCAGAGTTTAACTCAGTGGACACAAGTTTACAATGCAAAAAGTTACAGAAAGGTTACAGTAATAAATATATCAAATACAAACACATGAACAGTAGCTAGAAATAGTTGTACTAAACACAGAAAATAACTACCAGTACAAGGAAAGATATTTTTGGAATATAATGAAGGGATCATGGCCTAGAAGCAACAGTGCTGGAACATGTGAGTGTTCTTAGAAGAAGATAAAGTAGACATTACACAAGTGTTAATTTAGTATTACATTTATGACATTCCTACATGTTACTAAATGTTATGCCACAGTGTGAAGAGTGTTTGAATTTAGACATTATTTACTTTGATCATAACAGAAAGTACATAACTATTACATCAAAAGATATTACATCAGACTGCAAGCTTAAGCTTATTTCAAACACGCCCCTCATTAACAATAAACTTTACTGAATATACTCGCTTATAAGTCAAGTCAAACTGCAAACAACAAAGATCCTGATCTGCCATAGCATATTGTGCCTGCAGACCAGGGTAAACATCGTTTGTTCAACTGATTACTCCTAACCAACTGCACAGACACATTTTGGCTGGTGCATTATGCAATGGCAGATCTGAGTCAGTGCAGTTCGCAGTTGGACTCAACTTATAAGCGAATATGTATGGTACTTAGATGATCTGATTGACATGAGTAAGGAAAATCAATAAAAAGATAAATGCAACATTGGATATTAGCTAATGAAATATTTAAAGACTATTGTGTATGTAATATTGTAAAAGTAGTGCCAATTAACAAAGATTGATTACAGAAATATATTGTTACATACTACAGGTAATAGACCAAAAAAAAGTTTGTGCTAAGGGGAGGGGGTAATTTTTTTTTAAAGATATTAAAGGGGAGGGCATAACAACATTTTAACTCCAACTCAGATGAGGCATATAAACATTCACAAGGGGTTATATCAGGAAAGTGTGAAAATGAAACAAATACAAGACAGATCATGATATTACACAAATATAATATAAAAAATATAAAATAGTTTTAAAAAACATCAAACAGGATAGAAATTACCTTTTATCAATGATATATCATGCCAAACATATCATTTTTGAAAACAACAGATGATTCACCAGATGCAGAAAGAATGGCAGGAATAAATAGCCATATATGGCAAATATATTGATATAACAAAAATTGTAAATAAGATTCATAACTACACCCAAAAAGATTAATCATTACACTCAGATTAATCACTACACTGACAAAATTAATCCTTACACTCACAAAGATTAATCATTACACTCAGATTAATTGCTACACCAACAAAATGAATCACTACACTCACAAAGATTAATCATTACACTCAGATTAATACATGTAGAAGTAAGTAGTATACAACATACTGACATAAATGCACACGTACAAGTAAGAAATGTACAACATTCTGACAAATACAAATGTACAAGTCAGTCGTGTACAACAAACTGACATAATTACACATACAGATCTCAAGTTATATGCACAAAAGTACATAACCTACAAGAATGACTATTTGAAAAACTGACCTAAAAGTGTAGCTCATAGTCATGGATATATGTCAACACAGTTCACAGTGACCTACTTTGGATGTGATGATGTAGTACTCAATCCATTCACAGACAAAGCTATATGACTGTACACTCAAAGTTCATTACACATTGACTACATGCCCATGGTGAAAGTCACTTAAGCATGAAAAGTGGGCCATTTTTGGCATTGGGTTGGCAGTTTAGTTTAGGGTGCCACGCTGATACTTTTTTCCTCACTCATTGGGCCAGTAAGCAGATTTTGGAAAGATAAGGCATTAGAAAGCACAATATACAGTATAAATTATGAAAGGCTGGCAGGTCACATACAGACCTCTGATGGGCCGGATTCTCAACAGTTGGCCATATTTTAGGCACCTTGATCTCCACACTAAACTCTATGACCCATAACTGACAGTGCCTGAAATAATTAACCAATGCAAGAAATGATGGAAAGAAGAATGGACAGATGGACAGATAGATGAGGTTAACACTAAATGTCTCTTTCATATTTATATCAAGGAGTTTTGTTGCAATAAAAACTGCAGAAAAAGGCTATTTAACATGAAATTAGAAATGTCGATTAACAAAGCAAAATTTGGGATCTTCTTGAATTATTGGCTGAAATTTATAAACTTGTAATGTAACTAACACATCTAAATGGAATGGTTTCATTATTTGAATTGCAGATTTAATGTAACCAAAGTGGAGATTTAACCTGATTTTAAAGATATATAAGAAATATGATGGAATATCATGATGGGAATTTGTGTCATGTATTTTGTGACTTCGATGCAAAACAATTTTCAAAAGTTAGAAACCACACTGAATGAAGCTCTGCATTTATTTAACATAGGTAAGTGTTTCAATATGAATACGGGCTGCCAGGTGAAATTTGTAGAGGCAAAACTGATAATGTATTACAATATTTGATATTCTTTTCAATACCATAGTTAAGAAAGGTACTGTTTCCGACAGATAAGCAAAAGAAATATGATTTTATGATAAAAGTAGTCCTCTGGATGTAAATAATATTCAACTGATGTGGAATAAAGTGAGTGATGACCCTTGGCTAGTAAAGATGGGGTTAACTACTTGGTAAACAAGTGTGAATTGGAAGGCGGATATGCTATTTTGCTGAGAAAGAATTACAACAAAACAAATTATTACTTTATGATGATGATTTTTGTTTTTATTTTTCCTGAAACTATTTTAGAATTACAATGAAAAATTCAACATTCAAGAGATTTTCTGGGGAAAAAAATGCCCACTGATTTATCTGGACACGGCAAGTATCATTGTCTTTAGGACTGGGGTCTGGTGATTAATCTGGATAAGACAGCTAACACTGTCTTTAGATGTGTGGTTCTAAACCTGGATAAGACAATGCTGTCTTTAGGGCTCTGGTAATCAATCTAGATAAGACAAGTAATGCTGCCTTTAGGGGTCTGGTGCTAAATCTAGATAAGACAAGTAATACTGTCTTTAGGGGTCTGGTTCTAAATCTGGATAAGACAACACAGTGTTTTTAGGGGTCTGGTGCTAAATCTGGATAAGACAACACACAGTGTTTTAGGGGTTTGGTTCTAAATCTGGATAAGACAAAACACTGTGTTTTTAGGGGTCTGGTGCTAAATCTGGATAAGACAACACACTGTGTTTTTAGGGGTCTGGTGCTAAATCTGGATAAAACAACACACAGTGTTTTTAGGGGTCTGGTGCTAAATCTGGATAAGACAACACAGTGTTTTTAGTGGTCTGGTGCTAAATCTGGATAAGACAACAAACGGTGTTTTTAGATGTCTCATGCTAAATCTGGATAAGACAATGCTGTCATTAGGGCTCTGGTAATCAATCCAGATAAGACAAGTAATGCTGTCTTTAGGGGTCTGGTGCTTGATCTGGATAAGACAACAAACAGTGTTTTTAGGGGTCTGATGCTAAATCTGGATAAGACAATGCTGTCATTATGGCTCTGGTAATCAATCCAGATAAGACATGTAATGCTGTCTTTAGGGGTCTGGTGCTAAATCTGGATAAGACAACAAACAGTGTCTTTAGGGGTCCAGTGCTAAATCTGGATCAGACAACTAATGCTGTCTTATAGTTCAGTATATGTTTGTGGACCCCGTTGTGTGCAAGTTACTGAGGGAGAGGTGCATGTTATACATAATTATGACATTGAATGCTTATGATACATGCTATACAGAATGCCACATGCTATACAGAATACTACATGCTATATAAAATGCCACATGCTATACAGGATTCTACATGCTATACAGAATACTACATGATATATCAAATGCTACATATCAAATGCTACATGCTATATATATTGCTACATGTCATACAGAACGCTACATGCTATACAGAATGCTACATGTTATACAGAATGCTACATGATATATCAAATGCTACATGCTATACAGAATGCTACATGTCATACAGAAAGCTACATGCTATACAGAATGCTACATGTCATACAGAATGCTACAGGCTACAGAATGCTACATGCTATACAAAATGCTACATGTCATACAGAATGCTACATACTATACAGAATGCTACATGTCATACAGAATGCTACATGATATATCAAATGCTACATGATATATCAAATGCTACATGATATATATATTGCTACATGTCATACAGAATGCTACATGCTATACAGAATGCAACATGTCATACAGAATGCTACATGCTATACAGAATTCTACATGCTATACAGAATGCTACATGATATATCAAATGTTACATGCTATACAGAATGCTACATGTCATACAGAAAGCTACATGTCATACAGAATGCTATATGCTATACAGAATGCTACATGTCATACAGAATGCTACATGCTATACAGAATGCTACATGCTATACAGAATGCTACATGTCATACAGAATGCTACATGCTATACAGAATGATACATGTCATACAGAATGCTACATGTCATACAGAATGCTACATGTCATATAGAATGTGACATGCTATAGAGAATGCTACAGGCTATAGAGAATGCTACATTCTATACTGAATGCTATATGTCATATAGAATGATACATGCTATACAGAATGCTACATGTCATACAGAATGCTACATGCTATACAGAATCATACATGCTATACAGAATGCTACATGTCATACAGGATGCTACATGCTATATAGAATGCTACATGCTATACAGAATGCAAGAACTTCATATCATTGTTGTTTTAGGAATTCATATCGAGTTGACAGAAGAATACCGATATATGCTATGTAAGATAGATAACAGCCTGCAGATGAATTTTGCCTTATGTTTATATGCAAGAGATAAGTCAGGAAATCAATTTGTCCCCACAATATATTAAATGAACATCTTTAATGCTATATTTATTCATCCGATTCACAGTGATTCATCTGGCTTTATTAAGAAGATGACACCATTTGTTTAATTTGCATTTAAATTAGAAAATATCTCATAACCATTAATGTTATACATGTCATATTGTTTACTCTAATACTGTATATGTACAGTTTTACCACACATATGCCACCTCTAATATTTATTATATGTACATAGTCCATTGATCTGATATACAAAAACAAAATAAAGTTCTCCTTTTTCATTCCATGTTTAGTTGCATCATAGCCAAAATATCGGTTTTATCCACTGAACGCATTCAAAACTGACCTTAAGGTAACAAGAAAGTGGACTTCAAAAAGCCTCGACCTGATACTATAACAACAATGGGGTTAAATTACAACGCAGTCCTGGCATCTCTCATGCCTTAAAAACAAAATTTAAACTTTCTTTCCCCATATAGCAGATCTTAAACACAAAATTTAAACTTCTTTCAACAAAAATTAAATCTAAAATTAAATATTTAACTTTCTTTCTACATATATCAAATCTTAAATTCAAAATTTAACCTTCTTTAAATATAAAACAAATCTTAAACACAAAATGTAACCTTCTGTGTATATGCATCACACCTTAAATGCACACTTGAGATGACTTTTTTCCTATGATATACCAAAAATTAAACTGCATCAAAACTATTCAATTAGGTCAGTCACATGCTACTCAACAAACCTAAGTGAAACTGGAGTTCCCAACAAATGAAATAACCAAAACCCACATTTTCCCATAGATTGTGCACACACAAAAAATCATTTAAGAGTGGGTAAAAAAATAAATTACATAATGTTTTCCTAATATTATCTGAGAGTGAAGAAGTGAACCAAAACACATATTTCTTTCCTAGAAGCTAGAAATATAACTTTATATACAAACTCTAACCTCAAACTTGTCCAATAAACAGAGAAAACAATCAGCAAAATTTGGTAAAATATTTATTACATAAGGATGTGCGTACACTAATGAATACAGCAGTGAAATTTATAATATACAGGCAAGACAAAAAACTGTCTTCTCAGGAAGAGAACAAATTGTATCCATTATATATATATATATATATATATATATATATATATATATATATATATATATATATATATATATATAGAGAGAGAGAGAGAGAGAGAGAGAGAGAGAGAGAGAGAGAGTGAAAGACCTTATAGGGGTGTGTGGTGGGGGTCCTTCTTTAAGATCATCACATTTGCCCCAGTAAACCAAAATCTTTCTATTCAGAAAACTGAAAACAAATTTCAGCTTTACCAGTACACTAACACCCATCCCCCATCAAACTTAGAACTAGGAGAATATGGCATAGGTATATTATGGATTATACAGAGTAGGTAATCTGTTTTGTTTTTGTGGGATTTAATGGCACCTAAGTGCTTTTCACAAGGTCGCACCAAAACAGCCAATACCAGTCAACCTGGGTGATTATCATTCATAATTATAATGGACTTATAGAAAAGTTATAAAAGCATCTCATTCTTTGAATGTTTCTTAAGACAGGACTGTATTTCTATGTGGAATAACTGTATATGTTCATGTGGCTGGGTAATGACTTTGGAAGGACTGTATTTCTATGTGGAATAACTGTATATGTTCATGTGGCTGGTAGTGACTTTGGAAGGACTGTATTTCTATGTGGAATAACTGTATATATTCATGTGGCTGGTAGTGACTTTGGAAGGACCATGGGTTGTGCAACTAAATGTCATAAACTGGTGTTGTTTTTTAATTAAAAAAACAGCTTTCTTAATTTGTAAACTCTTTTGAACACATGCACGTATTTTCCCATAATTACATTATCTTTCTTTTTCTTTCAAGTCCAAACACACTCATAAAAATAAATGTTTAATGGTTTCTGCTACCATTCCTCTCCAGCATGGGAACAAAGGTTTTGAACTGGGTATATATTTAATATCACTGTACTGTATACAACAAGAGCATGTAAGCAGTTATACTGTTCTCAGAGAACAGAGGTTACACTGGCTATATATATATATATAGTTCCAGGTAGTATAAAGTGAATTTCCAATGTATGCATTAACTAATCAATCTGTGTCATTCCAACAGCTGACCTAGTGGCACACTTAGCCAGTACTATTCAGTAACCTGACTCAATGAATTGGTTCTAGTGCACTTCCTCTCTTTTCCTTGTTATCAATATAGTTATCTATTTTCTGACTCATTGGATAATTTGAGAGATAAAAAGAAAGGATCTACATTACCTGAAGATAACACTAATTTCATGCAAAGAATGCATAGCAACAAGCTGTAAAGTTAAATTTATGTATAGTAGCTGTTTCATAACATCAACTCCACCAAGCTTTAATATGAATATTATGAAAAGTTGCATCAAGGCAATCAAATATATTCATTCATTTATTCAATTTCAACCAAATGTCAGGACTGGATAACATGCTAAACATGTATTCAAAAACATTAAAACATACCATATTCTAAAACTGGTGCAACATTAAGTATTGATAAATCACACTGCACACATCAAATCATCATGAGACATAGTAAATGTATCGACAATAAATTGCATGTGACATTACAACATGTACATAACCTGTGATGTTGAATTATAGATATAACCTATCTCTGTTAAATCTACACACAGGCATTAAAAAGTTGCCTGATACAGATGTGTGAATATTTTATTTTGATTTTGAATGTATCTTTAAAACAATTTCAATCATATCACTATGATGTCTGCAGTGTGACAATTTATAGTGATGCCTAGCACCAGGGCATCATGCCACAGACATGTAGCATCATGTCCTGCCCAGTCACATTATCCTGACACCAGGCCGACCAGTCCTAATGCTAACCTCTTAATGCTGAGCGTTCATGTTGACAGAGAAATGCTTGGGCCTCGTTCCTGGAAATTGGGTGTAATTTTAGTCATATCGCTACAATATCTGCAGTGACAGTTTATAGTGATGTCTAGCACTGTGGCATCATGTCATAGACTTGTAGCATCATGTCCCACCCAGTCAAATTATCCTGACACCATGCTGACCTGTCCTAACACTAACTTCTTAATGTTGAGTGCCAAGTAAGGCGGCTGCTACTACCATTTTTATGTCTTTGGCATGATTCGGCCAGAGTTCAAACCCACGGCTGAGTTAAGTAAAACTTTACTACCCTTTGTCCCTGGGCTGAGTAAATACAGAACTGCATCTTATCCATTTTCTACCATTAACATTTTTAGCATGTGTCAATTATCCATTATTCTTGCCTATTTTTGTCTCTATGTCAGTCTCATTCTCAGAGTATGCTGCAAAGGAAGGTGACTTTGTCTTATTTACACTGGTATGCTTTCTTTCTTTTATACTGGTATGCTATGTCTTTTTTTATACTGGTATGCTTTGTCTTTTTTATACTGGTATGCTTCAGACTTTGTCTTTTTTATACTGGTATGCTTTGTCTTTCTTTTATACTGGTATGCTTTCTCTTTATTTTATACTGGTAAGCTTTGTCTTTCTTTTATACTGGTATGCTTTGTCTTTTTTATACTGGTATGCTTTGTCTTTCTTTTATACTGGTATGCTTTGTCTTTCTTTTATACTGGTATGCTTTGTCTTTCTTTTATACTGGTATGCTTTGTCTTTCTTTTATACTGGTATGCTTTGTCTTTTTTATACTGGTATGGTTTGTCTTTCTTTTATACTGGTATGCTTTGTCTTTTTTTATACTGGTATGCTTTGTCTTTTTATACTGGTACACTTCAGACTTTGTCTTTTTTATACTGATATGCTTTGTCTTTCTTTTATACTGGTATGCTTTGTCTTTTTTATACTGGTATGCTTTGTCTTTCTTTTATACTAGTATACTTTGTCTTTTTTATACTGGTATGCTTTGTCTTTCTTTTATACTGGTATGCTTTGCCTTTCTTTTATTCTAGCACTCAGGATAAGCTTGATACTAAAATGCATACACAAATGAAAATACTAAGTTCGGAGTGAAGAGATCTTGTTTAAAATGCTTTTAAATATATGATTCCTTTGATAAAAAATATAATCAAAAGACATGGTTTATATTAACTCAAGAGACTGCAGTTAATCATATCAGGCCCTTCATTTCTTAATGATTATTTGCATTTGAGGTAATGCTTTGTAGTAATCAAGGCATCAATTTCATGTGGAGAAATGTTCCCTTTCAACGACTCATCACTGTTGTTTTTACTCAGACCCGCAAGAAGTTAAGAGCCAGAAAACATAAAAATTCTGTGACTTTTTAGCTGTTTAGATGCTTCATGTTACAACAGTTTTATATAGTCAAACCAAAATGAAGATGGTCATATATATATATATATATATATATATCATGCAAAGTTACATTTTGAAAGAAATAATTTAAGTATCTTTATTCATTTCCATCAAATATCACACCTTTACAATTTATTTATTAGAGTCATATTATTCATTCTATTTATCAAAGACTTTCCTCTTAAGATAGGAACTTCAATTTCTTCCACTGACCTCTATGCAGATGATACTACACTGTCTGAGATGGGTAAAACCAAAATGGTACTTGAAAATAACTTACAATATGCTCTCAACAGACTTAAAGTATGGTGCAAGGAAAACAATATGATCATAAATACAGAGAAAAACCCCAGCCATACAAGATACAACACAACAAAAACAAGTGAGACTGGATAGCGACAAACTCCAGGTCTATTTGATAATGTGAGCCTTAATATGACCTCTCATGATAAAATTATATGTGTATTTGTAAATAACAATCTTACTTGGTCTATTCACATTAAACATGTTTTCAAAAAGGTTAATTCTTATCTCTGGCTCCTGAAGAAAATCAAAACATCCATTCCTCTTCAGTATAGGGTCATCTTTAATAAAAGTTATATTCAGCCATATCTGGACTATTAAATATAATTTGGAGTAATAACTCTAATTCAAACATAACAAAATCTTTTAAGACTCCAAAAGAGGGCATGCCTTATAACTCTAGATCAATGTATTGACAGTTTCCTGGATGCAATGAATAATACAATGATTTTAACAATAAATGAAAGAATATTTCTTAGAAAGGCCAAATTGATGAAGAAAGTATCCAGAAAGCCATTCCTGTATAAACATCTAAGCAATATATTTCACCATGCTGATACTCCTCCAAATTTAAGGTCTGTTAGAAGTAAAAAATAAGTTCATTATACCAAGACCAAAGAAAGAATTGTTGTTTTTTAAAAAGTGTTCCATATACTGGTCCACTGGTATGGGACAACATTATCAGTGACATAAGGCAGGCTCCTACCATTTCCTTTTTCACAATCAATGTCTCTAATGGATGAACTCTTAAGACAATTGAACAGTTTTAGTAATATAAACATTGCCTGCTTTTATGTAATTTTGCATCATTTTCACAGATGAATTATTCCATGCAGGATGATATTTTACACTTCATGTATGTTGATGTGTTGATAGATGCCTGTTCATATGATCCAGGATCAATACTTTGATTTTGAAAATCACTTAATTATTTAGTGTCAAGCCAAATTCTTCACATCATGTTATATGCTGTATATTATTGTACACAACAGCTAGAATGCCTCAAGACAGATTAGTTTTGTAACTGATTGAGTTAAATTCTCTCAATAAAGTCTTTGTATCTATTATTATTATTAGTAGTAGTAGTAGTAGTAGTAGTATATTGTTGAGACATCAGCTGATTGGTCAAAATCTAAATAGGGTATTATGTAAAAGCCTTCCAATTATTTTGGCTAGTTAGTAATCTTTCCTTTGATATTAGTCCAATAAATCAGTTCCCTTCAAATCTGTGTTGATACTGATGGACAGTTTGTGGGTATGATGTCACCTGTTAATTAAAATGTGCAGTTTTACTACATGCAAATCTTTAAACACCTGTTCAGTTCAGGCACACAATGCTATCTGATAATAGCCATATCATCCTGAAATTCACAATGGCCACAATACAGGGGGTAATGCTATTCCTGGTGTATTTACAAGTCACCAAACATAAGATTTTAATCCAAATTACATATCACCAAAAAGAACCCTTCAGCCAAAGGTAGCTCAACAGCTGTAAGAAATACTAGTAAGTATATAAAATGTAAACTGAGGTGTGCAGACAAGAATGACAGATTTTTTAGGGTTTTAATATATAAGCAATATCAGCCTCTAAACTGTCATCAATATCATTATAGGTGTGGGGATGGTTTATTTGTTTACTTTGATATGTGTTCTTGATTAGTTCCCTAGAAAGGGAGTGGAGGCAAGACCAGAGTGGATTACTTGATATGGAAGTTGGTGGAAACTGTGCTGCTCCCACTCCCACCCCTACCACCAAACACATACCATCCAACCCCTCCATCCCCACCCCCAACGATAGCTATCAACGTCGATTTCTTGCAGTGTAGGATTATATCTGATCAGACAAAATATCACACAGTTGTGATATCATTTGTGTTTAACTGGTCTAACTCAGATAGCTCATTAAGAAGTAAAATTTCTCCATATTCAAGTTACACCCAGATTACTAAAAGGTGTCACTTTACAAGTGAATGCTATTAAGAAGAGACTGAGGGTTACTTGTACATTGATGTGTGTGTGATTTGGATTTTTAACGTAGCTTTAACAATTTTTCAGTCATATCACTACGATGTCAACAGTGTGGCAGTTTTTAGTGATGTCTAGCACTGGGGTATCATGCCACATACATGTAGCATGATGTCCCACCCTGTCACATTATCCTGACACCAGGCCGACCAGTCCTAACACTAACCTCTTAATGCTGAGCACCAAGTGAGGCAGCTGTTAGTACCATTTTGTAAGTCTTTGGTATGACTCGGCCAGGGGATCGAACGCACGACCTCCCACATGAGGCGGATGCTCTAACCACTAGGCCATTGGAGCAGTGTACACTGACGTAAGGGATCCTGTATTAGAATAATGTTCAGTGCTCCTTTACTTGAATCAAACTTTATGATTCTGAACTGATCAGTGTCAACTGATCAGGTATTAGTGGTTTTCTATTTAACTACCAAAGTAGTATAGTGGAGAAGAACAGTATTGAGTAAAATATAAGGACAGGGACAAATCACATTTGCAACTCACTTGTCCCAGGTACAGGTGACTTGAATATATATATATATATATATATATATATATATATATATATATATATATATATATATATATATATATATAGTGACCCCAATAGAGCACGCTCCGATATAGCACGAATTTTGATACAACATGGTCGTGGTGTGGCTCCCGAAATTTCATATACATCTTAAAAGTACGAGAGGAAAAAAAACGTTAAAAACTTGTTATCATTTTGGGAAGAGATCGCGTATGAATAATACAAGACGATCGTGGCGTGGCTCCTGAAAGTGTATTTGTATTTTTCTCGTACACGAAAAAGTAGTTTTTTCTTCTTCTTAAAAATACGAACAAAACGCATAAAACGTTTATTCTGGGATTGCGTAAGGCTTCGCCAATGTCGCAAAGTTGATTTTTTTTCCTTATTGGCGGCAAAATACATCATCTGGCGATTATTTTTTTATTGGCGACATTGCTGGCTGGTTACACTTGTATATATACAACCATTGGTTTGGATTGGAGAAATTCCGAGGCTCCATGAAAGGAAGCCGCAAACTGGATATAAAATGTACTGAAATTTATCAAATTTTACATAAACAAAGTATTTGTCCATTTTGACAAACCATCTAAACAGTGCATTGTTATATCATAATCCGCTTATCCTGACATCTAACACGAGTACTGTAGGTTGTGAGATATCCGCTTTTTTGTTGTTGACATTTCTGGTAACGGAGATCAACCGGATGAGGCATTGTCTCATAATCTATCGTTCGTCGGATTTTCGGCCGCTCGCTAGTAATTAATGTATTTACAAAGACTGACATCTGTATGTGGATAGTAAGTAAACTTCCTCTTCTTTTCACTCATGGAATTAAATCCTTCAGAACATTCACATTTTCTGTAACAATTCCTGTCATCAGACCAGAACACCAGCGTCTCCTCGCATGTGTGGCAGACAGCATCACGCTGCTACCACCAATGTAAATAATAAGATATAAAAAATTGTTTTGAAAATATATGGGACCCAGATAAAATAGTTTGCTGAAATTTCAAAGGAAACAAATTACCTGTGAAGCACCGATTGTTATGAAAACGTACTCGGCAAATGGAGACAAAAAATCAGTCTCAATCATGCAATACATTTGATGCCGCCACAATAAGAAATGGGCATTTGTTTGGTTCCGCAAAGCTAGCCTTTAGCGGTGACTTCAGTAACGCATGTACCCTACATGAAAGAAAACAGATTACAATCTTCAATAAAAACAAAGAAATTTTCTTCAGAGGAGTACCAAACTTAAAATAAAAGCAAAGGAATATGATGGATTTTTTTTTTTTTTTTTGCATTTTCCAGCGTGACTGTGCCGTGAAAGTTTCCAGAATATATATATATATATATATATATATATATATATAT
This sequence comes from Sinohyriopsis cumingii, assembly GCA_028554795.2. Classification (NCBI taxonomy): domain Eukaryota; kingdom Metazoa; phylum Mollusca; class Bivalvia; order Unionida; family Unionidae; genus Sinohyriopsis; species Sinohyriopsis cumingii. Next base: position 7,599,517 of record CM068839.1, read on the forward strand.
ATATATATATATATATATATATATATATACCAAGCAGAAAGTATAAATTACATCAGATAATATAGTATCATCGTTTTTACCATGGAAGCTAATTAATGCAACTGCTTACGGAATACATATAGCATGCACATAGTATAATAAAATTTACGTGATTCAGGAATCATACTGCAATTAAAGAAGAATATACATGCAAAATATGCACAGTTACTACTTGATGGACCCTTCCAAGTATTAATTAACTTTAAAATATATCCAAACAAATGAATACCACTCCTTGATGTTCTCATCCTGGGTAGTGTTACTGTATTTCTGTATCTACAGGAGTTCTACTGTATTTCTATACCTATAGACCACTCCGGTGGCCTAGGAGTTCTACTGTATTTCTATATATATGAGTTCTACTGATATTGATATCTATAGGAGTTCTACTATATATATATATATATATATATATATATATATGAGTTCTACTGTATTTCTATATATATATATATAGGAGTCCTACTGTATTTCTATACCTATAGACCGCTCCGGTGGTCTAGTGGTTTGAGCGTCCGCCTCGGATATGGGAGGTCGTGGGTTTGATCCCATGAGTCATACCAAAAACTTAAAAAAATGGTACTCGGCATTAAGCGGTTAGTATTAGGACTGGTCGGCCTGGTATCTGGATAATGCGACTGGGTGGGACATCATGCTACATATCTGCAGCATGATGCCCTAGTGCTAGACATCACTATAAACTGCCGCATTGCAGACATCGTAGCGATATGACTGACAAATTGTTCAAGCTACATTAAAAATCTAAATCACATCACATCTATATATCTAGACTGATTTTGATATCTAAAGGAGTTCTACTGTATTTTTATATTTATAGGAGTTATATTGTATTTCTATATGTAAAGGAGTTCTATTGTATTTATTATCTATAGGAGTTCTACTGATTTTGATATCTATAGGAGTTCTACTGTATTTCTATATCTCTGAGTTCTGTTGTATTTCTATATCTATAGGAGTTCTACTGATTTTGATATATATACGAGAGTTCTACTATATTTCTATATCTATAGGAGTTCAACTGTATTTCTAAATATATAGTTATATTGTATTTCTATATCTATAGGAATTATACTGATATTGATATCTATAGGAGTTCTACTGTATTTCTATATATATATATATATATATATATATATATATATATATATATATATATATATATATATAGAGTTCTACTGTATTTCTATATCTATAAGAGTTATATTGTATTTCTATATCTTTAGGAGTTATACTGATATTGATATCTATAGGAGTTTTGCTGTATTTCTATATCTACAGGAGTTCTACTATATTTATACATCTATAAGCGTTCTACTGTATTTCTATATCTGTAGGAGTTATACTGATATTGATATCTATAGGAGTTTTACTGTATTTCTATATCTACAGGAGTTCTTCTATATTTCTATATTGATACTGACTGATATGTATTGGAGTTCTAACATATTTCTATATCTGTAAGAGTTCTACCATATTTCTATATCTACAGGAGTTCTACTATATTTCTATATCTATAGGAATAAGGATCATGCATAATGCATATGATATCCTGAAAATAAATTGGAATTTTCCACCATAGCCTTCTTATTTTTATGGAGGGTAAATTTGATCTTGCTGCCAGATCTTCATATGAATATTTATAGTCTTCTAAAGCTTCCTTTAAAGTTTCTAAAAGTTTCTGTGTTAAACTCCCACAAATAATGCAATAATAAAGGACAATAATTACAAGTCGGCACACTGGTAATCAGTCATCATTAAAATGTTAGTTTTCTTTTTTAATACATGAAGTTGTTGATGCTTTGTTACATACAGGTAATTCTGAGATATAAATCTTACATACAGGTAATTCTGGTGTATGCGTATGATTAGGATTATTAACGTTAACTTTAACAATGTTTCAGTCATATTGCTATGATGTCTGCAATGTGGCAGTTTATAGTGATGTCTAGCACTGGGACATCATGCTGCAGACATGTAGCATGATGTCCCACCCAGTCACATTATCCTGACACCAGGCCGACCAGTCCTAACACTAACCTCTTAGTGTGGAGCACAAAGTGAGGCAACTGCTACTATCATTTTTATAAGTCTTTGGTATGACTCAGCTGGGGTTCAAACCCACGGCCTCCCGCATCTGAGGCGGAGGCTCTAACCACTAGGCCACCAGAGCGGTCAGGTAATTCTGGTAAGTTTTACATACTGTTAATTCTTAAGGCCAGATCAGGTCAAGTGTTGGTAGGGGGCTGCACAAATTTCAAAAGGGCCCTGATTTTCCTTGAAAGGGTACCTAAGCAAATGTCTGTTTTATTTACTCAAAGTACACAATAAACATGCACAGGAATAAAACTGTGGTCAAATTTCAACTGACAAAAACTGTCTCTACATTTGTGTGTTTGTATGGGTTTTGTTTGGGGGGATTTTTGCCTTTGGAGGCACCCCACCCCATCCTTCCATCTCTGATTCAAATTCATAATAGTACATCCATACTGGTCATTCTGACTTGTAAGTATTATATCTGAGCTGTAGTTCCATTGAGTTTAAGTTTTGTTTCACATTTGATAGTAATTCCCTATAGGTAAAAAAAGATATCTGGTCTGTGTGTCTTGGAGTCAAAAGAGCAGTCTGGACTGTCTGTCCTGGAGTCAAAAGAGTAGTCTGGACTGTGTCTTAGAGTCAATATGTTGATAGAGATTATGAAAGGTAAAAAAAAGAGCAGTTTGGACTGTCTGTCTTGGAATCAAAAGCAGTATGTACTTTGTGTATTAGAGTCAAATGCAGCTTGGATTGTGTGTTTTCGAGTCAGAAGTAGTCTGAACTGTGTGTCCTGGAGTCAAAGGAAGTCTGGACTGTGTATCTTGGAGTCAAATGCAGTCTGGACTGTGTGTCTTGGAATCAAATGCAGTCTGGACTGTGTGTCTTGGAGTCAAATGCAGTCTGGACTGTGTATCTTGGAGTCAGACGCAGTCTGGACTGTTTGTCTTGGAGCCAGTATGATAATATAAATAGTCATGCAGGTAATCTGATTAAAATCAGATCTCCAATGTCCAATGCAAAAATCAGACAGTGCCCACTTAGGGGACATGTTCTAGTGACCTATGTTACTACCTTAAATAGCTAAACAATTTGATCCACATTCAAATATCTGAAAGCTGCAGTTCTACTAATTTAAAGGTGCCCAGAACATGACTCCTAAGTGGTTGCTGTCAGATCTTCATGTAGGACAGTGGAGATCTGATTTTAATCAGACTTAAGAGGTAGGTCAAACAAGAAACCTGGATTGTGTCTTGGAGCCCACATCATGAGAGATACAACAATCTAGGTCAAGACTTTATCAGGATATGACACCAATACATTAGGACTTAAGGAATAGTCCTTGTAACATTAACATACATTATTGTAAACCTGCTGGAGAGACGTGTTCTTCTGATGAATATGTGTTCTTTTGGTGTCCAAAAATAAACAAAAGACTAACATAAAAGTCAAGGATATAGTTTACAGCATAATATACTGAATTCAGACAATTAAAAAAAATTATATATTAAAATTTTATGAATAATTTTTTGCAGACTTAAGTTTCCACCACTCTGAGGATACTGAGCAAATAAGCATTGCTGAACAACAGTATGTAAACTGTATTCAAAATTCTGCATCATTTCAAAAACAATAGTAGAAAACTAATGAATTTGTAAATGAAGTACCATCCACAAAATAATTAAAGCAAACCATGAACAAGTATGTCCCCTGAAATACTACACAATGTCCCAATATTACTAGTAGTAACCCAAATAAGACTGCTGTGAAATACTGAAAAAGCTGATATTGGTATACATTCCAGAGTGAACATTATACAGGTAAATACTTAAAGGAGTCATGTATGCATGAAGAGTCATTAACATCCTTTACAAGTCTGCCCTTGTTTACTTGCAAGCTGGAGAGAGAGAGAGAGAGAGAGAGAGAGAGAGAGAGCATTTAACATAATGATATTGTACATATTGATTGTATATTCAGTCTAAGTTCAAAGGGATTTAGCTGGAAGCAATCTGTGTACCCACTGATGGATCAATGTCCATTTCTTAACAATAGATAGCTTCCTGCTCATAGTAGTTCATTATCTTACTTCTCATTAAACTCTTTATCAAAATAAGGTGTCATTCAATTAGGGGATTATGACCTTTTTATAAATTTAAGGGAATTACAGCCTTTGCAAAAATCATTCACCATGGTCCCTTAGTGAAGAACAGTTATACTGAAACAAGTGTGCTTCATAGGCTTGTGGCATTTTATACAGGTAGTACTTCCTAGGGTGCTTCAATAAATGTCCCATTATCTCAGATCAACCAATCAAAATTGTCCTCCCTGGTCACCTGATATTGCAGTGCTTTATCCAGCAATGTACATAAAGATACACATATTCATACATCAGTTGGTTTTGAGTAGGTAGTGCATCACAGTGTAATTAGTCTGGTTGTAGACTTTTTACTGTTACAATCCAAACACAGTGTAATCAGTCTGGTTGTAGACTTTTTACTGTTACAACCCAAGACAAAAGGAGGAAGCCATGTAACAATATGCATGGACATAATGGAAGATGGAAATTTACCTGACCTTCTAAAATAATGTGTCAGTATTTGAGGATAAGTGGATCATAAAATTTCACTAGTATTCAGATTTCAATTCCATTCATTTTTTATTTTATTTTTTAACTCTGAAGCAATTTTATCACTCTGAATAGTCTTACATTTTACATACTTGAATGGGACAAAGCAAAATGATTTTAGAAAACCTGCTTCATAATAAGGTGGCAGTGACATAATTTTTAAAAATATATTATATTTACCTAAAGTCAAGCATTCAAGTTTAATGCAAAGAAGTCTATCAGTATGCATGAAAATTAAAAGAAATAGAACAACATTATTTTGTATATAATATTATTACACACAGATATTACACAGAAAAATGGGAAAATTCCAGCATTATTCAATATGTAATATTACTAAATGCAGATATTATGCTGAAAATAGAGAAAATTCTATCATTTTGGTCACAACGTTTGATATACAAGCCACAATAATGAAGCTACAGATGTGAACATGTACATTAAGCCCAATAGACCTTCCTGTTTATCATAAGGGGTGATCAATGGGGGCAGAAGCTACAATACTTTAGTGGTTACCATTAGTCTCATGACAGTTATGGTGTATTATCGAATCCTACCATCTGATGAACCTGACTCAGCTGCTGTGGTACACCTTTGGGCAAAGCATGTTACTGCAATAACTTCTGCACTCAATAACCTACATGTGTGGCTGTGATGAACCAATCCAATACTCCATATTCTGCAAGAATACTTGTTTTGGTACAATAAACTTAAAACACAGCATGTTCCCACATGAACTCGAATCATTTATATGGAATAATCTTCATTAAGGGACAAAATAAGCAAAATGTTTCACTAAAAATTGTGGAGGAAGTATTTGTTACATTTTGTAGGTTATTCTTCCAGACATGTAATTTTGTTAAAGTATTAAATATGGTGTTTGGCTTGTTGTTTTACAGCATATCAACATATAAAGGATATTGGCACTAAAGCAATTATAATAAAATACTTACTCTGCAACAAGGGTACAGTAGCTGACCTGAGCTGAACCAATAACTACTGATATCATATTTATTTTTTAGGTTAAAATCTTTGATAGCAATGATTTTGTAAATAAATATGCATGTAATACAGATCATAAAACATGTATGCAGCAATTTGTATGAACATTCAGCACAGTGGTTAGCATGCCAGATTTGCAACCTGATGGGTATGGGCTCAAATCCTACCATTAGGCCAGTCCAAGTTGGCTACCATGGTAAACTGACAATACCATATTTAATGTATACCCTAATCTGCCATCATAGTATGTGCCAGCAAATCATTGGTTATGTTATTTGTTTCACTGATTCTTCCAAACAAACTACATAAACCCAGATCTGCACATTATGCAATGGTGGATAGGAGTCTGTTCAGTCTGCAGTTTGACTTGACTTATAAGCAAGTACATATGGTAATTATTTTATTCAAATTGGGCCATTCAATTAGCGGTTTGTGGGAGTCATTAAAATCCACACAAGTTTGGTACCCATAAAAAGTACATGTACTGTAGTGTGTAACAATGTACAAGAAGTTTATATTAAAGTGAATTTAGTGTAGTGTGTCAGTGTTCGTTTAAAGTGCATTTATTGTAGTGTTTCAGTGTATAAATAGTTTATTTGAAAGTGAATTCGGTGTAGTGTGTTACAGTGTAAAAGCATTTTATATTAAGGTACAATTTATTGTAGTGTTTCAGTATATATGTAGTTTATATTAAAGTGAATTTTTTGTGGTGTAAGACAGTGTAAGTAGTTTATGTGTGTGTGTGTGTTAACTTTTTGTTATTGAATACCTAAACACTATTTTGGATGTTGCTTATTAATGTGTTTGTTTTCATGTTTCGAATAGGTATTTAATGAAAAACGTTATGGTTAGAATTACCCTATATTTGACTGTCTTTCATTAAACATTTTATGACTGGGATTACTTCTCTTTTTGACTTTGTATTTCATTAAACACATTGTTTGGATTATTTCTTTAAAAAAATTGATGATGCAAGAAATATTATAATCAACAAATTCTATCAGACTGTGTTCAACAAGAAAACAGGACAAATGATATAATGATATTAGTATGTGCTTCCATATAATTACATGTCACATTTATAACACAATCATATTTAAACATACCTTACAGTGGCATTTGCCTATCACTCAGTACTAAACTCTTTGGGTCAGTGAACAGTGTGAAGAACTGTTGTCTGGAGAAAAATTACTTTATTCCCAAAACTTACCCATAATGCATTACTCTAAGATGTAAGAACTGATAAACTACTTAAATTTGTCAGGCCATAATTGTACATTAGCTCTACTGTTTTGTCAGTCCATAACTGTACATTAACTCTACTCTTTTGTCAGTCCATAATTGTACATTAACTCTACTGTTTTGTCAGTCCATAACTGTACATTAACTCTACTCTTTTGTTAGTCCATAACTGTACATTAACTCTACTCTTTTGTCAGTCCATAACTGTACATTAACTCTACTCTTTTGTCAGTCCATAACTGTACATTAACTCTACTCTTTTGTCAGTTCATAACTGTACATTAACTCTACTCTTTTGTTAGTCCACAACTGTACATTAACTCTACTCTTTCGTCAGTCCATAACTGTACATTAACTCTACTCTTTTGTCAGTCAATAACTGTACATTAACTCTACTCTTTTGTCAGTCAATAACATTTTATTTACTGCAGTGTTTTGTCAGCCCATATATGTTCATTAATTCCACTGTTTTGTCAGTCAAAAACTGCACATTAACTTCACTGTTTTGACAATCCATAACTGTTCATTAACTCCTAAAATTGTATGGTTCATAATAAGTTCAAATTACTTTAAAACTGACCTTTTCAGATGGTGATGTTAAGCTTGACCTCTGAGTTTAAATAAATCTACAGATGGACATGCTCAAGAACATTAAAGTGATTAATATCAAGCTTCTGTCCATGCAGGCTTGAGAATTAATGGAGATAGGGTGTTGAAAGATGTACAGACAGACAGATGTACAGACACACACAATAACATTAAAGCGATCATTTTGTCAAGCTTTTGCCAAGGCAGGTCTGACAAATATGATGGAGACAAGGTGTGGAGATATGTACAGATAGACACACATGAACGCTCAAGTGATCAATATTTCAGGCTTCTGCCAAGGCAGACCTGACAAATATGATGGAGACAGGGTGTTGACAGATGCATGGACAGACACACAAGAACACTAAAGTGATCATTATTTCAGGCTTCTGTCAAGGCAGACCTGACAAAAAAGATGGAAACAGGGTGTTGACAGATAGACAGACAGACACACAAGAACACTAAAGTGATCAATCTTTCAGGCTTCTGTCAAGGCAGGCCTGACTAATATGATTCAGATTTAATCAATTTAACAAGTTAAATTTTATTAAAATAATTCTTTTGAAAAAATAAGACCAATTACAGTTATGTCTTTAATATGATTTTAAATTTTTTACCCCAAAACTTTAAAAATCTATTGTTCAGTGACATATTTAGAAAACACCTCAACATAAGCCTGGGACAAATGTACAGATGATGTATACACAAAATATGAATATCTGAAGAAAAAAATATAAACATCAGAAAACCTGTCGCATTGGACAATCAGTTGCATTCAGCATTCCCTTATGAAAATAACTTTTGATTTACCAGTGATTTATCCTTAATTTGGGGGGGGGGGGGCCTTATAGCTCACTTAAAAGTTACTTATAATTTACATATAACGAAAATGAAATGTCAGTTCATGCAATTATAAGCAAAATAAAAGTGGAAAAAAGTTATAATCAATGCTTCACATACATTTCATTTACAATTGACAGGGGGATTTATAGGCAGTATAAACATGGTCTCATGCAAGTAAAGTGCAAGTTCAAGGACATTATCATTTTCTGTTTAACAGTTTATTGCCAAAAAGTAAACATCAAATCTCTTGCAAATATAATAAGTGAAATAAAGGAAGCTATATAGAATTTGTTATTTTAAATTCATAACTAGATTTATAAATTTCAATGAGAATATAAATAATGAGAATTTCATCATCTTTTATTTAAAATGCTTAAAGATAAAATTATTTTTAAAAAAAAATTTTTTATGGTCCTTATAAATCAAAGATAGAATAAAACAACGTATGTGCATAAACTGTAAAATGGGGACACATGGAAGCATTCACCCACACATTGTGAACACCTTGAAACAGTGTTGTTTTCAGCATTCAGCAATAAATTAGTTTCTGTAATTTATTTAAAACAATATTATATGGCACTAAATGTTAAATAAAGTATATTTTAATGAAATCATAAAAAATAATTTGCTTCATACTGAAAACTTAATTGATGTCAAAAAGATATTTTAATGGCTTTAAAAGTCTGCAGCCTAGTGTATCTTTGATATGAATGCTTCCCTAATTTAGATTGTGCCATACTTTATCTCATGTTTCTGAACTTGAAATCATGGTGGGTGCAGATGGAACTAGGTTATGTTGACTTGGTAATTTAGTATTGTTCACTTTTTGTACTTTCTGACATGATGCGATATACACAAATATCATAAGGCTTCACATGCCAAAAATTATTTTTTTATTTTTTTATTTACAAGACGAGTTAGAATAGTTATACGATTTTGAAAGAAAATGACACTTCCAATGGCCATACCATGTGAGTCAAAACCAGCTTTAAAATTCAGTACAATATACATGGCAGATTCTACCATGAGTTATATTTTAAAGAAAAACTGATTATGTGGAATTGATTTTGTTTGCAGTTACTGCCTTTTTTGATTATTTCAGATTACAATTTGATACTGAACAAACTATTTCAAACTTGGTGTTTCACAGCGGAAGTCTTACTGTGTTCAAATTATTTCACAAGTAGATGCCTTTTTTAATTAAATGGAAGTGTGTGAGGTTTTTCTAAGCATGGAACTTCCTGAGAACCATTTACATGTAAATGTACTAGCTATTAGCATGTATACGTGCTAGCTATGTACACATATACATGCTATGAAATTGATAATTTATATTTGGGAAAACTATTTCCTGTCAAGCCGGTGGGTGGGGGGTGGATTTTTAAAACTCAGAGTCATGAAATTTAGCAGAAATTCACTTATATCATGTACAAGTGTAGCAACTGTATGACTTACATTTCCCTTACATCAACTGTAAGTGTTGCAACTGTATGACTCACATTTCCCTTACATCAACTGTAAGTGTAGCAACTGTATGACTCACATTTCCCTTACATCAACTGTAAGTGTAGCAACTGTATGACTTACTTTTCCCTTACATCAACTGTAAGTGTAGCAACTGTATGACTCACATTTCCCTTACATCAGCTGTAAGTGTAGCAACTGTATGACTTACTTTTCCCTTACATCGACTGTAAGTGTAGCAACTGTATGACTCACATTTCCCTTACATCAACTGTAAGTGTAGCAACTGCATGACTCACATTTCTCTTACATCAACTGTAAGTGTAGCAACTGTATGACTTACTTTTCCCTTACATCAACTGTAAGTGTAGCAACTGTATGACTCACATTTCCCTTACATCAGCTGTAAGTGTAGCAACTGTATGACTTACTTTTCCCTTACATCGACTGTAAGTGTAGCAACTGTATGACTCACATTTCCCTTACATCAACTGTAAGTGTAGCAACTGCATGACTCACATTTCTCTTACATCAACTGTAAGTGTAGCAACTGTATGACTTACATTTCCCTTACATAAAATATAAGTGTAGCAAATGTATGCCTTACATTTCCCTTACATCAGCTGTAAGTGTAGCAACTGCATGACTCACATTTCTCTTACATCAACTGTAAGTGTAGCAACTGTATGACTTACATTTCCCTTACATAAAATATAAGTGTAGCAACTGTATGACTCACATTTCCCTTACATCAAATATAAGTGTAGCAAAATGTACAAAAGAAAAACTCACATGGTCCTTACCTCAGCTGTAAGGATAGTAAGTGAATGACATATATTACCCTTACATCTACTCTAAATGACTTACATTTCCCTTACATCAACTGAGTGTAGTAAGTGAACAACTTACATTTTCTTATATTGCTTATAAGTCAAATCAGTGAGTAACTTAATATGACATATATCACTTCTAAGCTAGAGAAGCTAACATGCTGAGTCAGCTCTTATAAGTAATGTATACATCATGTATAATTCAAATGTTTCATTGCGTTAAAAATTTCATCTCATGTATGATTCAAATGTTTCATTGCGTTAAAAATTTCATCAATATGTCTCTAATAAGTGGCACATCTAAAAGTGAATAGTTGCTTACAGTTGACTTGTAATCCCTTTAAAAGTGACTGTATACTTTTCACTGATAGATCAGAACAAAACAGAGAGTTTATTCAGTAATTTAGGCCTCCAGCCCATAATATATAACATAATAAACAGAAGATAATACACCATGTGCCATGAACAGTATTGTAAAACACATTCCTTTAGGTGTTGATATTGATAGTTTTTAACAGCTTAATTTAAAAGCAAAATACAGAAATTCAAAAACATTTGAAATAATGCTATTTTCTAAGCTGACATTAACTTTATCAACTGAAGGGTTGTTATAAGACATATTGTGATGATATTTCCATCTTAAATTGGTACAAGAAGTACATATACACACAAAATGATACTCATCTTCTACACTCTTCATATTTTATTAAAAAAAAATAATTTGAAAACTCATTAATCTCTTTCAGTTTTAGTGTCTCTTCCTTGTTCAATCATTAAATCATGTTTATGACATCAAAAAGATGCAAATGATTTTCTGAAAATGAAAGGTAGATCTAACGTTAAAAATTTCTCAATATCTACAACTATACTGAATATAATAAAGACATTTTGAAGAAACACTTAGTTTACTTGACCAGATCTGTAACAAGTGATCAAGTTGATGTTGTCTGAATATAGTTAGAAAACTGTCACCCATTTCTTGTGCTAGCCAAATGATTTTCATATGGGTTTTCACAACAGAAAGTTTCATCAATGGAAGGTCGACTGAATAACTTGTAGTTCTCCCATGATCAACCCATGTCTGATGATAGACTAAATAGCTTGTAGTTTTCCCATAATAAACCCATGTCTGATGATAGATTAAGTAGTTCTCCCTTGATAAACCCATGTCTGATGATAGACTGAATAACTTGTAGTTCTCACATAATAAACTCATGTCTGATGATAGACTAAATAGCTTGTAGTTCTCATGATAAACACATGTTGGATGATAGACTGCAATTTTCCCATCTCCTGCTTGAACCAAATTTTAGCCAGTTTTATTTGAAAGCTTTATTCACTGATAAATGCATTCCACATTTTCCACAAAAAATTATCACAGGCCATCTCGTTTAGCAGGAGAAACTGGGTATAGGTTAAATTTCATCCTCATTTGTGACAAAATTTATTATTTTTGCAAAATCTTTGTTAAATTTTCCAGAAAATTCTCATACATATTAAAAATTTGTGATCTACTCTAGTTCTTCACCGAAAAGAAAGAAGAAAGCAGAAAGATCTGAAAAAGAGTCCATGCTGGGCTATAATACCTACACCTGCCTAAGTCAATATGACTACGTTATTATACCTCAAGTTGCCCAAACCAATATCAGAAGCAGGTAAAATAGTTTGTGGAGCAACAAAATCTATATCATAAGCTAGAATTCTAGAGGAGATGAAATGGGAAAGGCTTTCAACAAGGCACTACAAACACAAAATTATAACTTTTTTAATGTTTCATTGCATGGTTCCAGGATACATGTGGGCTTTGTGCAGCGGTTAAATGATACATAACTTCATGATGGAACAAACGCCCTTTGCCAGGACAAATCTGTACCAAAGTTCACTGTTACCAAAGTCTGTTGCAGAATGGAATCTTCTCTGAAAATTCAAAACAATCTTTCTTCACACTCTTTTAAATAAGAAGTATAAAATAGTCCCAATTTAGTACCATCAAGCAAACAAATGACACAAACTATGCACAAAAGACTTTAATTCACATGATCATCACTGCGAAAATCATATGACATCTACCAAGAGTTGTTCATGCAGTAAACCAAAAATTACAAGCATTTTCTCTTAGACTGTACACTCTCAGAAACTAAACATAAATATTGCCTCATATTGCAGATATTACTCTGGTTTTAATGGGAAACCCCTTCCAATTGATTAAGGTCTAAATGGAGATCTTCAAAGTGGTTCATAGGTACATCAGTACATATGTCTTCATTTTAATCTGTTTTATCTCAGGTATGTATTTCCTTATTATAAATATATGTAATCAAAGCTGAAGTTAAAAGTCATTTATCACCCTACCCCCTTCCATCAATACCAACATCGTTCTTCTTTCACATTTGATGATCTGCAAGTATATAGTAATATTTTTCTGCTATAAACACTTATTAGTTGCTATCAGACCTTATAGAAATACTGTATGCTTAATTAATTTATTTTAATATCTCATCATCATTAAAAAAAAATTATACCTCACATTGCCCAAGCCAACATGACAATAGTTTTATATGTGAAAAATACAAATAATTTCAGGTAAATAAGACTGATAATATTTTTTGGTTTATTATTTAGTAAAGATATTTACAAAATCTTAATAAGAGCATAACATTCTCTGTATAAAGCAATCTGGAGAGGAAAAAAACTGACTGTTTTTAAGGACTGATGGTATACTAAAACTTAAAAGTGCATGAAAAATTACATATGCTACACTAACTCATATAGGCTGATTACACTGTCAACATCAAACCTTAAACCTAGTAATGTAGTTTTATACAAAAAGAAATTCTGTGAGCTATAAATTCTGATACACGTTGTAAAGTCTGTCAAGCAAAGACAATTCTATATACCGGTCAAAATTCTGTAAGTCATAAATTATAATTACATCTTGTAAAGTCGGGCAAGCATAGAAAATTCTAACTACATATAGAAATTCTAACTACATATAGAAATCCTGTGAGTTATATTTTATAATTACTTACATCTTGTAAAGTCAGGCAAGCACAGACAATTCTAACTATATATAGAAATCCTGTGAGTTATAAATTATAATTACTTACATCTTGTAAAGTCAGGTAGGCATGGACAATTCTAACTACATACAGAAATCCTGTGAGTTATAAATTCTGATATACCTCGTAAAGTCAGGCAAGCTAAGACAATTCTATACAATTTATGTCAATAGTGAAATTTAGCATTTAATCTTTTGGAAGTTGAAACAGACAAAAGCACTTTCAAAAGTTTGTCCTACATTAAATAAATAGAAAAAATAAATGGTTCCTAAATAAACCCCCAAAAATGGAACAAATAGAAGATGGTGTTCTAGTGGTTTGGAGAGAGGCTGATGGGATAATTCTTGGAGGGCAGTGTGGGGATATGGGCAGAGAGGGCACTTTAGTTAGACGTTGGCAATGCCCTGTCTATTTCTATCTTGCTCGATCGATGTACAGATCCACAGGTAAACACATGGGTGTCTATGCTAGTGGATGCCAAACATAAAGTTATGCATCTGTTACGACACCATTTACAAAAGAAACTTAAAAAATCTGGCATATGTATGTATGTATGTAGATATATATGTAGGTAGGTAGGTATGTGTATGTATGTATGTACGTATGTATGTATGTATGCTGTTGTGGGGTTTAACGAAATTTTTCAGCACATGAGAGGCTATACACGGCGGCCAGTATTAATGGTGGAGGAAGAACCTGGGAAAACCCCAGAAAGAACCACCAACCCTCGAGAAGCTACCGGCAAGCTTTCTCACATACCAACATTGGCCGAATCCAAGACTCGAACCCACACAGACAGAGGTGAGACGGCAGTGATCTGTAATGGAGAGTGCTTTAGACCACTTGGCCACTCGGGGCCCCTATGTATGTATGTATGTTTGTATGTATGTATGTATGCATGTAGCTAGGTAGGTAGGTATGTGTGTGTGTGTAGGTTGGTAGGTAGGGTATGTATGTATGTATGATGTATGTAGGTAAGGTGGTAGGTGTGTAGGTAGAGTATGTATGTATGTATGTATGAAAAAATTAAAGACACTTTAGTAAGGCTAACCTTTCCCCAAAAACATAAGCATATAATTGTTCAAGATAAAAGACAAAGATTTTAAAATGGTTGCCAAAAAATATTTTCAGGAAGATAAATCCTTCCAAATAAACATCAAATGTAATAGCTAGCATTTATAAAAGTAACACATCAGAACCTGTCTTGAAAGACCACTTGTCTTTAATGATCACCTGTCTTGAATAACTGTACCTTTGAAAAATAATGGTCTGTCAAGACAGGTAGTTTCTCATTTTAAGACTGGTTTTAATGTAATGACATTAATTTGCTTAAGATCCTCTTGTTGTGATAGTGGATGAAGCAAACAGAATGATTTCTGCAAATGTATTATTTTAATTTTATAAAAACTCATAAATCATGGATATTAGTAATTTTATTTTTATGCTCAATATAATTAAGTCATGCATGGCTTTCCCCTGCTTCATTTCATTTCTGGTCAATATAGGGATTCACATAACAAAATAACCTTGCCTATGTGATTTGGTTTCTATCCAAATAGATTTTTCAAATTAAAAACCTCTTGAAACTCTTTGTAGCAAAAGGTTAAACTTTGATGATATCAAGGTTTTATCATTCTGTTCTAAATTTGTCTTGAACAATAGCAAAAACTAAAAAAAAAGCAACTTCCAAATTTGTTTCATTGCTCTGAATTCCAAAATTAAATGGGTACTACAAGGAAAATGTACACTAGTTCATGTACATACTGGTGTGGTGTATCTTAAAATTATACTTTTATTTTATTCATCTGTCACCATATACAATGTTACTGAATATACAAGATGCATTTCCTGTATGAACTAGCTCTCTAGACCACTACCCACTTACTGTGCTATCTTGGCAGTGCATTCCAGTTTATCATGATTAACCCAATCAGATTTTCAGCTGAAGGTCATGTGACTTCCACTAATGCTCAGCAGAGTATGTATAACATGTAGTGTTATGTACACAATGTGCTCTTTGACACATGCAGACACTGTACGCTTGTTTCTGCTGTCATATAAAGATATAGAATATTCACCTTTTTAGGGTAAAGTTCAAAAGCCTTCAGCTGTATGGAACAGCAATGAGAAATTTGACATCAATCATGTCTCTGGTTCAGTATAAAACAGAATGCACAAATAAATTATCAAACAATATCCACCAATCAATGGAGCAGAAGCTGTAAAAAAAATATTTCTTCAAAAGTCCCAGGTATCATTTAGACCTTTCCAAAGATTAACAAATATTTCACTGTTACTTGTGACAGTTAATAAATGTACATATTTGGGCACAAAACAATCTAGCCTAAATTAGCTTCCATCTTTCTGATTGGTTATCAAACACTGATGTCAATACCTTTTACTGGTGATCAATACAGTCATGTCAGTTAGTTTTTGTGGGTGATCAATAAAGTTAATTCAAACTTATGAATATTTCCTGACCTATACCTTTATAACACTTGTCATAGGCATGAAAAAAAACCCACCTCAGATCATTACATCGATGAGTTAGATTTAAAATCTGGAATTTCTTTTGGCATTTTAATTACTTGTGGTGAGTCTTTTTGGGTAAGTTGAAAGCATGAAACAAATTTCATTTTCTACAAGAAAGTGTGTGATAGCGCTTGGTCTGTTTAGAGTTCTCTTGTAATTTGATATAAAATAGTTCATCAACCTTCTAATTTTATATAAAATGGTCTGTCAATCTTCTGATTAAACGTTTTAGCATCATATTACAATAACATCTATGCTTGAATAATTTTGATTACAGGAAATTCCCCCACAATAAAAAATTGGGGATTTTTCTAACATATGGTGCAATTTTGAAAAGTAAGGAAAGGTGAGGCTTGCAAAATATGTGCAAGATTTATACATCAGGTTGATTTGTTGGTGTGACTTTGGTTTAGAAATTTGTGTAAATCCCACAATAGACCTAAGAAGAGTGGAGTTATTGTAATTGTATATCTTAATGTAAACACTATTTGCTGTATATATCTGAGTTAGATTCCTGGGACAAAACTTAGTTTTTGTCAGAAAAAAATATAATGAAAAATGGGGCCAGTTTGATCATTTTTAATATTAGAGTTTCAAACTTAAATTCATTTCCATTATTATAGTGTAATTATTTAAGACATTATGCAGTATTTAATTTATTTATATTTGCCATTTTCAGAATGCCAGAATCTTTTTTATTTGACTCAGAGATTATACTAACTTTAACAATAGCCATAAAGAGACTCTTTTTTTTCTGTAAGATATCAATTACTTGGAAAATGTCTTGAATATTCATTCTAAATCAGCACAATTTGTAATTTTCAAAATTAGAAATCTGTCCCCCTCCAAGGTATTTAGTTGCTGATGCTGTAATAGAGATTGAACGTGTGCCATGTGGCATCATTTCAGATATATATATATATATATATATATATATATATATATATATATATATATATATATATATAGGTGTGTGTGTGTGTGTGTTCGCAGACCATAACTCATCACAACATAAAACACAACAGAACATCCAAGATTTCATCATAAAATTAGGAGTCATTATAGTAATTTTGGTATGTGAGATGGAAACCGCAAGAAATATCAAAATCAACGTTTTGTCTGATAATTTTTCTCTCTCATATAACACATAAAAACTGCTCTGCTTTGACACACCAGCCAACTCAATTTTGTTGACAAATATTTTCTTGGATTCCTATAGTTAATCCTAATCTTTGTGGTTTGTTAAATGGTTGCTACAAATAATAAATCACCACAGATTAAGCAATAAGTGATATTTGTTTTAAATATATGCTAATTATTTGCAAAAAAGTCTTTAGTGAAACTGGGTCATGTATTACGTTTTATCTTACAAATTCCTGATTGCCATTGATAGTTGCTTTTTTATATATAATTCAGGTCCATATTACTCGTTTTAAATCTTTGCTAATTTCTTTTTTTTTCTTTTTGTTCATTTAAATACGGCGCTTCTACTTCATTATTTAAAAAAAAATATTTTATAAATTTATTCCTTGTTCAACGAGTTTCGGGTCTACATGAAGTCCAGGAACTAATTGGTGTGACGTCACATTCTCCAAAAATTACAAGATTCATGAAACCCACCCGTATGTTTTTGTAGTAGATGAGCATTGACAATGTATTTTATTATTTGACCAACAAACTGATTTTGGTTGCCACGTGTGACAATATAATGGTTTTCATAACACCCACAACTTGGTGGCTAGATTCCCAGTGCATCATATTTATACTGCATGTCACCTACTTCGTTGATAGCCCATTGACGCTTGTAAAATGCTTCGCCAGTAACCGCGGGAATTGTACATTCATGTATATAATTCGCTACGCATGCGCATTTCCACGAGGTCTTTAATGGCGGCGTCGATGGCATAGCCCTCAGTAAGTAAAACAAATGGCAAAGACGTGAGATTTGGGGGTTTGTGACCACAAATCACAGTATATGTGATATGGGAGACATGTCTAAAGAGTGTATTCTCAAGAAGGGTATAGCTTATTTAGATGCCAACTAATGTTTTAGTAGAATTTCTGTATTGTTTGGGTTTGGGCAAGCAACGAGGATCGTGTCTGTCTCTGGCGAGACGGAAGGGGAATGGACTCATTCTTCCGGAAGAAAAAAAAACAGCAGCTCGTTTAATTTATGACGTACATACAGTATGAACATTCTTTTTGTTATTTGTTTGAACATTTCATGTTTATTAATCGTATTTTTTTTGTAATCATGGCCACACGTTAGCAAATATTGGCATTCGCGATGAAAGTTGCAGCTGTTCGGTCTGCAAAATTCGACCTTTGGTAACGCAACCTGCAAGGTTCAGACCTTGTTCGCAGAACAGAAAGTAGGCCATACATCTGGGTCCATGAATTTTCGTTTGAGTAGCAAATTTACCTAATAAGTCAATAATTTTCATTCACCTCAAAAGTAGTCCATACAAATACATTAGTTGGCTTTATTTTTATTTTGCAACAATCGTTTCGTTTCGTCAGCAGGTAGACACCTTGTCTGGAATCCAGAGCTCTAAATAAGCAGCCTATTTTTGTATTTTATGCAATAAAACACTAATAATGCATTAATAATTATAATACATATAATCTATAGCAATATAATCCAGCTTTTTTTGTGCATATTTCTTCTATCATAAGCACATTCCTTGTTTTATTTATAATGCATTTGATGAACATAAACTGTTTCACATGTTTAATACACCTTTGAAAAGATGATGCTTTATGACAGTACAAACACTCAAAGAAAACAATCAAATGCATCCTGAATTAGTATTGAGCCATTTTAAACATTCTAAAGTCATGATTATTTTCTTGATGTGTGATATGCAGTCTGTTATTTATAATTTTTCTATTAATTGTGAACAAAATCATACAATCCTGACACATGTTATAAATGTTATTAATGATAAAACATTCCAGTTTATTTACATGATTTTGTCAGATTAATTTTTTTGTGCATAATTTTATGATAAAAGAATTGAGTATTTTAGGAGAGGGTAAAGCCAAGTAGAGCAACCAGAAATATGTGTTTAACCTGGTATTTCCTATGCGTTTATAGTATAAATATATTTAAATTGCTTTCTGTAAAAATTGTACTTTACATACATGAGGTGAGCTGGCACTTTTGAGCATTATATATAATTGGCAGTTGGTTTTGTTTTGCTGATCTTTGAAGTTTCATATCTGACCTATTTTAGTAGCCTCATAGATAGTTTGTTGCATTTTGTGTTAACAAGTGTTATTGTTAGATACCATGTTTAACTGTTTTTCACTGTTAGCAATATGAAAGCTGTAATTTTATTGGGCATACAAAAAGGTCAGCAGAACATGACCTTACATTGGTACATTTCAAATGTTACTGGTAATTAATTTAATCGTAGCTTGTATATTGTGGTTTTTAAGATGTGATTTTAAAATTGTCTATGGCAGCACACAGTTATTTTAGACCAAGCAAGTTAAGTAAATAATTTGTGATAGTTTACGTTTATACAGTGAGATCTCTGATGGTGTAATTATAGGCAATATGGTTAATGCACTCTAGCATGCATTGTAGAGCTTAGTATAAGAATTTAATAAATTGGGTATTTGTTAATAGCACAAAACTTTACGACACAGAATGTTTATGAAATGACTTGGTGACGGTGTTGTCAATATTCCTTTGTTTTGAGTGTTTTATCCGTGATATATTGCTGTAATTTCTAGGGCACATTGAATATCAGAAACTTGAACATGTTCAGTGTATCCCCCAGGGGTGTAAAATTGAGGGTACAAAAAACCCCTAGGTGTCAAAACTGGGGGTCAAATAAAAAATGTGGGGGTCAAAAATGTACTGACAAATTTTCATATGACTCGTACTTTTTCATCTTGAAATAGGATATTGCAACTTGCACAACATTCTCTATCTCTCTCTTTCTCTCTCTCTCTCTCTCTCTCTTTCTCTAAACATAAAAATACACCAACATGCACGATTAACAAACAAATGCATTGTCCATTCAAAGAATAATTTTATTAGTTCATTTTTCTTTTAAAGTCATACTTTTAACAGTCTCCTCAACAATATTATAGCCCAACACATTACATATAAGCCAATACAAAAAGCCAAATAAATCTTTTTAACCAAATGGGAGTTAATTTACTGCCTTTCATCAAATGTGTACTATCATAGGTTTCATTGTACTTCATCCTAGAACACATTTATCCAAATATCAAGGAGGATACTGATTCATCTTCTTTCTAATAAGTTACACTTGAACTTTAAGATCTTTCTTTTATTGCAGTAAAAGTTAAAAACCAACAAAATCAGCAATGATCTGCTAACTTTGTAATCCAAATAGCGCATTTGTCTCTGCAAGTTTACTGATTTCTATGTTGTGAAATAATGTCTTAGGTTATAATGTGTTCTCCAGATATCTTATGGCGAACGAGGGCCTATTTTTAAAAATTCTAAAATCCTGTCACGAAAGGATTATTCACTTTTGCAATCACGCGACCACAAGTCACACCGTCATAATCATAATGAATATTCCAGTCAAGGGAATAATTGTCCCCATTTTTCATTAAAGTTAGATCCACAGTTACTCCTTTGTGTTCTGCTTCTTTCACTTTCTTCGCTAATGCTTTTTAGTGCATGACGTTTTAATCTGGCGATCACTTTCTAGTGCAACGAGCCTTGATGTTAAATATCTAGAACAGCTTGCTGAACTCGATGGAAATCGTGAGAAGCTCGCGAGATTAGGGGAAGCTACTCCGTCATAACATTGCCAGTGCTAGTCTGGTTCAATGTTTTTTATGTTCCCTGTGTTGCACTTTGCTATACGAATAGAGGAGCGCAAGGCAGGGAGCAAACAAAGCGGGGAACCATGGACAATTCTAACTATGCGCGAAGTATATACAGTGTCATCCATTGTCCAATGCATTGGCTATTAAATAAATCATGATCATATTATGAAAATCCTTTGTGTCAAAAAAACGCACAGTAACAAAATGTGTGCGTCAAATTTCTCCAGCTTGCATCCCTGAGGCACAAATGTGCATAAAAGGAAACACTGACTTGTTGCTTGTACAACTAAAAAACAAACTTTTTAAGGTTGTCTTAAAAAACTCTTTGAATTTTTAAAAAAAGTTGATTTTATCATTGAATACCTTATTTACCGTACATATTGGGACACAATAAAATAATAAAATTGTTCCTGTCGCAGAACTACGGTGACATTTTTATTCAGCTAGATCATATGTCTCAAGACATAGGAAATGAGATATATTGTTCAATTTGTACCCCCACCCCAACACGGCATATTATAGTAAAATAGATAATGCTTATTTGATAATAAAATGAAATAAACTAGTCTTGCATGGTTATTATTGGTTCATAATTTTGTTCTCCATGAGTAACATGTTAAAAGCAAAAATACATCCACGAAATCTGTAAATGGATGGAACAAGCAAGATAACAAACATTTCAGAGGGAGAAATATCAACCCATTGCATGAGGATACCTGCCATTCACGCATGACAATCTTTTCATTGGTTGAACTTACCTGTAGGATATAAAAGAAAAACTTTATTACAAAGTAAGCAGACTCCAGTAGCAGACTTTGTAACAGTTTGAAAACTTCTCACACGTTACAGTAAAAGTGACTACTCACACTCTTTGTTATTGTGTAACATAATAAGGGGGATAGAAAGAAATAAAACAAACCACATCAGCCATGATCAGGTAGTTTCTAGTGTGATAGTAGCGAAGAGGCCTTGTCTCTTTAATAGAAAGAAAATCTGTTGCCTAAAGCTTATCTAAAAGGTGCTAGAGAAGAGGAGTGTGATCTAATGATACATGAACCAGTTGGGGAAAAAAAGGTGAAGCTGGAGACTCCACCCAGGGGAGAGATGATGCCTCGAGAATGAAGATGTCGGGCAAGGGAATTACAAGCATTTAACAAAAATGTAAAAGAGGAAGTTAACAATTTCTCTAAATTACATGGAGTGGGAGTACCAGCAAGACATTTCAAAATCACAAAATCAACCATCAAAATTGGCCAAAATTAGATTTTTCTCAGCAGCTGAATGAATAGATGGACATTTAGCATGGAGTGGGAGACCACTATATTGGGGCGACAGGTCAGATGGAAAAATTGCAGTGGGTTCTAATCCACCTCAATTTGCGGATCCCTGTCAGCATGGACACTGTGCACTTATGTCAAGGAATTGATCCAGACATTGAGTTTCAAGCCAGTAGAAACGTGGCGACAGTCTTTTTTAAAGTGAGACAGTCTAGTGCTTCATTCACAGACAACAATGGCTATCATCTCCCAGAAGATTTGGAATAGAAAATCAAATTATTCCACAAATTCCTGAAGGTCAGAAAAGAAAATGATATAGAAGACAATATGATAATTAACATGGATGAAAGAAACTGTACTTTGATCTCATTCATAGATGAATTGTCCATAGGAAGGGGGTTAAAAGTATGTAAATTCATACAACTTGTGCAGATAGAAAGCATTTAACTTTACTTCTTCCAGTTTCTGCAGCAGATGTGTTGCCTCAGATAATAATTTTTCGTGGCATGAGTGAGCTAAAAAAATTTGGATGCCAAAAGCAGGAGAAGGGATGGGTTGATGAGGTGATGCTGCAGTGAATTAATGAGATTTATCTCAAATACACGGGAAAGGAATGATCTCCTTGGTGATGAATTCATTCTGGGCACATAATACTGATGCTGTAGAAAGGGTTTGAGAAGGGGTAACAAAGTGCCTGCAGTTTTCTGGATGGATGCACCTCCAAGCTCCAGATGTCATTGTTAATAAAGTCCAAAGCTATACAAATTTTATTTGTAAAGTAGCAGGGGTCCTTTTCAAATAAATGATAACACATCTTGTATTAAGAGTGCAAACAAATAATCATTGTGGATTGCATTGTGAAAGCAGTCAAATCATTTTAGGACAAGCCAGATCTGATACAGAAATCAGTATTATTAACAATAACTTGAATGGATGCGAGGACAGTGTCACAAGAAATAACTGAATGTGATGAAAAGGGCAGCAACATTGAAGAGAACGATTTTGATGGGTTTGAGCTTGACGAGGTTGAGTGGGTAACTGAGAATTTGGACTGCTTAAGGGACTTGGATTAAATACAGTAGTACCATTAAAGTTTATTTACATTGTGGCCCCGCTATAGCATGTTCTTTTATAACATGGTCATGGCATGGCTTCTGAAATTTTATATACATGTATTTTTCTTGTACATGAAAAAGTAACTGTTTCTTACTAAAAGTACGAAGAATGATTTGTGATGTGTTTATTTTTGGGGAAGAGATCACATATGAATTTGAATATGAGATGATCATGGTGTCTCCTGAAATTTCACATGTATTTTTCTCGAGCATGAAAAAACTTGTTTAAAGTATGAAAAAGACATGTAAAAAGGTTTATCATCTTGGGGAAGAGATCACATGAATTTGAATATAAAATGAACATGGTGTAGCTCCTGAAGAATTAAAAAATTTCATCAATTTGTTGAAGTTTTGTGCTAAAAGAAACATCAGAAATACAAGTATATATATCTGAACCAATGGCTAGGTCTTTTGAAAACTTATATCTCGAGTTTATTGTCAAAAGATATCAGCTCATAAGTATTAATTTTATTATTACTGATCCATTGACAATAAAGCCATTAAGTCTTCTTTCTTTGTCCTCAAAGTATTTTGTATACACTGATTGTTCAGCAGCCTAAATATGTTTGTTCTTTAATCTGCTTACACAACCATTTATTTACTTGGGATGGGAATGTCTAGATGGTCTAAAGCGCTTTCCGTTAAGGATCACTGCCTTCTCACCACTGTCTGTGTGGGTTCGAGTCTTGGATTCGGCTAATGTGAGTATGTGAGAAAGCTTGCCAGTAGCTTCTCGTGGGTTATACAGACACTGTTTATTTACCTTGGGATGGACTGAACCTTAATTGTGCTTCATCTTAAGATGCAAAATTTTCTCTTTTTTCCCCACTGAATTCATACACATAATGATTGGTGATAAAATTATTCAGTATTTTAAGTCTGTGCATATTTTCTATGGAATATGTATTGTAGAATCATTACATGTGACCAGATCAGCAGGTGACTACACAGTGTTGATACTCTTCATGATATATAAACAGTATTCATGTATATGTACCAATGCGTGGTTCTCGGAATGAAGTAAACTTATTATATGTGATCTCTGTTTTTTACTACATGTGTATTTCCCTTGTAAGCTGCACTGATTTATCATTGTATCTGTCCCCCCACTCCTATGTTGTCACTTTTTGGGAACATGCATCATTTTTTTCAGATAGCTGACTTGGTTGCTTATAACTTGGTTCAGTTTGTAACATGGTTAGGTTCTATAGACCGGAAATATGTTTTATAGTGGGGTCACACTGTTCTTGGATAATGTCGGACATCATTGCTGTGTAGATAAAATGATTTTCAGTTCTCCCTTCTGACTAGTATGTTAATCACTTTGTACCATCACTATCTTGTTCAGTAGCTTTCATCAGTAAATATCTCCATGTATTCGTACATACATTCTCTGTCTCAGACAGCATTAAGAGGTTAGTGTTAGGACTGGTCAGCCTGGTGTCAGGATAATGTGACTGGTTGGGACATCATGCTACATGTCTGCGGCAGTGATGCCCTAGGTGCTAGACATTGCTGTAAACTGTCATACTTCAGGCATCGTAGCGATATGACTGAAAAATTGTTAAATCTATGTAAAAAATCACACACTCTCATATAACATTTTACGTAAGAGCTTAAGGTTTATGTGATCTAATCGTAATTGCAGTACTGTAATTTAGGTACTCTTATCAGTTAAAATTATTTACAATGCATAGTTTATGCTGTACTCATCAATAGTCATAAATTGTGTAATGAGAGATAATGGCAAATGAGCTTAGCATTTCATCAAAAATACATTTCGCTGATGCATAAATTAGAATAACTGGTTGAACTAGTTCTCGTACGCGCAAACCATTCTTACCTGAACTCGTGTTCTTAAAAAAAAATTGCCGCTAGGAAGGAAAATGTAATAAACAACACTCGTATCATTTTAAAAAGTTTTCTTTAATTCCGTTTTAGTTTTGTGCATTTCTTTAATTCAATTTTAGTTTAGTTTTTGTGCATTTTTTTGAGCATGTAGTTTTTGAATGATTTTGAAAGTGTCCCACAACTTGCAATTCGAAAAACAAATGCTGTGTCCCAGCTTGTCTTGACATAAATCTTGCTGGCAGAGGTACTTGAGCGTGTTGCAACATGTCTATTTCATAACTGTTTATACATCTGGGATCTTTGGTTTAACACAAAATATTGTTATGTAAGTTTGATTGGCATATTGGGCTGGGAAATGAGCATGATGTCATAGTTTGAACCTTGCATAAAGGAAGTTTTACAAATGCATATTTATAATGCAAGCTACTTAGAAAATCAAAAATGGCTGATTTCCAGCGTGGTGTAGATGATTTATCTCAACAAATACTTTCTGATGATAATGATGAAGGCAATTTATTTTCGTTTAAGTTATAGTTATTCCAGTTAGTGAATTTGAACCTGAAAATGGATTTCAATAAGAGTCTGACATGTGCTTGATAAACAAAAAGCAGTTGGCATGCCAGTCACCCACCCCTTTTTTAGTGGTATTTCAAAATTAAATGTATAAGAGACTAACGTGTTAAATTAAAATGCAGACAATTTAAAAATAGAGTGCAATTTCATTCTTTTTTTTACACTTTTGAAACCTGCAGGATTTTGTGCTGAAAGAAACATATAGCCCTATAATGGTTAGATATATTTTATCAATTAAAATCTAAAAATTAAGAAGTAAATATATTTGATCAAAATACCTGTTGAACAGACAGACTATTGCATTAATTGACTAAAATTCCTAATACTTTATATTATGGAAAGTCAGTTTGGCAAAGCAGTAAGTAAAGATTCTCGAAAGGAAAACTTTTGCAGAGCTTGTATTGGTGAAAAACCTTACTCTGGAGCAGAAGTATCCAAAAGACAATACCTTAGTGTTGTGAAAAACTGTACACAACCATAAAGAATAGATTTCAGCTGGCTAAGCTAACTATGGTTATGTCCCTTCAGTCAGCAGACTGTGTAAAGAGATTCTCAGCACAGAACAATATTCTTACACAGGTGAGGTACAGATTAAGCTTAGAAACAATCAATAGATTAATGCTTATACAACTAGAGGTATCTTAATTTCAATAGGGCTCGGACTAAATGGAACAGGAAGAAAGAGATTTGGTAGATATTGAACTAGCCGTTTCCTCCTCCCCTCCATTTTGTTCTGCTAATTTTTGACATGGAGGAAGCTACACCCCCCACCCACCCCATCCCGGATAAAATCATAACAGCGACTCTAAATTTTGTTTTTTTTACTTTTATTCAAAACTAAACAATAAATAAAGTGTATATGATTTGATGGATAAAATAACACAGTTAGTGACCAGATGATGTAGTGTCCCTATGCTGTAACTGCACATTAATAGTTTTAAATGGTTTTTTTGTTATCTTCATACCTACCTTTTTTATAATGCAGCAATGTGAACAAAAGTATTATGGAGAAAGATCAGTTTTCATTGAAAAATGATTCTTATGAACTATATAAGCCATGTGAACTGATAGCATAGTTTATAATGATCAAATAATCCATTATACTGTATGAACTGTATTTATGGCAGGAAAAGTACTCTTGCAAATTTAGACTGAAATAATTTAAAATTAATTTGCCTTTTTTTAAAATGCATTTTTGACCAAATTGCATGAAATCCACATGTGCTGCTTATTTTGAGCTCTGCATTGTAAATATAGTTATGTTACATTTCTGTATTGGTGAATTAATTTTTGCACAGGGCAAATTAATTTTTGCACACTTGTTCACATTTTTGATAATTTTTTGGTTTTTCTCTGGGATCATATATATTTTGCAAATCTTGTTTTACAGTGAACACATTTCTGTTGAGAGTTGATATCATAATTATGTTCGCCTGTTTTCAAAATGAAGAAGTTACTTTTGATGATTGATTAATTTTTTGCCAAAAAATGTGTGTGTGTTTGTGTGCCTGGTGAGTCTGCCAATGCTGTGCAGGCATGCCTTGTTAATAACTGCACCGTGCATGGTTGGCCAAGTAGATAAAGCGCTCACCTTTACCAGTAACTGACATTACGTCTCTGTCTACATGGGTTCAAGTCTTGTCTTGGCTAAAGCTTGTATTTAAAAAAGCTTGCCAGTAGGTTCTTGTGGGTCGGTAGTTTTTCCTGGGTTCTTTTGCCATCACATACACAGGCTGCCATGCATCACATGCTAAAAATGGAATTAAACCCATAAAAAAAGAAACCAAACCTTACTTGTGAATATTTGTGAGGGTCTAATTTGTAAAATTATTGGAATACGCTCATGAAAAGTAAAGTTTTGTTAGTAGTAGTAGTAATACAATTGATACTATATTTTATTATTTATTATCATGTGACCTTTGGTGTGTAACTGAATGATTTCAAATGGACACCATGTCTATTTAATTTTTTATAATTCTTAGGCACATGGAGTTTGAGTGCTCTAAAGCACTTGCCTTTACCGATCACTGCCATCTTAAAGAAAGAAATGACTACTGCATGTTGAAATTATGTGCTGTTGTCACAAATATGGCTTATTTTTGAATGGGAGTTTTGTTTTAGAAATTAGCCTGAATCTACAATTGTATATTCTAAATACCCATTTAGTACTTTCATTGCCCACATGAGGGTTATCATGAACACCGTGTGGTGACACTTAGAAATGTGTGAAAATTCAATTTGGATTCAACCCACCTTCCCATTTTTTTCCCCCTTCATTAATGCTAAATGGCATTTAGACTGTATTTTGAATGGGTCTCAGATTGCTAAAATCCAGTTTTAAAAAAACCCCAGCTTTTGTTAAATTCAGATGTAACTTCCAAGCTTGTGAATAGTTAAAGAAGCATCCCAAGTGAGTTGATTGAGACTTTTGATAGGATTTTAATTGCTAATGTCATTAGAAGAATCCAGCCAGATTCGTGAACAACTCGTGAAACAATTCAAGCAATTTAGGGAATCTAATGTTGCAAGTAAGATTCCAGGGGTAGGGGACACTGTATTCCTCCTGCCAAATCTGAGTGATATGCATCATTCTTGAGGAGAACATGAAAATAATAGTACACAATGCACTAATAATGCTATAAAAAGGAGATAATCTTCTGGCATATTATCAGAGAGACTGCTAGATCACTGGTTTCTTGCAAAAATTACTAAGTCACACAAATGTTAAAACTCAACGGCAGAAAGACCATACTAGTTACCCATGATTCCTGTGATTTTTGGTGCTCAGTTTTTACATTTTTCAGATATTTTAATTTGATTCATCAGTCATTTTTGCCTTTTCTCAATTAATACTTCTCATTGGAGAATATTGTTTGAGATACTGCAGAAACTATGGAGGTATTCAGATTGAATTGT
This sequence comes from Sinohyriopsis cumingii, assembly GCA_028554795.2. NCBI lineage: Eukaryota > Metazoa > Mollusca > Bivalvia > Unionida > Unionidae > Sinohyriopsis > Sinohyriopsis cumingii. The sequence continues at coordinate 7,628,344 of CM068839.1, forward strand.
TACGTGGAGGTGTATGGTAAATTGATCCATCAATCAGCCAACAGGGAAATATCTAAAGTGCAACAGTAGCATGTAACATTGAAAGAAAAAACTAATCTCAATAGGAAAGTCCGCAAGATGAAATGATAATCTATTAAGGATGAAACTAGCGATAAAGAAATAACATAGATGCTTCAGGCTGATGATAACACAATAAGGGGTGATAGAGAAATAACCGGCATAATGTCATTTACTAGGGTTTATGCCTTGCATAAAAATCTGATACCAGACAAATGTCAGAGGAACAACATGCATGAATTGTGGAAAATTTTGCTTCACATATGTATCCTGAAAACCGGAATATATTCAGACTGGCCATAATTGCAGTGGTTCTGTCTTTATAAATGAAGTTGTTCATGACAGGGGAATCAGTACACAAGGCAAAATTCACTCTACCAGTACTTTGAGCAATAGAATAACCACAGACTTTTTTCTTCTGATATTATGACAGTTTCAAAGGCCTGTGGACTAAAATCACTAATTGCAAAAAGAAAACCATAAAAATAACTGGCAACTATACAGATGTGTGTAAATGTTTGGTCCAATAAATGATTTTCAGTTTGAAAAGGCCTTTTTGAAGAAAAGTGATAAGTAAAAAAGTTGTGCAACAAGTAGGTATGCAATACCTTATACAGTATTATCAAAGATGTCATACAAAATCATCCAGTACTTGTTTTAAATTTGGTGTTTCTACCCCTTCTAATATTACTATTCTGCGTAGTTGATTCCCCACCTCTAGGGATATGTAGGTGTAGGGGACCTCCCCTGTTTGGAATTGTTTTGGCATTTCTACATTATATTAAATCTAATTCTATGATATTTGCAGTTGGACTTGAATATATGTATATACTGTGTCTGTAAATCATTTTTAAGAACTTTAAATGCTGTAATTTCATAAGCGCTTTTAAATTTTTTTGAAAATTTCCTCTTTTTGCTAGCTGGTTACATTATAATTTTTTAGATGCATCATTCACTATGTTGATCTTATACAATAAAGTTTGTGGCATGTACAAATTTCATGTATGTTGCCGTGCAATTTGTTTTTGGAATAATAAAGTAATCCTATCTTATCAGGTTATATTGCCATATCAAGCATTCCATGCAATGCCTTGGAGATGCAAGGCTTAGACTGGTAATTGCCTTCATGATCACAGTTTCAAATGACGTCAGTCATAATGACTGTAAATCTTGGGACACCATACATCTTGGAACAGTTATTTTCAGAAGTAATGTTGATACGACATACCATGCAGGAATAGTAGTGATAACAAGATTTTCAAGACGGTTTTGATCTAGCTGCCACATCGGCCTTCAGATCATCACCATTTCACTTAAGACCATCTATTCATCAGTAGAAGTCTGTTGGTGAAAACCTGAGATGAATATGAGTTTTATGTTCAGAGAGTTGTGATGCTCTGGTATCATTTACTGGATGTCTAATGGGTCATAAATGAAAATAGTGCCAGAATGATATACAATATGACTACAAGAGCAGCCATCTTGCTAGTTATCCTGAAACTATGGTTATCTGTACTCCTTTGAAACGGATGGATATATCGACATGGAATTAACTTATTATGATTCCTACTTGATCCTAAATGAAAATGGTCAAGTTGTATATCCAGTATGCCATAGGTCTTAAAAATCGCATTACTTGCCCTGAATGAATGACCATAGTAACATGGTAGTTTTCAGTAAAGATTTGTGAAGTCAGCTTTGTCCTAAATGAAAATTATGCCAGTTGACATTCAGTAAATGCACCACAATAGCTAAATTTTGAAAATTTGATTGCTGCAGAAAAATATCATAGGTATTTCAATACTCAACAATTAAAATGAAAAAATAATAATATTTTGACTTCATGGAAATTCTTTTCGCACAGTAAAGCATCAGTCTCTTCTAGGGACTCTTGTTTAATTAGTAGATTGGGTATGATAATGTTTTGTTTTTGTTTTTATTAGAAAGAAAGATAGACCTTGACATTGGGAGTTGATCAATTAGCCAGAGTTTGATAGTGAGGTGTGCCTAGATGGAAGATTACATAAACAATGAAATTGAAAAGATTAGCAGTATTTTTCACCCATGATCAATTTTAGATGTTGCATAAATATAGAAGTATATTGAGATGACTGTTATTTTATCTCATTTGATGATGTATGGTGAAGCAGCATTTAACATCTTTTTTTGTGTTCTAGGACATAGTTATTTCTGCATTACCCAAGACCCATGTGTCTTTCATGAATTACACAGGAAGTGACTTGTATCTCTGCCCATGAAAGATTACATCATTAAGTTGCATTTTGTATGATGTGTAAGGAAGCACAACTAAATGAGACCATATACAACCGGAGCAGATACTTTAATTTGTCTCCTTGTCCATTTGTGTTGTGTTATAGGCAAGGGACATAAATATTACTTAATTTTATCCAATGTATAAAAAGTGTTGTATGTAGTTACTGTATGCATTTGCTTTCTTTGTAGAATCGTATTGTTTGGCAGAAAGTGGAATATACTTAAAAAATGTTCCACCATTATGAAAACATAAAACTCTGAGTATGTTAAATTTGATATATCCAGGTTAATATGAGAGCTATTAGCCAAAATTACATTATTAATTGGAATTTTGCTGCCAATACATCACATCTTTGTTTCACAGTGATATGTGACGTAAAAAAACTTAATTGATTATTCATTAAAAATGAATTAGGCATGTGGAAGCATGAATAGCCATTGTCTGTTGTGGCTAGCACTCATGCGATAAAGGATCAGTTAGAGTACCGGTGCTCCTGCTAGAATTTCAAATGACACATGTGAGACCAGGTCACTTTGAGCGAGGTCGGACAGTGTTTCAAGATAAGGGCATAAATTGATGCCATATAATAACCAATAAAGAAGAGAAAAATAAGTAACTTCGACTCATCATTTATTTCTCGAACTATACACTATTTCAAACAATATGTAACTAAAAGCTTTTGTTATTCTTTATTAAAAGTTTTGGGTCTTTTGCCATTTCCTGTCCTAGTTTCCTTGGTAGATTTATTTGGAGAGAATCTAAAGCAAATACAAATAGTCATTTTACTCTTCATAATCAATAATATTTATAACATTTGAAGTTTAAAATTTGCAATGAAAATAATAATAAAAAAACAACAATAATAATAAATGACCTTATGGTCCACACAATTTATGAGGATAAGAAAATTAATGCCATTAAAATTAAAACCATGAAACTTAAAGCATAATTTCTTTCTCGCTCTGTATAATTTAAAGAATGTGTCTCTAAAAGAAGAAAAAATTGCTCCTTTTTTTTTGAAACTTCATTCTCGTATTTGTCAGATATGTTAATTTCATTATAAAGGCAAATCAACATTCATATTCTATTTCGTTGTTGTACTGACGTTGAGAAAGAAATAGTCCGTCAACATATATCTTGTGTTCTGAATAAGAGTCAATTGTACAATTAATCATTGATTGGTATAAAAGAATAAATCAAGAGCTACTGCTCGTCAATTGTTTCTTTATACACAAGTAAGAGTACATGGACAATAAAAGCTGCATTTTTCTGTTTTCATATGCTTTAAAGCAACACTTAGCAAACAGTTTTAGTGTATCAAGACAATTCTTGATGACGGTGCAAAGATAGAGGTATCAAATTTTACCTTAAGAATAAATTGAAAATAAAATGCAATTCGGTCACTTTCCTCTTTTGCTTAGATCCCGTCATTGCAAGTAAACTCTTTGAAGTAGGCATTCTGTGGTGATTGCATGCACATCAATAATGAGCCTTAACGATAAAAAACGTAGTTAACCAATGGTATGGCTTTGGCAAAACTGGCCAAGAGCATGGTGTCAGAACAGAATTAAATTTCAGAAGTGAATGATCAGGGTGCTTTTAAATTTGATACTGGTGTTCAAAGGCATCATAAATTTGACAGGAGCGCTACAAAGGTTGGGCATGGCATGGCATAGCGCTCCTCAGTTTATGCTTAGCTGGAACCAGTCTGATGCCATGTATGACCACCATGGCAGTCAGCTTGAAAGTCTTTTTAATTCTATACCTCCTATACCACTGCATGGATATCTTGAAATCTTGTCACTACTCCTGAATGGGTGTTCGTTTAAGCATTGGGCTGACACTAATTGGCTCTGCCTGGACTTGTTGCTACACTGGAAATTGTATATGTGGGTCTGATTTTGATCAATATTTTTGATGTTTTAGTTATCATCAAGGTTTGGATGACTTGGATTATGAGCAAAGAGACTGTGTATTGATTATGCCTATATCTTTAGAAAGAACTTTTATTAAAATATATTGTAAAAGAGGTAAATTCAACGTGAAAGAAATTTTGAGAAATGTTTACATGAGATATGTTAATAACAATGGCACATAAACCTGCTTAGTAAAATAGATTCAGCAATGCACCAATTATATTGAACTGCCCTTTTTTGATATATCAACAACTAGTTTCAGCAGTACATCATGGGTTTGTTTAAACAGTTCATGTTTGTTGATTAGATTTCTCTTAGTTGCACCTCAAACACTGCATTAGGAAATGGTCAAATCATTCAGATTAACTATTTATGTCTTAATATTGAAGAAGGAAAGATAAAATAAATATCTTGCTGCATTTCACAATATTGTATCTCATGGAAACATGGTTTCACTTGGTACAAGTATCTTTTTAAATGCTACCTGGGCGAGGTAGGTCACTTTCTTTCCATTAGTATAGACTTAAACATTGCTGCTGAAAATAAGTAAGTTTCGTAGTTTTTCTTGTTTAATTAGAAAATTTGCAATTTTTTTCAGGATGCAGGATTAGATGTTATTGGCTCCATACATCCATTCAGACTGCATGGGTTTTGTCCATTGAACCAGTATCCAGTCTGATGGTCTTGGCAGTGTTTACTATTGTCTGAATTTGTCAGGAGTTGTGGCACTAAAATGGAGGAGTTGTGGTCAGAGGTAATGTCAGACCCAAAAATATCGCCGAGACAAGATGTACCTACAGTTCTCTCTATGAATGGGGAAGCCAGCCTTGATCCTGTACCATCTGAAGGCACCAGTTCCATCTGTGAGAATGATATGTGTCTTCCACAAGTCTGTACAAGTGATTCCATTGAGATGGAAGACATGGAAATAGAGACATCTCAGGCCATAGTTCAAGGTAATTAAAAAGTTGGAACAAGTTTAATTTTATAATTAACTGTTCATTTGAGGCAACATAGTTTATGAGGACTGTGACACTGTTAATACTATCAGCTTTATGCAGTTTGTTTTGGTTGGTGTTAAATGGCATGGCTACATATGAAAGGCTAATTACTTCCAAGGTCGCGTACCTTGTGCGGAGACATACCACAGCGTATGACCTTGACTGATCTGGTCAGTCTTTGACCCTGCAAACTTTGGCTAGCAAATCTAGAGTACTGTCCAAGTTTGCTTGAACAAGAAGGAAGATGGGCATATTGAGAATAGTACATGATGAATGAATAATTTTTTTTACATAAAGCATTTACAAGAGAGAGTTTTATGAAAACAACATCATTTACTTACACGTCCCTTAGTGATGTGCTGTTCTGCATTTTGGCTATGGCTGATGTCAAGCAGTGTGTAAAAAAAAAAGGTTGAAAAACTATTTCTGAATGGGATTATTTTTTTGGTAACTGTCAAAAATATAATAGTTGTTTATTGTTGCATTGGAAAATCTCTAATGTTGACCTTTTTTGTTTCCATTATGGTGAAATTCATTGTTGTATAAAAAAGATTTCATGCAAATAGTGTGTTCTCTGTGTCTGAGATGTTTTTTTTTCTTTAAGAAGTACTGGATTCTTTTCTTTTTCTTGGAGAACAAAACTCCTAACATTTAACAGATTGGACAAGATTGGTTTGGTGTTTTCTGGCATGGTAGTATATGTAGGTTACATAATGTTATGGTAACCAACCCATGCTAATTCATTGTATTTGAACTTGCACAATTTTTGTCAAACATCTGGCATACTAACCACTGAGCCACCATGACTCGCATCTCCATTAGTTATTTTGTATAATCAGAGTGCGCATTGGGCATGCACAAAGGAAGCCTTAATGCTAAACTCTACAAAACAAGATCTTAGTAAATCACCAGGCAAATATCAGATATTTAGACATAATAGAGAAGGTTATATGGGATAGATAGCATGTGGGGGCTGTTGTTTCTACCATCACAATGTTGTCTTTTTTATTATTTTGCATATTTAATGTTACATAACATTGCATATAAAACAACAAATTAGAAATCTTTTGTTAAACATGAAGCAGAAATAAGTCTCCATATTTGTATGGTAGAGCATATGCCTGTTCATGTAGATTATGGGTTAGACATTTGTAGTCTTTGAAATGTCACAGAATATTTGCAATTAATAACTCCAATATTTATTTTAAAATAAATGGAAAAAAAACTGTACATGGTAAGGCCAGCTTAGACATGGCTTGAATGAAACCATCTTTTCTGTGCAAATTGATCTCAGTGATGGATGCCACTCTCCCACAATGGGTTTGGTGCTCTAAAGCTTGTTTGTGGAATTTTTATTGCTCATATTTTTTTTAACAAAATACAAAGTCTACTATCTAAATGTTCGACAGATCCACTATAGTGCCAAATTGGAGGTAAGATAAGCACCATTTTCATTCGTTATTGGCTACAAATTTTCCATAAGTGATTGAGTAAAAACTTCATTTTTATAAGAAAGTCTGTTAGGTTTTTGTGATGGCCAGAAGGGCAGCCATTTTAGATCAGCATTATTTTAAGACAGAAATAAGAGACCCTCAAAAGCTGATCATGCACTGGTTAACTTTCCAGGAATATGACGTTTTCATTTTTGGGGGGTGGGGTGGGGTGAGGGGCAAATAACTGCTAAATGTTGAATCCATCTCTGGTATTCCCTAGAAAGTCCATCATACTAAATTTGGAAACAATCACCCAGGGCATAGCCTGCAAAAAATTAGCCTCTCATTGCAAGAAAACAAAATCTGTAGACCCATGGTTCGTCTGTATGTTCAGATGTTCACACGTTTAGCTTACCTGCTTGCGTATTCATCAGATAACATAATTTGATTGCACACTTATCTTAGATTTTGATCACAAATACATACATGCCAACTATTAAATACACATAATGAACTTTTGAGTGAAGATTCCTTCGTGAACCTTACCCAACAAGATGAAGGAGTGAGCTTCATGCCCTAACCATAGAGCAGGGCATTATCTGGTTGACCGGAAATTATGGTCTGTGGTCTCTACTTTGTCAACCTGTTTTGGCCCCCCCCCCCCCCTCGTTTTGGTTGCTTCAGCCGTATCAACGCTGGGGATGATCATTATGTCCAGTCACAGCTTTATGTTTATATTTGGTAGCTTCCAAAGGAAGAAGGAAGGGTAGGAAGCATCTTTCCTCCCAATTAAGGTTAAAATGATATTTTAGTTTCCACTATTTCTATGTGGAATGCAATATCAAGAGATCTTACCAGTCCCTTACTGCGCTGGAACTGGCAAGAAATTAAAGCCCATGAGGTTGAGGTTGAAGCCATTGCTACATCATGAGCCTATCTAACTCATTCATCTTTGGAGGATGCCATGGTAATGAAAGCCATATGTTGGTACTCCATACTTTCTTCCATGTTTACCATCACTTGTTAGGCCACCAATGTGGAGCATCTTGCTGGGCCTATTTATCATTGTTTAGAAAGTGGTCCAGCCATTTTGCATTCAGCAGTAATCTACTCTTCATTGAGGGTAGGTATTCCTTACATTTTTTAAATTTATTTTTTATTTGCCAGTTGTGCAATGACCATTCTCTGTCAGACTGACAAATTTAGCTATACAGTAACAACAGGTATAGTATTACTGATTTTAAATTTTGTGTGTGTGTGTGGGGGGGGGGGGGTCCCTCCTCTCACTTAAGACTGATGTCTTCCTAAATTAAATGGAGGAAAGAATGATTGGTCTATGCATGAGCATCACAAGTACAGAATTTCCAAGAATCCAGTTTTCAGAAATCTTCTGGTTCACACTAATGGGAGGACAAATTTTTGTCATACAGTCAGGGTACTTTGAACCCTGAAAAGTTTCAGATAAGCAATAGCTATTGGTAAGTAGTACAGCATCAGTATTGGTTCCCCTGACCCCCCTTGCTACCTTTGAACATTGTATTGGGTACCACGGATTCAACTTAATGGCTGAAAAATATAATGATTAATATATGGACCTTTTGCACCATTGTATGCCATTTAAGAAATTTCAGGCCCATTTGGGCCCCTTGTTAGAGAATAATGGAGTTAAATATTTTTAAAGTTGTATTATCCTACTTTCAGGTTCTTCAGTTGATGATAACAATGATGCAAATAGCTTTTCCTATGCAAATTCTGATCAAACTTCAACAAACGTGTCAACAGTAGAAAATAGTTTACCAGACTCTACCATTAAAGTGGAATCAAATGTTAGGCAAACACTATCTGACATTTTGCAGAAAATAGAATGCCTTGAAAGTAAAAATACCATTGAATATTTTAGCAGTTCAGATCAAAGGATCAGACAGAAAAATGAAGAACTGAAGGTATGTGGAAATGACGAAGTAGATACTACAGGATCTAAGGAAGAAGATATTTGTTTAGGATCCACATCTGAGGCTGTTGATGCTGATTCAGTAGAAGGTTCAGATGATATGGAAATGATACATGCTGAAATAAAGGAGACTTTGATCAAAGAAGCATTTAGCAATAGTGAAACTTCTAAATTAGAGGATTTATCTGGTTCTGATGATACGGGATATGTGGTGGATATGAAGGATTCATCTAACATTACCAATATAGATACATTTGATAAATCTGTTGAAGAAAATGGATGTATAGAAAGTGCAGAAAAGAAGACATTGAGTTCTGAGTCCTCTGCAGCTGTTGGCTGTCTGGAACAGGCTGTGCAGGAGGTGAGTCAGAATGGTGCTGGGACAGTACCTGAAAATTCATCTAGTGAAATCACTATAAATAGGTTTGATGAATCTGTGATTGAAGGAAATCGATGTATCGAAAGTGTGGACGAGAAGACATCAAGTCGCGAATCCACTGCAGCTATTGATAGTCCCGAACAGGCTATGCAGGAGGCGAGTCAGAATGGTGCTGGGACAGTACCTGAAGATTCATCTAATGAAACCAATATAAATACGTTTGATGAATTTATGATTGAAGGAAATGGATACATAGAAAGTATAGACAAGACAACAAGTCAGGAGTCTTTTGCAGCTGTTGACTGTCTGGAACAGGCTGCACGGATGGTAAGTCACAGCAGTGCAGGGACACTACCTGAGGATTCATGTAGCAAAACCAGCATAAATACATCTGATGAATTTTTGGTTGAAGAAAACAGATGTATAGTAAGTGAAGACAAGATGACATCAATGAATCACACATCCACTGCACCTGTTGACTACCAGGAACATGACATGCAGGAAGTGAGTCAGAATGGTGTTGGGACAGCACCAGAGGATTCATTTAATGAAACAAGTATAAATACATTGGAGGAAGTTATGATTGAAGGAAATGGATCTATAGAAAGTGCAGAGAAGAAGACATTAGTGAGCCATAAGTACTCTACAACTGTTGACTGTCTGGAGCAGGCTGTGCAGGTGATGAGTCACACCAGTGCTGGGACAGTATCCGAGGATTCGTTTAATGAAACCAGTATAAATACACAAAATGAATTTGTGGTTGAAGGAAATGGGTGTGTAAAAAGTGCAGGAATGGGGACGTCATTGAGCCACGAGTCTTCTGCAACTGTTGACTCTCTGGAACAGACTGTGCAGGAAGTGAGTCACACCAGTGCTGGGACAGTATCCAAGGATTCATTTAACAAAACCAGCATAAAGACACATAATGAATTTGTGGTTGAAGGAAATGGTTGTGTAAAAAGTACAGGAATGGAGACATCATTGAGCCACGAGTCTTCTGCTTCTGCAACTGTTGACTGTCTGGAACAGGCTATGCAGGAAGTGAATCACACCAGGGCTGGGACAGAATCTGAGGATTCATTTAACGAAACCAGCATAAATACACATAATGAATTTGTGGTTGAAGGAAATGGTTGTGTAAAAAGTACAGGAATGGAGACATCATTGAGCCATGAGTCTTCTGCAACTGTTGACTGTCTGGAACAGGCTATGCAGGAAGTGAGTCACACCAGTGTTGGGACCGTATCCAAGGATTCATTTAACGAAACCAGTATAAATACACATAATGAATTTGTGGTTGAAGGAAATCAATTTATAGAAAGTGCAGACAAGATGACATCAGTGAGTTATGAGTCCTCTACAGGCGTTGACTGTATGGAAGAGATCATGCAGGAGACGAGTCATAATGGTGCTGGGACAGTGCCAGAGGATTCATTTAACAAACCCAGAATAAATATTTGTGATGATATTGTGGTTAAAGGGAACAGATGTCTAGGAAATGCAGATAAGACAACATCATTGAGTCATGAGTCATCTGCAACTGTTGACTGTTTGGGACAGGCTATGCAGGAAGTGAGTCAAAATTGTTCTGAGATATCTGAGATCAAAAATAGCCAGGGTGAGACTGGTGGGCTTCAGACAGAATATCAAGGTAGAGATGTTTTATCAAAAGAAGAGCAATTTATAGAGTCTGAAAAACAAGATCCTTGTAAACCTTACACAGATTGTGTTTTCAACACGGATAAAAAAGAATGTATTCAGCCTACCATATTCACTGGAATTAGTGTAGTAACTCCAGATGAAAGTGGCAGGTGTAAGGAAGATTCTCACTCTAAAACTGAGAACAGTTCTGACAGTATGGAAATGAGTTGGTCTGAATACCAAGAAGAGCTGTCTAAGACAGACCCAGTAGATCAGTCTAACTGTATTCCCAATTTTAATCTAGAAGACTGTCAAGTGGACCAGTCAAAATCTGTGATGAATATTGATATAGACAATAGTGAACGGACAGAGTCTGAGAATATTAATAGTTCTCTCCAGCTAGAAGTGCAGACTTTACAAAGTGAATGTTCCAAAAATTCTGTCTCAGAAGATTTTCAGGAAGCAAAGAAAGAACAGGCCGAAGATATGGACTTGGGGGATTATGTTTTATCAAAAGATGTAGGTAGATCACCTAGCTATAATATTCCTTTTGATATTAGTCAAGAAAATGCTATTAATGAAAATTCATTAGTTAAAATTGTATCAACAAAGGTTGATAGTGACACTCCAGTAAACATTCAAAAGGCAGCAGTGGTATCTGAATACACAGACCATAATAAAGTGGAATGTTCACATAAAGGTGATATTGAATCCACAGATACATCAGAATCTGTTTCACAAATACCTTTTATCAATATTGAGTCTGAATCTTTCAGTGTAGAATCTGAGCACAAGCCTAATAGCTTTGTCACGGCAGGAGACCTCCAGAATGAAATGTTTAACATTGACAAAGATGCCATCACTGTTTCTACCTCAGACATTGAAGAAGTCTGCAAGACAGATAACTCTCAACAACCTGCTAATGAGAATTCTCTCCATTCAGAGAATGTGGAAGTGACCAATGATCATTCTTTTGCTCAATCCGACCTTACTTCATCAGATTCTAAAACAATGGTTGCCACACCATCCTGTTCAAAGGAAATATCTGATAAAACATTTCAGTTAGAGGATGTACAATTAGCTAATGCTAAATCTTCTCTTCAGTCAGACCTTATTTCATCAGAATCAAAACTTTGGAGTGCCTCACCTGCCTGCATAAAGGAAAATTTGGATAAAAATGTAAGTTGTCCATCAGGTGTGATTAATGAGAAAATCTCAGATACTTTGAACAGACTTGTTCCAAAAAAAGCTAAAGCCAGGAAGTCAGGAGTCCCCATGTCATGGTCAAGGGGAGCATCAATTGTAAAGGATTTTACTAATGTTACATTCAATTTGAAAGACCTTGAAAAAGCTGGTGTGGTTGACCTGGCACCAAAACCAGGCAAGAAAACAATTATAAAGAATAGACTGTCAATAGGTAGTGTAAACATAAACATGGTAATGTCAAAATCTAGTGGAGGTGACAAGTCTCCTTTAGATAAGAAGTTAAAACCTGTGTCACCCAAAAAATCCCCATTAAAGTCTCCACTTTCTCCTGAAAAATTAATGAGGAGACATTCCCGTAAAAGAAAAAGGGTTAAAATGGGAAGTTACAGACTTCCAAGCGAAATTAAGAAGATAAAGCGAGAAAAAGAGCGGAAGAAGGAGAAGGAGGACTCTGACTCTGTGAAATCTGACTCTGATTCCAGAATCAACAATTCCAGGAACTCTTTGGCAGAGAAAATGGATCTGGAGTCTGGATTTGCTAACTGTATGGAAAGCTCAAAATGTGATAAACATGATAAAGTAGATGATCCAAATAGGTTGGTCAGTGCATTGGATATGTTGACTAAAAATTCAAAGAATTCATTTTCCCCAAATGTGCTGGCTAAAAAGTCGAAGACCAATTCCATAATTAGCAAAAGGACAGGTCCAAAAAACTCAGTCATACCTCAGAAGGGGACATTAGATTCATACCTAAAGAAGAATCATGAGAATTTCCCGTCACTTCAGGTAAGTTTCTTGTTTCTTGCATTTTTATTTCATTATAACATGGTTGCTGTTATGGACCACCATACAATTATGTGGGGGGCCTGAAGTTTTCTTCGTAGTGGGTATAATAGGGCAGATTTTGCTATAAATCCAAGACAGAACATTTTTTATTCAGTCTGTTTGATAGCCAGAATATGTTATTTTAAAGCCCCATTCACCCCTCCCCCATTAAATGGTTGGCCCCTTATAAGGCTGGTATGATCTTGCATGCCATCTAAACAAATGTTATTAAAATGATATGTGTTAATTCAGTATAGGATGATCTTATTGTAAGGTGTTTTTTTTTAAGACTTCCGTGGTCAGCATTATAATGAGGAAGTGGGATATTGGAATAATTTTAATTCACCACATCCATCAGCATCAACACACAAGAACATTGTCGAACAGGAAGACAAGTCCATCTAGAGATTTATAAGGTAATGGATGTGTTAAGTAGACATGACCAGTACTTGTTGAGTTGGCTTCTACATTTTAGGGGATGAGAAATTTCCCATTTTCTTCTTACATTTTTGCCCCAAAATCTTTGTTAAATGAGTTTAAATGATTGTAAGAAGTAAATATCATGAGAAACCACTCAAGTCATGGTTTCCTTAGAAGGCCATCAGGAAGTGTACATGCATGTTTTACATGTCCTTGGGTACAATGGGGGCCAAGTCAAGTTCAGGGGGATGATGTAAAGAATCAATAACTGATAAATTCAGAATATTAAAGCACAGGCATAGCCCATTTCATGCAGACTTCGGTGAACTTCGTAATTGCTGGGAATTTTAGTCACATGGCAGGTGGTCAGCTGACCGTAATAGCCACTCAATATGTGGTATGCAAATATAGTGGACACTTCAGCATCAAGTTCTGTAACTACTTCAACATCATTTTTCGAGTTGAAAAATGCATATTCAACAGCGATGCTGCCGCAGATATTGACGAAATTTAATATTGGAACCATCCTGTCTTATTTTCCGGAAACCAGGGCGGATTTCAAACCCATATGACAGAGTAGTTTTGAGCTGTATTCATCTGGACATGTACATGTAAGTAAGGAAACGGTGTCAAAGTAAACAAATTAAATCCTGACAATCAAAGAGCAAGTTGTTCAAAGTATTTCTGTGCATCCGAAACGTCACTATAATAAAATGCGTTTCATATGAGATTTTCAGATCTGTTTTTGAAAGTCTGTGGATAATTTACATATAAATTTCAATCATTTAATTAATTTTATTTCTGAAATATTTCTAAACAACAATGGATGCCATTTTATTATGTACATGTGCCCACCAGCGTTTGATTGGCTGGAGTATAAAGTAACTCTGGAGGTTATTCGGATAATTATGGAGCAACTTGGTTAAAGGAAACTAGAAATCAAAATTTTCCTTTTATGTATGTAATTCTCTTCAGATTTTAATTCGACTGCAATGCTTATAAATTAAATATCGTAAGCGGGTAGTGATTATGTTGCGTGGAAGATACCACGATTCCGTAAATTGCATCGTTTTTCCAAGTTTTGATGAGAAGACAGATCACGTGGTACCGTGACGCTATACTAGCCAGTCCTCGAATACAAACATAAACATTGGCGAGCGAGGCAGACAGGAGACCATTTGGGTTGCACATTCAAAAGTTGAATCTGCAATCTGATATAATAGTTTATATACTGTACTGGTAAGTGCTAAAAGAAATTTGTTAGGCACAGGCCCTGGGCTGGTAACTTAATTAAACTAAAGTCCTGAATGAAATTCAACAAGCCCGTACAGTTCATACCTGTCAACTCTCAAGCCGGGAGAAAAACCTCCCAATTTTGGGGGTATTTCCTCATCTACCTCCCGATCTCTTAATATCTCTCAATTTTGCGCAGTGAAGTCCCGATTATTACATTATGTCTGTCAATTTTCATTTGTCAGAAGGAAAAAACCCAACCCCAAACCATTTTTAAATATAACGTATGCAATCCACAGTCTAAACTACCACACTGCAGACATCGTAGCGATATGACTGAAAAATTGTTAAAGCTACGTTAAAAATTCAAATCACACACACACACGTCTAAACCGGCACTGGACGAAATAATTATTATCATACAACAGTTTTTTTTTGTTTTTTTTCTTCAGTAAATAGAACATGAAGATTAAACATTATTCAAGTAAATTTCAGATTTTTTAAACAACTACAACAGTACTATAGTATTAAAAAAAATTAAAAGAATAAAATTGTCACCAATTAGCTTAAATGAATGATCACTTTGAAATTTTCTCTGCAAACAAAATCGCATCTCCATTTCCGCCAAAGAAACTCGGCCAGTTAACACCTGACATTCCTCTACCATATATGAAAAGTTTAATTATCATGATTAAATTACAAGGAATAAAACGAAATATACCATGCAGTATATGTGGCCCTAAAGAACTAATTCTGAATAAATATTTTATTCAGCAAACAGTGTTACATACATTAAAACTTAAACCTAAGGAAATAAGGTGGGACATAAAATGTGAGAAAAACAGTTGCCACAAGTATGGTAACCTGTGACTGCAGATTTGAACTGTTAAAATTAAGTCCATGGCATCGTAAGTGACAACAAAATAGGCATCGTTTATTTGCTGGTGCTTACGCATACACACACACTGTCGAACATGGTTTCTTTGAAGTATGTCCGAAGGGCAGTCCTTTTCACAAGATCAATGCAAAGATAAGGATTATGGTCATTAGTCACACCGGCTTTATCGTTTGCGTACTTAAATCGTAACTTAAGCTATTTTGCAATTTAGCCAGGACTGACCAGATTATGCAAAAGGGGCTTGTCATGGGGGAATAATAAGGCGTATCACAGGGAGAAAAGGCACGTCAATGGGTGGTCGCACATTGGGGCAAGGCGGGGGGGGGGGGGGTCAATAGCCCCCCCCCCCCCCCCCCCCGTTCTGTTGTCAGACAGTTAATGTGAAACTTTAACCTCTTTTTTTTAATCGCTGCTTTTTAAACTGCCCAAGGAATAGTTTTATATCAGTTCCAATTATTACAGACTAGTTATGCATACTACATGTATACACTGCATTTTTAAAAAAAAATTTTTAATTTTTATAAGATTACTGAAAATTGTGTTTTCTCGAAAAACGACCGGTTTAGAACCTTATTTTTAGCAAAGTTTCTATTTGATTAAAATCAAATCTAAATTTCACCTAGGGCAGTGGTGATTTGATTTAGATTGTGCCGTGTTAAGGCATGTATGTCAACATCTTGAAAATACATTTACTCATTTCACCAGCGCAATCAGAGTTTCCTCAGGCAAACAGTTTTTGTTTCGACAAGCCTGACGGGCACCTCACTTTGAATACAGGATGGGCCGGAACTTAAACTAGAGGGGCCCAGGGTGTCGGGCTGTCAGATTTGTTTTTAGCACTGCTGTTTTTAGATAAAAGATCTGTGGATTGATTGTTGCATTTTGTGGTCACTTACTCGTCCTTCTGCCTGTTTTCGTAACTCACACATTTAACACTTTTCCCAGGATTTAAAATATCTAATTGCATGTCTGGAACAGTGCCGACTTTTAGTCTAGGCCTAGCATTTGCGTATCTTTGAGCTGCTATTTTTTTTCATCATCCCTCTCATAACATTCCTTTGAGAAATCTAACGAGCACATAGTGCTGTATGGTGCTGCTTTGAAATCGACTCGTTTGTAATAATGTACCCATTCTTTCACTATGCTTTTATCTTTCGGAAAAGAATTTTTTTTATGTCAACAGGCTTTTCTTAATGTTCTATTACACCAGTAAGCAATGCAAAACGGTATTGTCTTTTACTCTGGCAACTCCCACTTGGGCTGCTGGAGTTGCTACTATGACATCACATCCCGAAAGTAACCGAATAGGCGCGGAAATTTTGCATACGAGGTCACGGAAATTGAGCTCCTAGAAGATAGGCCAATATTTAAATATTGGCATTATGGTCGCAGATGATACTTCAGAATAAGGTTTTCTGCTATAGTATTTTTATTATTATTCTATATTTCCATTGGTTTCTGGTCTCCTTTAAATTTGGTATGAAATGGGCTATTCAGTTTACTTGGTGTTGACACAATGTTGGACTGGTATCACATTTGAAATAGAAGTTATGAAAATCAGGTGAATGGATTTCATTGCATGCATGTGCTTTGATAATATAACTATGTCGTTAGTGTTTTTACTTGGACTTTTAACATGGGACATGGGGATACTTGAATTCAATGAAATCAGACTAGCAAATTTTTGATGGCAAATAAAATAAAGATTACACTGGTCAACAGTGAAATCATTACTGACTTGAAAAGGCCCTAATCTGTAGTATTTTGGTGTGCCGAACACGAATATAACCGTGAAAAATTTGTATTGGCTCTCGTTTTGAAGATATTCATATACCTCATTTTCTATGTTTCACTGTGTAAATTTCTCCAGTAGGACTGCAGCAACATCCGGAATAATGATGTAACATTGCATAATACCATCATGCTCACATCATCCACAGTTGATTGCATCATTTTCTGATGCAATGCAATACTAATGCCATGCGGCTGCTGAAGTAAGTTGACGTCAGCAGTGTACTATACATGTGTAGGCCTATTATACTAATGCCAGGCGGCTGCTGAAGCTGACGTAAGCAGTGTACTATATAAAGCCCAATCAGATAGGTTCAGCATTTAAAATATTTTAGACGTTGTGCGAGACAGTTCAAGCTACTGTTACATAAAACTTATTATTTTATCCATTTACGTACAATAAAGAACAGTAATGCCTCGAAAGTGTGTTAATACCGCGGACAATTTTTGCTATATTTGTGGGGAAGTGACATTTGCCAACCAGAAGAAAAGTATCAATTCTCAAGTGAAGAAGGCATATCATCTTTACTTCGGATGCAAGGTTGGTGACCAAGACAAGCCTTGGGCTCCGCATATATGCTGTGCTACATGTACAACACAGCTTTCACAGTGGTTGAATTGCAAAAGGTCATCAATGCCGTTTGCAGTCCCAATGGTGTGGAGAGAGCCAAGCAACCACCTAAATGACTGTTACTTCTGCTTGGTTCCTCCTCTTTCCGGCGGAATAACGAAGCGAAAGAAGTCGAGAATAGTCTACCCAAACATTCCGTCTGCATTGAGACCAGTTCCACATGGTGAGGGACTTCCTATTCCAGAACCTCCAGCAGAATATTCTCTTGATTCATCTGACGAAGACAAAGGTGAGTCGACCTGTTCTTCTCCTGGTCCATCAGCATGCAGTGATCCAGATTTTCACTGTGGTGCATCATCAACCCCACACAGAATAACACAGGAAGAACTAAATGACCTGATTCGTGAATTTGGACTTATCAAAGAACAAGGCAGAATTGCTAGGATCAAGACTCCAACAATGGAATCTTCTAGAAGAAGATGTCACAATTACTGCATATCAAAAGCGCCACCAGCAATTGGAGCCTTTCTTCAGAAAGGAAAGTAATCTGATATTCTGTTCCGATATTGAGGGCCTCATGAATGCTTTAAAAATCACTCATGACCCACAAGAATGGAGACTATTTGTGGACTCTTCGAAACTGAGTCTCAAGGCTGTGCTTTTGCACAATGGAAACATTCTTCCATCTATTCCAGTAGCGTATGCTGTCCACATGAAAGAGACATACGATAACTTAAGGCAGCTACTGAATTCCATTGAGTATAACAAGTACAGCTGGCACCTCTGTGGTGATTTGAAGGTAGTTGCCCTTTTAATGGGACTGCAGCAAGGATATACAAAATACATGTGTTTCTTATGCGAGTGGGATAGCCGAGCAAGGGAAATGCACTACATGAGGAAGGAATGGACTCACAGGCAGAATGTAGCCATTGGAGAGAAGAATATCCAACACCCAGCTCTGGTTGAGGCTCAGAAAATCTTGCTACCACCCCTTCACATCAAACTAGGTTTGATGAAGAACTTCGTGAAAGCCATTGACCGGACTTTGCCAGCATTCCGATACCTGCATGAAAAATTCCCTCAACTCAGCGAAGCAAAGATTAAAGAGGGAGTTTTTGTGGGTCCTCAGATTCGAGAGCTTTTCAAAGATGACCGGTTCAACAACTTGCTGGAAGGTGACGCGAAACAAGCATGGAATGCTTTTCGCCTAGTTTCTACAAACTTCCTCGGAAATGTTAGGGCAGAAAACTATAAGGAACTAGTAGAAGACATGTTGATGAAGTATAAGAAACTTGGCTGCAATATGTCTCTAAAGATTCACTTCCTTCATTCCCATTTGGATTTCTTTCCTAGCAACTGTGGTATTGTTAGTGATGAACACGGCGAACGTTTTCATCAAGATATCGCAACAATGGAACAAAGATACCAGGGAAAATGGTCCACTACAATGCTGGCTGACTACTGCTGGACACTCCTCAGAGATGCTCCCGAACAGCTGTACAAGAGACAGGCGAAGAAATCTAAGATGTAGTCAATGACTTGATTTTTTATAGGTAGGCTATTACAGTTGACTTTTTACTATTGGAATGCATTTCGTTATGTAAACATTAATTTCTTGCAGATTACAAAAAAACTAGAGCCAATTTTGCAATTTGACTGTCATATTCGTGTTCAGCACATAAAAATTGATAAGAATTGACTAATTTTATTTCAGTAACATGACTTTTGTAAAAATTTGTTGTCCAGTGTTACTGCTGATCCTATAGAATATATTTTGTTAACAGGTGATTTTTGTCTGTTTTGATTTTTAAAATAAAACTTTAGTTATTTCAAGAATTATATGTATGTCATTTAATTATTTCCCTTGTTTTGCCTGAATTGGGAATTTTCAAGACAGATTGGGACTACGAACATTTTTGGGATTTTGGAATGCAGTGTATATTTGATTCTAAAATTAATCATGTAAATCCCTTTTCATGTATTGATTATTAGCACCATTTCTACCTTGGCTAAAACAAATGCTGTGGAAGGGTGAATGTGATATATATATATATGTGTGTGTGTGTGTGTGTTTATACATACATACATACATACATCAAAGCATTTCTTTGCAACTCTTTGCCATGTCAGCATTCTATGTAATGGTACATCTCTGACTATGGGAACAATTCATTCTGCTTAGTAGGATCATGGGTGATGCAAAATTCATACTAACCCATGGAGCCTAGATCAGTTATTTTAACTGTTTGACACACTTTTCATTTACTATATTTTTCATGTGGCCAACTTTAGTCAGCATAGACCCAAATCTGTTGTCATAATGCGCAAACATGTGTCTGTAGTGATGTTATTTATATGACTTCATCAGTTTGATTTGGCATGACTGTGATCGGAATATAATAGAGAGATCAGGAATATTGTATTTATTTAAGATAAAAGACTTGAATTTAATGCTCACATATTTGCAAAATGCAAGTTGATTATGGAAAATGGACGGTGTGATTTGAAGTTGTTGTATATTTTGTGAGTGCTAAATTTTCAAGTGATGTACATCAGATTATTAATAAAAGTCAGTAAAATATTTAAAATCAGCAAATATATGTGCATAATTCCAAAACATTAAAGATTGTTTTGCTATTGATTCCTTTACCATCGTATATCAGGGTTTTGATGAATGGAATTTAAATATGACCCATTTTTGACGGGCAGAAATTCTGACATTTCTTTGATGCACATAGATCGGGGCTGGAGCATCAGTCTTAATTACCCTTGATTCGCCTCTGGCTTAGTTTCTTACTAAGAGTGTGCTGTCCATAACAAATTTACTGTAAGAGGCAAGAACAGTTTACACCTTGATGGCCAATAATATCGCACCAATGGAAGATATATATGAACCAGTCAGAGCTAATGCTTAGGTGCAACTGAATTCGGTTTAATTGTTTTGAGATTACGTTTGAAGATTATAATAGAGGAAGAGGAAACAGTTATGACATGAATGGATTGCCTTTTGATTACGTATCAGAACTGGTATGTTTGGACATCAAATTATGATCAGCTGGTCCAAAATGGAGCATATGGCGGCTCACGAAGCTAGTTGTCAAGGTGTGAAACAACTTCAATTGTTTTATTGTTAATTAATTTGCTTCATTTGGTGGAATGTTTAAAAATTCTGAATCATTTGTGACTTAACTGGATTCATTTCTGATAAAATATTTGCATTTGTTTGATTGCGCTTCAAATTATAATCAGTTAGACAAAATGGGAATATATGGCTTCTCTCGAAGTAAATTTTTAGCATGGGTCTGTGTTTTATTGGCAGCTAATTTGTTTCAGTCTGCAAAACGTTTAAAACCTTGAGCATTTTAATTAATGGATTATTCAGAAAAAATTGAACAGACATAACACTCAGTGCATACATCCAAACTTTAAAATCACAACAGCGCAAAGAAGTATATTTTCCTTTCCGTCTCAGTCTTGGAAACAACCTGCTGGTGATGAATGTACTGACCCTCAGTCTCCAAAGAAACAGAAAAATCGTGTCAGCTTTGAGGAAAAGGAGGAGAGTCAGTCTTTGAAATTTGTTAGAAAAGTTCAGAACAAGTGGAAAAGTGAACTGACAATTCATTGATGTACATCCTTGATATCTGAATAATATAACCCTCATAGTTATATGGGTATATGTTTGCATACAAAATTATTTGATCAGATCATATTAGAATATGTTGAGAAGTTGAAACGATAATAAAGTATAGGATAATCCTGTCTGTTTCATATGCAAAATATACACACAGTAACATGTAGTTAGAAAGAGAAACACTTTCATAAAACTCGGATTGTTTGTTTCTTACAAAATACTGTATTAGTATTTCTCATTATTCAGCACGAGGCACATCTTAAGTATCATTTGTTTCCAGCAATAACAAAGAATTGCAGCTATTGGCTCATGGCTGTTCAAAAGAATTGACTCTTGAGATTTTGGAGTCAAGGGTCAACTGACTCTTCAGTTTTGAAATCTATTGAGAACCTAGTATATGCTGTTTCTGCCATAGCCTAGTAATGTTATCGTACAGATACTGATAATAATAATAATAATTCAGTGGACCAGGCAACATCCATGTTTTAAGGCATGGTAAGATATATCTTTTGCACCCAACTGTTTTGCTGACAAGTACGAAAATATTTTTCTGACATTATCTTGGTCAAATCTGTTGCTGTCTCTTCAGATGCCTTGGTCTTTCTGGTAGTTCTTGTAAGAGCTGATGCCACATATCCTATCTCCATTATGTGTATATAGTAAGAAAACTACAGATAACTTCAAAGCATTTAACGTCTTAATTTAGAAGTAACACTAATTATTAATAGGTTCTTCTTGTCTTAAGAACTGATTCATTTCAAATCAAGTTAACATTAATAGCTCTTATTCTTAAGTGTAAAATGTGTGTTGGGTATTGTTGACATCAGCATAGCAAAACCTTTCAAAAACGGTCATTTAAATCTTGGTACATACATTGCTTGGCATTTAAAATAATTCTCTCCATTTACTCCATTTTCCCACTGCCACAGAATATTATGATGTTATATATTTGAGTATTTGTAGTAGGGACTTTTTATATGATTTAACTGTTTTCCAATTTTCTAGTCTTGTACATAGTCATGTTGAATAGAATCCACATCTTTCAAAACAATACAAGCAGAATCTTTACAGCACACTCACCCCATGGCCTTATGGACATTAATCATTTGGTTTAACAGGTCTAGCTCTATGGTCTATAGAAGTGAGAACAACAGGCATCTGTGTTTATGCAGATTAATTAAATGATTATTTACAGGACTTACAGCTAGTTTTAGATTTTGAAAATGCAGATGATATTAGAGACAAGATAGTCGATTAAGTTTCTTTTATTAGCAAGAGTATCTTGCACATAGATTTTAAAGAAATATATATTTTATACTTGAACTCTGACAATCTTTGCCATCCCTTACACTTTAACTACATTTATTTAACATTTATATTTTGAGGAAAGTTTGAAAGTGAATGCAAGTCTGATCAGATATATTGTAATCATTTATGTTTTCAAATCAGCTTCTAGACGCCTCATTACTGAGATATCGAATGGTTAGTTTAATGTAGGAAACATAGATCTGTGTGCCAGAAACAATCAGGCCAGTTATAGAAATATGCTATCAGGATGTCTCCTGTGAAGTCAGCTAGGCTGATATATATTATATATATATATATATATATATATATATATATATATATATATATATATATATATACAGAGGCAGAAATGGTTAGAGGGAGCCTTTGAATTTGAATTAAATAATTATGTAACCTAGATGTTTGATTGTTTGCTCTACCAGCAAATTCCCCAATGTAGCTGTCACGCACCCCACACAGCTACAACATATTCCCAATACAAATTTTCAGTAATAACTAATTAACTCTCCTCATTGTTGTCAAGTCGAATAACTTTAATTTTTTCTCCTAAAGTATTATATCTCTGTTTATGTGATTACATGTAAAGGTTTTGTAATGATTTATTCCTGTGTTGCTAATTGTTAAGTACTGCAGCTTAATTATGCAAACAAAACTTTACTGATTGTTTGGTCTTTGTCTGGTACCCTGTTTTGTTTAACTCATTCGGCCCCAGCACTGTTTTCTACTGCTATGCCTCAGAAGCACAAAGCTGTGTCTAGCTGCTTGTGCCCCAGAGTTTTTACCTGTTTGAAAACATCGTGCACATGCATTCACTCTTACCTTAATTTCTCTTATATCCAAAACAAAATCCACGAAATTTTCACCATTTATTTCAAATGAATTTGTCGACACGTTGATGTAATTTTTTCCCTATTTGTTGAAGTCTTTCACAACTTATTTATACAGTATTTACAAAAGTATGTGCAATGTTTATCCGCAAGAACTCCATCATCATCGCTGTCAGCAACATCATCCTCGGATGATTCAGTCTCAGAAACGTCCAAATCTAAATCTCACAAAATATCCAACTGCTGAACATATCTTTCCTCAGCTTGCTCAATATTTTCAAGATCAAACCTGAGAAACTCCACATTTTTGCTCTCATCAAAAATCACTCTTCCGTCCGCCATCATTTATGATTTTTCATGAACAGAACACGTGTAGTTAAACCGCTCATAAACTTTTGCCCTTGGCTTCTGAACAATTCAAATTTCCACAAATGAAAGTAAAATCATTTCTGATTGGTTGAATAGTTGTTTAGTTCTTGGAATAAACCATTTCTAACCAATTAGAGATGTTGTTATCTAACACACATTCATCACTCCTGGAGATGGGATCGGCCAATGAATGCAGAAACCGGATCACTCCTACAGACGGGATCGGGGCCGAATGAGTTAAGGTTAATGTCTTTGCTGTTAATCCACAAAATCTATATTTAGCCATTGCTGACCATAATATGATCTTGACATTTATGTCTTGTCATAATCGTCAAAGATAAAACCCCAACCGCTATGTGAAGCCCAAAACTTGTCACCATATTTTTGACCCCATTTTCTATAAACGTCGGTGTTAATGATATAAAATACCCTTAGCGGTACATGTACTTCGGCCAACACTTTTTCAATAACAGAAACCTGACATCGGGAAAGATACATCAGTAAAGATAATTGATTACTTACCATACTGTATGAATTAAATATTGGTTCTAGACACATTAAAATAAAATGTGACCACTTGTGAGAGGTAAATTTTACATTTTTGCACTAATATACTGGTTGTGTTAGAGGGTTGGCCTTTCTTAACCCTTTACCTCATAGAGCATAGTGACAAAGTGCAGCTCGCTGTACATAGAACACAGGTTACCTAGTCGACCGCATTCGCATAGCTTGCCTGTGAACTATTAAGCAATGTAGTGTATGTTACGTTTAACAGCAATTTTAACCATTTTACATTTTTGGTACACATCTATTACATGTGGAACAATTTAAGAGTAAAGTCCGATTGTTATAGCTGTGTAATTATTTATCACGGAAGAATTTGTTATGTGCTTTAAAATCTGGAGAGAATTCGTTCACCGTCATGTCAGTGAGGCCGTGTGACCAACTGTAGAGCTGCCATTTCTCATACTCGAAATTTACAAGTTTTTCATCTGTGTCTACATCACTAAGTCATCTAAATTGGATAATTTATAAAAACTAATTGCAGCCTATATCAATATCAGAGCCTTTACCTAGGTTATTGAATCTTTCATAGTTGTGATTCTAATCATGAAAACTTCGTAAGTACTGAATGAAATCCACGACCGCCATTTTGGAGAGTGGAGATTACGACCCATTTACTTTAAATAGCAGATATCGACCAGTACATAAACAGTGACCACGTGATCTGACGTAATTGTCATTCACAGAAATGAATGTAGTATCTAATAAGGGGTTTTCCCCAAAGGTGGCGCTACAAAAGCCGGCTTAAAATTGCTGATGTTTACAGCAGACGTCAAAAGGCGCTTCTATGGGACTTTTGTAGAAGCGTCAAAAGTCGCTTCGATGCGACTTTATTAGAGGCGTCCAAAGACGGTTGTATGAGGTAAAGGGTTTAGGGGTACATATGGACACAAACCTGTTTATGCCAAGAGATTCCTGGCCATAAAAAAGTTGGTCATGGCTGGTCAGGGGAGCCGTTTTTGAGGGGGACAACTGTAATAACACGGTTGAAACAGTAACTTTACTGTACAAAATGTTTGCTGTTGGTATAGAAACAATTCAAATAAGCTATAACCAATAAAATTTACAGCATTAAACTACTTTAAAATTGGAACACTATAATTGTTATGTTTCAAAAAGCAGTTCATGTTATATCTTGGGAAGTCGAAGACCTGATACAGGTAGTGGTAAAAGTGCCAACATTTTCACCTGTTTGGTTTAGGGTCAATTGATATATTTCATATCATTTTATATACTTTACTTTTTATTTCTTTGTACTTGGGTTTCTTCCATATCTAAGATCAAAGTGTCTTATCATTATTCATAGCTGCCAACCCTCACGAATTTGGTGTGAATTTCACGACTTTTTCAGCGATTCACAACCATGCCACAAGCCAAAAATTCACGAATTCTCCAATTCTCAATTATTTTAAATCTTTAATAAAATAACCGATTTCTTGTTAAATGCTAGTCGTGATATTTGCAGTTGCCGAAACAGTCCAGTACTGCTGGTCGCGATATTAGTAGATCTACAGCCGATTAGTACAGTTGGCCCAGTATCAAGCATTTTAGCTTATTTTAATCTATATGTGTAAGAGTAGTTTTACAAATGCTTTTGAGAGAAACGGGGGCCTAACCGGAATTTTTCTCTGCGCATGCATCACCAACACTGATTTGATTACTGTTAAGCATCGCATGTAAAATCTTGAAAATGTCTTCACCACCAAGGAAAAAGAAATGTATTGCTCAAGAAGTGAAGTTTAATTTGGAATATATAAAAAAATTGGCCGTGCATTCTGCCATTAAACATTCATATCCATCATGCTGTTTGCACTCAGTGTGCCATCACAGAGACGATGTGAGGAAGCACATCGGTTGCAAAAAACATGCAGAAGTTGGGAAAATTAAGAATTTGCAGATTTCAGCTCTGGAATATTTTAAGCCATAAGCGGGAGACCTGCAAGCTACCAATGCTGAAGCATTATTTGTGAGTTTTCTTGTCAAACACAATCTACCTTTATCAGCTGGAGACCATGCTAAACATTTGTTCCGACAAATGTTCCTGGACTCGAAAATCGCTTCCAAATTTTCCTGTGGAAGAACCAAACGTGCTGCAGCTCCTGTGCTTTCCTCACAGCAACAGTGACAGCGAAAGAGCATTTTCTTTATTGAGGAAAAATAAGACAGATTTAAGGGCCTTCTTAGCTGCAGAACATTTGTCAGCAATTTTTGTCACCAAGATCAACCAGCCGGCAAGAAGTCTGAACTGTTTAGAAAACAAATTTACGATCAAGCAGTTGAGGAAGTTCGTCTGCCACAGCATCATGTCTTGATAAATAAATATTTCTGCATATATGTAGTGTTTTAGTTTTATATTGTGATCTTGATATAGTTTAGTACTGACGGTCAGAGTGGATGAAGTTATTGTCATGGTATTTTTCACTAATTCATGTCCAAATTCACGACTTTTTATCCCTATTTTCACTAATTATGAGCTTGGAAGGTTGGCAGCTATGCATTATTTCACGAGAGTCTCATTGTCTTGTATGCTAGTATGTACTCCTTCTTGTCTGCATTTCACTGTGGATGTTCTCCCGGCGCTTCTTTTCTCTATCCCTTTTGAGGTAAGTATTTGCTTTTCTGCTTAATCACAGACTACACACATCTTCAGGATATAATCAGATTGTTCATTTATTATTTTGCATACAAAATGTTGACCCTCCAGACTCATTAGGACTTCTCCAGATGGTCAAGTTCTTATTCCTTTGATTTCTGCAACAAAGCCATCAGTTTCAACAATTGGTGGTATTATTTTCACCTAAGGACATGCTGATGCATTTTTACTACATCTGGAGAGGATATTTAAAGTTTTCCACTACTTGATTGTTCACGAATTAAACATTGATAATGATACCATTTGATCAGATCAATCAACCCCACCCCACCCCACCCCCATATACTTATCATATAGACTGACAATATCTGGACATTCAAAGTCAAGGCCAGACCGCGGGTAGCTTCTGCACGTTTTGACATTCTATACTGACCTATTGTAGCAAGGAGATTGACTTGCTATTAAAGGACCAGTGTGCATTGTGCAAGTCTTTTGTTGAACAGTCAGTTTTTTGACTTGAGTTTGTGGAATCTCTCTTCTAGTGTTATGATCAGTCCCAATGGCACTTGATCCAAAGTCTCATAGGTCTAGGAACAGTCTGGGAGATGAATAGAGACTCCATGAACAAAGTGTGACCCTGTCCAAAAAAGTTAGGCATCAAGTCCATAGTCAGGTCATCTATTTTCCCACATTCACTTACAGGTATTTCACTTTTACCAACACAGTTGAAACTTAAGAATAGTAACCTTTACATGAGTCACAGACCATGTAGGACTTAATACAGTACTTTATGGTTTTATCTGGATTATAAACCCAGAATGACCTTTTCCCTCTCCATGGTATCATCCCCTCATCCAAAGACGGGTACCTATTTGGTACAAAACACTACCAAATCTACTGATCATGTTACTGAAGACATGGCCAAGATTTCTGACTGGATTTTAACCAGGGAACCTAAAATAAACAGATAGTATTTTTCAACTTATGAATAATAAATACAACATAATATTTCTTTTACAAGTACACCTCTCCCTTGATAACTCGCGCACAACGGGGTCTGCAAACATAGACCACACTGTAAGCGAGGCGTGAGTTACTGAGAGACCTCCAAATTTTTTTAAAAATCGCTTTGACATCGAGAAAACTGTAACCATGGGGGGGGAGGGGTGGCGTTAGGGAACTGGGTAGTTTAATGACTGAATTCTCATTTTACAATGACGTCAATAATAATTTTTAATAATGCTCTTTTTTTCTAACGAAGTTGTTCATTATTCTGTTTAAATAACATTTTTTTCCCCTCAAAATACCCAACATATGAAAGATCGTTCCAACTGGTTTGAACAACCATCACGTGAACGGGAAAAATCTGTATTATGTCACTGCTTTTTGTTTTCTTGATGAGTCTGGTTCCTGTAGTGGTATTTAATAGTATCTTCCCAAATTGGTAGTCCACAATTTGGGAACTAGACTAACTGTTGATACACCACCAAACAAGATTCCTTTTTTTTTTCAAATGAAGTGAGTTCACCCGACATACGACTGAGGATGCTAGATTTAAAGTTAGTCCGATTTTTTGTGCCTTTTAACTTTTCTTTTATTTCACCTCCTTTTCTTTTTATTCAAAAGACATAATTAACGTGATAATATAAAGGAGGCCAGCTTTTAATTCAGTGCAACAATACAACAAATACTTCTGCAAGTCAGTTATCAAAACACGGTTGGCACTTCATTAGGTTCTCAGAGAAACGCTCACAGACATAGCTGTTATGGTAGATTGACACATTTTTTGTTTAATTACAAGAGGACACATTGCACTTATGACGATTACACTTAAAAGGAACTAAAAGATGGAACTAGAACACAAATTTCAATTGATAAATTTTTTAAATTTGTATTTATTTATTAAAGTAATATACTGCTCAGCGTAAGTGATATTTTCATTGATCGAAAATTTCCTTACATATCGTTAATTGAGGTGTACTAGGAATGTCGTTTGGAAAGAAAATGTAAAAAATTGTATGAGTTATTTTTAAATTTGATATTTCATAGTGTTGATTACAATTTCCCCGTCCTATCTACTGTTTTCAACGATAAAACGAGCGATACATCAAAGCTTCTGTTACCAATTTTGATCGTGATTTTCTTCAAGTTCAACAAATAGGGATACACTTTTGGGGTATTTTTGGGTTTAAAAAATGGGTTCCACACCTGATACTGTGTTATAAGCGGGTTCGTGAGTTATCAGGGTGCGAGTTATTGAGGGAGTGGTGTATGAATAAAAATTAACATATTTTTCCCCATTTTGTGTCATGTTCCACTTGGGACAATGTTGTGCAAATTAACTGTTTATAGACTTTATATTTCATCTAAATCACCATATTTTTAAATTTAATCCAAATACATGTATCAGAGTTAATTAATATTTCCCAATTTTTTTAAATATAAGTTGGACTCCACATGCTTTGAGAAGTTTTATACATTAAATTTGTTTACATTGCCTCTGGCAAGATAATCTGCATTGTTGCAATGATTAAAAAAGATCGTGATGATGAGAAATCTATTCCTTGACATGACAGAAGGTGTTGACATCACTTGATGTCTGCTCCTAGAAAGGAATCATTATACACATTACATACTTTGATTAAATGATAAAAGAAGTTGTTAACACAGAGAAAGATATGTTACTGTTTCTCTTGGTATTACCTAAAAATAAGTTTGTTTTTACACATATAAAGATACGCATGTCAAACAAAATTGCACACCTGGATATCTTGCATCATGATCAGTCCCATAGCTATAGTCAGGGCTAGAAATGATTTAATTTCCTTTCCACTTGTATCATACAAGTCCCATAACCTGGATTTTGGTTTCAAATGCTCATGATCCTGTTGCAAGAACTCATTATCATGGCTGAAATAATAATGTCCAAAAATTGTTGATTGAAAGAAACACATCCAGATGCTAATTAAGATATGTCACAGGAAAAAAAACCCCCAAAAATATCACTGTATCGACACTGTGATAATTATTTTCAATGAATTCAATATCATTTTGGAACAACAGTTTTTACCAATTTACTTGAATTTTTTTTGTTTAGTCTTAACACATTAACCCCTAGCAACGACTTAACAGGGCAGGAGGTAGTAGCCTACTGCCGAGCTCTGTAGTGTCATGGTCATGCATGATACACTGAAGTGGGTGGTATTATAGAAATGTAGACAGATGTAGCTCTACAATGATACCAAATAATATGGAATATCTAGTTGCACTACAAAATACAGATATAAAAAAAAACTAATTTTTTGGACCTGACTTTTTTCTACCCAGAATTTGCCCGTAGTTGGAATCCGATTTTGTGTCTGTATTTTAGACTTTCTGGTCTCAGATCAAAGGCAAACTGGTATGAACTGCAAACAGACAGATGAACCTTTGAAAAAGTAGGATAAGATGGGCATTTGGAATAAAGAGTGGTCTCCATACAAAAACAATGGCTCCATTTAGCAAAAAAAAAAAAAAAAAAAAAGGCCAACTTTTACCCTTCTGCTCATGCACAAGTCAAATAGCCAATGAAAAACGATGTTTCTAACACCACTAGGCAGTATGTTATTGAAAGATGACCAGAGGTTTGGTGTTTTCGAGTCTATTCAGAAATAGCTTTCAAAATGTGTTTCCTACTTGATTTTCAGACGAAAATGATGAAAAGCTTGAGGGGTTATTGTGTTAACAGTAAACTTTTATAGGTCATGTTTGTGATGAACTTATTCCAGACATGAAATTTTATTGTTTTAAATATTTTACTTTGTTCACAAATAGACAATCGATTAAGTCCAAGAAAAAATGGCGCATGAAATTAGGAAAGGACTAGCTTGAAATACCCAGACATGATTTTTATCCGTTTTAAAGCGGAATTCCACTTTTCTCCTGACTTGAATCCGATTTAGTCTGGGTTTTTTTAATCATCACTGATCCGGTTTTTAAAAAACAGTCTTTTCGGTCCCATTCCGCAATGACCCTTGTAATGTTTTTGTTCCATATATTACTTTGCACACGACTCTCGTAAAGAATATTCAGATTGGACAAAAGTTTAAATTCATCCAATGAATCTTAATTTAATGGAAACTGATGGCAATGGAAAGAAGAAGCATGCTTGCAAAACATGGCATCCTGAGTTGCTGAGAGAGACCATGACATGAGAAGTTTAAAGGTTTAAAAAACGTATGGAAATGGGAATGGCTGGAGAGAAAAGTCGACAGAAATTTAGTTGGTCAGTTTATAAGAAAATTGAGCGCTAGAGGACTAGCATTTTGTGACTTATGCTTTATGTTAATTATGGTTAGAAGAGTGAGAAACGGCACTTAGAAAAGAAGCTGCATGCGGAAAAATTGAAGCTTAGAAGGCATCTGGAAAAAGTGAAATAAGAAGAGAGATTTCTTGCGTGAGAGAACAGATGTAGTTCTCTGTCAGAATATGTGCACTGCATGTTGCCAATACAAGCACCAGCTTGAAAGGAAAAAGGCTCTCATTGAGAAGGAAAAGAAATGATTGCACATTGAGCCAAAGAAGTCAGTCAAAAAGGAAGGCTAAACAAATCTTTGCCAAAGCCGCACAAAGAGCTCGCCTGGAATATCAACAGGCTGTGTCCATTGAGGAAAAAGACCAGTGAATGTATGGGGTTATCTGTATGTAGTTGATGTACTTGGGTGTTTATTTTACAGATTTGTTATGAAAAGAGAGAAGTATAATCTATTTGCTGCAAAAATTGAGAAATTTTTGTGATTTAATTACAATGTGAATACTGACATGCACATGAAGCACCAATAGTATTGGAGAACAAATTCATGTGACAATAAATATTGTGAAATTATTCAAGTTGAAACCTTTTGTTAAGTTTTGTTAGTTTTTCAGATTATTATTTTGTTATATATTATGATCATAAGTTGCACCAGGAGCCGTTTTTTAAGATTGTAAAATGCATTTTTGGTGCCAACTGTTTCTTTATTTAAAGCAGTCATAGATATTGGTATAGTTTCACACAAGTGACCCTCCAAAGTTGGACTGATTATCTTCAGTAAGATTACAGGTATTCAAATAGTTGATAAAAGAATCATTATGTACTTTTTTTTAGCAAGTTGGAAAGAGAAGGAAAGATAGAGATGAAACTGTAGTTATTTACAACATCCTTTCTTTCTCCTTTATGTATTGGAGTTACCTCAAAAGTTTTCCATCTCTAGAATTTATTAGACCTAATGATATGATTGCAGATAAAATGTATACTATCTGCTACTATAGCAGGTGCAGCTGACTTTAGTAGCCTTGGTCCACTCGTCATATCAAGTCCTTGGACTTCACAGTTGTCCATCTGACTCATTTCTGGATTTGTAAACTCTGTTTTGGGGCATGGGATGGGTTTATAATAATAATAATAATGCTTTATTTATAGAGGGTGACTCATTAGTCAGGGACTATTCTCCCTTGAGGCCCACTTAAGGAGAATATGACAATGCACATTATATGAAGATAGCAATAATTACTGTTTATTTTAACATGTTTAGTATTAAAATACTAAATTCCATTATCTATTAGAAACACATACATGCTCATGATATCTGTTCTTAAATACTGTAATATTTTCAGCAGATTTAATAATAAAGCTTTAATCATATCTGAGCTGATAGTCTATATTAATAAAGATTTTTTAATATTAATGTTGATAGTCTATATCACTAAAGCCTTAGTCATATCTATCATGGTATTCTCTATCAATA
This sequence comes from Sinohyriopsis cumingii, assembly GCA_028554795.2. Taxonomy (NCBI): domain Eukaryota; kingdom Metazoa; phylum Mollusca; class Bivalvia; order Unionida; family Unionidae; genus Sinohyriopsis; species Sinohyriopsis cumingii. The sequence goes on from CM068839.1 coordinate 7,661,001, forward strand.
GAGCCTTAATCATATCTATGTTGATAGTCTATATCAATAAGGCCTTAGTCTTATCTGCCTTGATAGTCTATATTAATAAAGCCTTGGTCATACTGTATCTATGTTGATAGTCTATATCAATAAGACCTTGGTCTTATCTGCCTTGATAGACTATATTAATAAAGCCCTGGTCATACTGTATCTGTGTTGATAGTCTATATCAATAAGGCCTTGGTCTTATCTGTCTTGATAGACTATATTATTAAAGCTCTGGTCATACTGTATCTGTGTTGATAGTCTATATCAATAAGGCCTTGGTCATACTGTATCTATGTTGATAGTCTATATCAATAAGACCTTGGTCTTTTCTGCCTTGATAGACTATATTAATAAAGCCCTGGTCATACTGTATCTGTGTTGATAGTCTATATCAATAAGGCCTTGGTCTTATCTGTCTTGATAGACTATATTATTAAAGCTCTGGTCATACTGTATCTGTGTTGATAGTCTATATCAATAAGGCCTTGGTCTTATCTGCCTTGATAGACTATATTAATAAAACCCTGGTCATACTGTATCTATGTTGATAGTCTATATCAATAAGACCTTGGTCTTATCTGTCTTGATAGACTGTATTAATAAAGCCCTGGTCATACTGTATCTGTGTTGATAGTCTATATCAATAAGGCCTTGGTCTTATCTGTCTTGATAGACTATATTAATAAAGCCCTGGTCGTACTGTATCTTTGTTGATAGTCTGTATCAATAAGGCCTTAGTCTTATCTGTCTTGATAGTCTCTATAAATAAACACTTACTGATATTTATGTTGATAGTCTATTTCAATAAAGCCTTAGTCGTATTTATGCTGAAAGTCTATTTCAATAAAGTCTTTGTCACCTCTAAGTTTAGTCAGCTGACAATAATTTTACTTTCCTGTGTTGGTCTCCATTTCCACATTTCTCTAAATCTGTACCATTAGCTAAGGTTTGTTTTACAAATAATGTTTTAGACTGGTCACTTTTAGGTTGCATGTAAAATAGGGCCACTTGATAGAAGAACTTGTAATCGTGAATGAAAATTAATTATCCACTAAATTAAATTGTGTCTTGCAGATAATTTAAGCATTTAAACATGGTATATACTTGTAATTACAAAGTGTGCATCTATATTGGTAGAAGCATTATGAGTCTAAAGGTTGCCAGAAACGGCATCCAGATAAAATTTTAACTTGATATATTTTAATTTTAGTCATAAATGCAGTCATTTTAGTCGCAATATGGAGTGCTTAGTTTAACAAGTAATCACAGTTACAGTGATGTCTCTATGGTGTGGCAGTGCTTTAGTTTTAGCGCCAATGTCCCCATCAATAAAGATTCAATGCGTCCAGGACAGCACACTTGACCCAATTTTGTCATTTCCTGTTTTGATAAGAAATGTTTAAAAGAATTTTAAATTCTCAAGATTCTTAAATTTCTGATAAAACATACCCAAGTTGAGTTGTCAACAATCAAATGCATCTGCTGCCTTGCAACGGACTGAAAACAAACTTTCCCACTGATTTCTAATTGGAATAATGTAGCGCTGTCTACCCAGTCAGTCCTGTGAGTCAATGTAAATTAGCAGAATGTAAGGACTGAATTAATTAGGTTACCAATTTCTGGTACTGGTAGTGAATCCAAACCAGACTCCAAGGACCATGGGAAAAAAATGGCAAACGTTTAAAAAATGTCACTTTTTCTGGAGAAAAAAATGAAGCCCCACCACCAGATGTAGGTCCAAGCAAAAAGGAATTGTGAATCAAAATCCAGATCCAAGTGAGAAGAAAATGTGTACTTCAGCCAGATCAAGACCATTTTCCCGGGTTTTTCCACCACCGTTAATACTGGCCACCATGTATAGCCTATTGTGTGCTGAAAAATGGCATTAAACCCTACAACAACAACAACAACCACCACCAGATCAAGACCATTTTTTACAGCTTGGAAAATCAAAATTTACATGGCTTTCATTAGATTTTTGTACAGAATCAGGAAGGATTTCATTTTAATTTTTCTTAAAAATAATGCCTGTCCCCATAAAGTCCCCCAAATTGTTTGGTAGGGGGACACTGTGTCCCTCTACAGTGAAGACCTAGATACATCACTGCAGTTATTATGGTATCATTCTTTATGGAGATGAGGCACAGTTCTTTGAATAATATATGGGGCCCCGAGTGGCCGAGTGGTCTAAAGCGCTCTTCGTTACGGATCACTGCCATCTCACCTCTGTCTGCGGCGGTTCGAGTCTAAGATTCAGCCAATGTGGGTATGTGAGAAAGCTTGCCAGTAGCTTCTCGAGGGTCGGTGGTTCTTTCCGGGGTTTTCCCGGGTTCTTCCTCCACCATTAATACTGGCCGCCATGTATAGCCTATCGTGTGCTGAAAAATGGCGTTAAACCCCACAACAACAACAGCAAGTTCTTTGAAGAGACGAATACATATAGAGCATTAGGGCAAATATCAATCCAGAAAGAAAGCAAGGAAAATTTAGCTGGTAAGTTAAAAATATTACCTATTAAAGACCGAATCTGTTTGAGAAAAGCCAAATGAATGTACAGGATATCCCATAATAGTGCTCCTGAATATTTACAATCACTATTCCAGTATAGGCTATATGGTAATAATCCCCACCTGCTATCCATATCTACCAAACAGTATAAAATTCCCAAACCAAATAAGGAGTTATTTAAAAAAAAGTTTCCAATACTCTGGAACTCTGCTCTGGAATAGTATTCCAGTTGAGATTACAAATGCCCACTATTTCCTTCATCCAAACCCAATATATCCAATGGCTTTGGAGATGCAGCTAAAATAAATAAACTTTGTATGAGGGCCTCAAGGTAGATTAGTTCTTAGCTAGTTGTGTTACCCTCTTTAAATAAGGTCATTATTATTATTATTATATAGAATTTAGTCGACCTAAGACTTGTACTGTACACTTCAGAAATGTAGCTAAAATGAAAAAGTTTGTGGACTGTTAATTAAGGTTTATTCACCCTTGTTGGTCATTGCACACATGCATTTGAGCAATTGTAATAAATTCTAACTGATTAGGGGTACATAAAATACATTGTTAATTAAAATAGATCCAATTATTTAATCAGCTGTGGCTATAACAAACATAGATATTAACATAATGTAATCGAGCTATTTAAATTTTTTGAAAGATAAGTTTATAGTTTCTGCTTATTTGAAGTCATGTGTTCCAAATATATGATAAATGTGTGCATAAACCTTAAATCTAACACATTTAAGGTAGCTGCCATATTGGCTTAACTTAGAACTAGAGCTTTACTAAGTCTATCTGGAGGTAAGGTCATCATGGAACATAATTAGGTATTCATTCTTACATAAAAGTGAACTTAGCCAAAGACAGCCCTGCCAATTAATGATTATTAAACATTACTTTCATATTGGGCAATTTTTTTAAGCTGGAACTGAGCCATTGTTTGTTGAATGCCATAAATCTCCTTCTGCTACCTGCTAATTTTTTTTTTAAACAATGGGGATGATGTAAGATAGCCCCAAACTGAATAAAAATCAGCCATTGCAGTGTGATGTGGACAGGAAAGAACCTTAATCCTGACCTGCAGGCTATACTTGTTGTGTTCTTTATAGAATTGATGTTTGGAGATCTGCCTGTCAGCATATGAGCAGAAGTAAGTCAGGACATCAGATGAACTTGAAAATTAGGGAGCTACTGTATATAAGTCAGTGGTATATTTAATTTCCTGTTAAATCCAAGAGATCGTGACACTCAAGTTAGGTCCATTCTGCTCAGTCTCTGGGACCAAATGCAGACTGAAAATAGTGTATGGACAAAAGGTGAAAGTGACAGATTTAAAGAAGATTTTTTATATTACAAGAACTGAGAACAGTTATTACAAGATGGAAATGAGTTGGTCTGAATACCAAGAGGAACTGTCTGAGAAAGATCCAGTACATCTAGAAGATAATGAAGTGGAACAATCTAATGCTATGATTAATGTTAACCTGGACAAAAGTAAACAGTCTGATGATGGTATTGGATCTATCCAAGCAGAAATGAAGTCTTTACACTGTAAAAATTCTGAAAAGTTAATTTCAGAAGATTTTCAAGTAGCAAAGAATGAGCATACTTCAGATTTGGACTGTGTGGATCATAATGTTTTATCAGAAGATGAAAGTGCTCCACCAAGGTGTAATATTCCTTATGACTCTGGTCAACATGTTTCATTAGTTCAGTCAGCAGAAACAGACCGTGTCATTACAGAAAATGTTCAAAATGGAGATCTCCATTCAGAAAATATGAAAATAACTAAAGCACAACCTTCTGTTCAGTCTGATGTTGTTACATTAAATTCAGAAATTAGTGTAGTCTCAACAGCCTGTATAAAGGAGAATTCACCAAAAAATGCCAGTAATCTTTCAGGTGAAAATGGCGATAAGAATTCAAACAGACTTGTTTCAAAGAAAGCTAAAGCCAGAAAGTCCGGAGTTCCCATATCTGTGTCAAGGCAGGCGTCAATTATAAAATATCTTACCAATGTTACATTCAGTTTGAAAGAACTTGAAAATGCTGGTGTGGTGAATCTAGCCCCAATACCAAATAAAAGAACAATTGGTACAAATTTACTGCCTATATGTAGTGTGAACTCAGCATTGGAAGATGGCGATAATTCTTTGTTGAATGAGAAATCAAGAGCTAAGCCTCCAAACAAGTCTCAGTTAAATTCCCCATACCTCCTTTATCCTGAAAAATTGCCAAGTCATAACAAAAATAGGGTTAAAATGGGAAGTTATAGACTTCCTGAGGAAATTATGAAAATAAGTCAAGAAAGAAAACGGAAGAAAGAGAAGGAGGACTCAATGACATCCAGCAATTCTTTGGTTAAGAAATTTGATCAGGGTCCAGACTTGAACTATTCAGAAAGCCTAAAATGTGACAAGAACATCAATGGTAATCTGTGTTTAGAAAACTCAGAGTGTGATAAACAGGACAAGGAAGAGGATCCTAATAATTTGGTCAGCGCAGTGGATATGCTGACTAAGAATTCCAAGAAATTTTTTTGCCAAAATTTGCTCCTTAAACTGTCAAAGACCAATTTTATGAACAGCACAAGGACAGGTAAAATAAAAGCTGTCGTACCTCAGAAGGGAACATTACATCCATACATTACAAAGAATAGTGAGGATAATTCGTCATTTAAGGTAAAAAAAAATTCTTTTTCTTTTCTTCGGGAATGGTTGCTTTGAAAAGATGAAAGTACTACCTCGTATTGCACTTCATTATAACACAATTCCCCTCGTAAGGCGCTTCATTAAAACATGTCCCCTTGTAAGGCGCTTCATTATAACACATGTCCCCTCGTAAGGCGCTTCATTTTAAGACGTCCCCTCTTAAGGCGCTTCATTTTAACACATGTCCCCTCGTAAGGCGATTCATTATAACATCATGTCCCCTCGTAAGGCGCTTCATTTTAACACGTCCCCTCTTAAGGCGCTTCATTATATATTACACACATCCCCTCAGAAGGAGCTTCATTATAACACATCCCCTCGTAAGGCGCTTCATTATAACACATGTCCCCTCGTAAAGAACTTCATTATAACAAATGTCCCTTCGTAAGGTGCTTCATTACATATTACACATGTCCCCTCGTAAGGAGCTTCATTTTAACACATGTCCCCTCGTAAGGCGCTTCATTATAACATGTCCCATCGTAAGGTGCTTCATTATATATTACACACGTCCCCTCGTAAGGAGCTTCATTATAACACGTCCGTCATAAGGAGCTTCATTATAACACATGTCCCCTCGTAAGGCGCTTCATTATATATTACACATGTCCCCTCGTAAGGCGCTTCATTATAACACATGTCCCCTCGTAAGGTGCTTCATTATAACACGTCCCATCGTAAGGTGCTTCATTATATATTACACATGTCCCCTCGTAAGGCGCTTTATTATAACATATGTCCCCTCGTAAGGCGCTTCAATATAACACATGTCCCATTGTAAGGTGCTTCATTATATGTTACACACGTCCCCTCGTAAGGTGCTTCATTATAACACGTCCCCTTGTAAGGTGCTTCATTATAACACATGTCCGATCGTAAGGTGCTTCATTATATATTACACACGTCCCCTCGTAAGGCGCTCCATTATAACACATGTCCCCTCGTAAGGCGCTTCATTATAACATATGTCCCATCGTAAGGTGCTTCATTAGAACACATGTCCCCTCGTAAGGCGCTTCATTATATGTTACACATGTCCCCTCGTAAGGAGCTTCATTTTAACACGTCCCCTCGTAAGGAGCTTCATTATAACACGTGTCCCCTCATAAGGAGCTTCATTATAACATGTCCCATCGTAAGGTGCTTCATTATATATTACACACGTCCCCTCGTAAGGCGCTTCATTATAACACATGTCCCCTCGTAAGGCGCTTCATTATAACATATGTCCCATCGTAAAGTGCTTCATTAGAACACATGTCCCCTTGTAAGGCGCTTCATTATATGTTACACATGTCCCCTCGTAAGGAGCTTCATTTTAACACGTCCCCTCGTAAGGAGCTTCATTATAACATGTCCCATCGTAAGGTGCTTCATTATATATTACACACGTCCCCTCGTAAGGAGCTTCATTATAACACATATCCCCTCATAAGGAGCTTCATTATAACACGTCTCCTCGTAAGGCGCTTCATTATATATTACACACGTCCCCTCGTAAGGCGCTTCATTATAACACATGTCCCCTCGTAAGGTGCTTCATTATAACACATGTCCCATCGTAAGGTGCTTCATTATATATTACACATGTCCCCTCGTAAGGTGCTTTATTATAATACATGTCCCCTTGTAAGGCGCTTCATTATAACACATGTCCCATTGTAATGTGCTTCATTATATGTTACACACGTCCCCTCGTAACGTGCTTCATTATAACACGTCCCATCGTAAGGTGCTTCATTATAACACATGTCCCATCGTAAGGTGCTTCATTATATATTACACACGTCCCCTCGTAAGGCGCTTCATTATAACACATGTCCCCTCGTAAGGCGCTTCATTATAACATATGTCCCATCGTAAGGTGCTTCATTATATATTACACACGACCCCTCGTAAGGCGCTTCAATATAACACATGTTGCCTTTTGTCCCCTCGTAAGGCGCTTCATTATAACACATGTCCCATCGTAAGGTGCTTCATTATATATTACACACATCCCCTCATAAGGCGCTTCATTATAACACGTGTTCCCTCGTAAGGTGCTTCAGTATATATTACACACGTCCCCTTGTAAGGAGCTTCATTATGATACACGTCCCCTCGTAAGGCAGATATGGTCATGAATCCTATTTCATTAAATGGTACTGAATGTGCTTGATTATAAGTTGGTCTTCCTTAAGGCGCTATGCTGATTGAATTCTGTTTTGTTTGATGATGGATTGTAAACACGAACAAGATTTTCAGGGGTGTATAGTGTTTTTTCATCTTTGCATATCAGGTACATTGGTGAATCATTTGTTTACTGAATGTATGCAATTTGTCCCTTTGCTTGTATTTGCACTGAAAAAGTCACACATAATTTGTTCAAATTTGCATCCTTGGAGACCAGTCATGTGCTTGAGCACAAGCAAATTTAAAGCCACACATACGAAAATATACTCGGAGCTTCATATACATTTTATTTAACCCTTCGCCAGTGTAGTGCTTGTTGCAACAAAGTCATATCAGTAGAGGTATTCTTTTATAGGTAGGCGACTTTTTACATATCTGGGTTCTTTAGTTTGACGTGACCTTTTATTAAACTAAATTTGATCTTCACATTAGGCCTTGGAACAAACATTTTGTCATAGTTTGAATCTTGCATCAAGGTTTACAAATGCATGTCTAAAAAAAGGGCTACATAGAAAACCTCAAATGGCTGATTCACAGCATGATGTGTCTTCAGGTGATGATTTCATTCAGCATATACTGGATGATGATTTTGAAAATGATGAGGAATTTTCAAGATAGGAAGTTTTTCAGAATATTGTAGCTGGGAAAGTGTTTATGGAGATACCAGTAGTGATTTTTAGGTAAAAAATGGTAAATACAAATCCATTGTACATTCTGGATGGACAAGAACAGATGGCATTCCAGTCAACCCCTTTTCAGCGGCATTTTGAAATTATATGTAGACAGTGCAGAATACCAAGCCAAATTAAATGCAGGCAATTGAAAGGTAGGGTGTAATTTTCATTTCCTTGCTACAAAAATTTAGCCATGCAGGACTGAATAATAATAAAACAATTAAGAAGCGAAGTTATTTCTTTGATGACTTTGGCATTAATGGACTTAAAAACCCTATATACATCATTATGGAACTAATGAAAAATTGGGCATAGTAGTAGTTCAGTAAAGCACTAATTCAAGAAGGTAAAATTTGGCAGAGCTTATATTGGTGAATAGTTTTATTTGGAGCAGAAGTATCCAAATTTTAATGTTTGTGAGCTTTGGAGAATTGTATTTAATAACCATAAAGAACACTTTCCCAAATTGTTCAGGCTGGCTATGCTAGCTGTCTATATGTCCCTGCAGACAGCAGATTAAAGGAGGTGTTGGTTCTCGGCACAAAGCAATATTCATACACGTGGAACAGATTAAGTTTAAGCAATCAACAGATGAATGCTTATGCATCTAGATGCAACATATTTTTGTAAAAAGATTTTGAATCTAAGAAATCATACAAGGAGCATAGAGGATTAGAGAGACTGATATTAAAGTGTTAGGTTATTATTGAACTATGGCCATTTTTACCTCCTGTTTTGACTACTCCCCCCATATTTTAGTGATGAGCGAGAGCTTCCCTCTTTAGATAAAATTGTGGCAGCATCACATCTGACATGAAGCGGATTTTTAACTGTCAATCTTGCACCCCTATGGGGAGACACTAGTAAGGTTGTGATTGTGCGTGTGTGTGCAAGCTGTTGTAACATCTCCCTCGCTCTGTCTGAAATGTTGACAGATACATGTATCAGGAATCCAATGCTCTGCAAGCAGTGGGCCCATACAAATTATTCTGTCTGTTAGTCTTCCTTTTGAGCTACATAAATTGACTGATAGGGTCAGATACCAAGAACCCCAACCTGTAGTAATCAACAGTAGAATTAAACATGTGAAATCCAGATTCTGACCAAAAACTTACTCCAGATTTGAAAATGTGCAATTAATTACACGGAGTTGCTGAATAAATATCCATCTTGTTTTGCTAGTACTTGAACATAAAAGTGTCAAAGAATTTACATGCAGATGAGGTCAATTTGCTAATTGGCAGCCCGAGTCAGTGAATTCTCCAAGATTTTCAGAGTGAATTTTCCTACTGGCAGTTTCATTAGTGGGGATGTTTTTTATTTTAAAGTGGTTGGGGGTATATGTGAACGGTGTATAGGAATATACCTCTTATGATATGTTTCCACAGATCTGTAGTTGCAGAGCTTAGAAGATCTGTATGTCCACAGATCTGTAGTTGCAGTGCTTAGAAGATCTGTATGTCCACAGATCTGTAGTTGCAGAGCTTAGAAGATCTGTATGACTAATAGATAGTTCCTGAATGATATCATCAGCCGCTTTATTTGTTGTCAGTGGGTAGATATCCCATTAATTTTATATGGTGTTTGGAAGTTGAAATAAATTGATTGAATATCAATGTACTTTTAGGAAAATTACATACATAAACATCTTGTAAATCAAATTTTCTGTTAGTATCTATATTTGTGATTTATAAGTTGACTTTGCTTCAGTGTGCCTTGTTAAAAATGGTAAATTTTGGTGATTGTGTATAGGAGAAACTGCCAGGGTTTCCATCATCCAAGTAAAATGGGCAGAATATCATTTGCTAGTGACCTTATTGGGAAGCATCTGTTGTCTATGTCAAGATAGGGCCCATCTCGTATTATACATGAGTTGCCCATCTGGCCTGTCCAAAGAAATTGTACCATTTTATATGCCGAAAAGATATTAGAGCCAGCAGATAAAATGCTGCATTTCTATCTTGAACTTCTTAAAACTCTTAATTGGTCAATTATTAATACTCATCCCCTGCTTTAAATAACTCCATATTATGAAGATCATTGGATGAATTGTATCCAAAGCTACAATCTTTGTACAAAGCCACTCACATGACATAGGAACTGGGAACAGGAAGTACTATTTCAGTTCTCCTAATTTCATTGGTTACCTGTAATTATTGCTTACATGTATATAATTAATAATGAGTTTTCCCTTGCTCACACTTGCTTTGCAATGCATTTCTGGGTCTCAGCCACTTACAAAAGCCTCCAATACAATTTTTTTTTCTTTTCTTCACCCTATAGGAACTGAGATTATTACATTATATTCCTTGTTCAACTAGTTGGCAGTAACTGATTTTATTGAAGTGTTGTAATTGGTGGTATTGTTTTGGATTTAATGTCATTTTCAGCACATGTTGTGTTATACATGGCAGCCAGTGTTAACTAGCGGAACAAGAACCTGGGAACACTTCAGTAAGAACTGCGTACCCAATAGAACTTAGAAGCTAGTGGCAAGCATACTCACATATCCACATTGACTGAGACAGACTTGAACCCAGATGTTAGATGGTAGTGATTTGAAACAAGCGCTTTAGACCACTTGGACAGCCAGGGTCCTAACTTTTAAAGGAGACAAAAACCCTGACCTGCACAATTTTATTGTAAATAGAAGGATATTTAGTAGTTTGTGTACATAACCTATCCCGACTATTTTTTTTCATTGCATCTATTGTATTTGCACAAACATTTCATAACAAAACATTGTCCTGTATTCTGTGATCAAATGGAAAGAACCTTCCCTGAATTTATTAGCTCCCTTCCATACAAACAGGATGTGATGTCATTTCAGACAATTAACGTATAAGAGTTGTATTCAATTTGTGCAGCGAAGTGTCAAGTAGAAACAAGATGGTTCAACGCGCAGCTCTAAACTGTGTGAATAATAGCAGTTCTGGAACAATCTTCAATTATTTTACTCCTTTTTTTTTCTCTATCTTTGAAAAGTAAGAAATTATCTACCAAATGAAATAACATTAAAAGAAATGTTTACCCTTTTTCATTCAATGTTTTCAACATCAATTTATTATGCACGTTTAATTTTGTATGTAACTGCATCGGATGAATATGCATTTTTCTTATACACTTACGTTCAAGACTGTTTTCCACTTGTTGTATAATAAACCCCTCCTTCCCATTCTGCATTCATCTTGTTTGTGTAATGTCGATACTAGAAAAATAAATCACTTATAATTGAAAGTCTTTGTGTTCATATAAACTCGTTAGATTTCTTATAGCATCACACTGGAACACCACGATACAGTTTTTTTAAACAAATGTTACTGTTAACCTTCGTGATTGATAAATCTATTATACTAACAATATTCATTAATGTGTTAATTACTCTCAAACTCGGACCAGGCTGATTCGGTACAAATCGCTGACTGATTTGGCCTATATATCTGGCTGATTCTCCAAACTTCCAAGCTGATTCGGACCATGTGAAATGTTATTCAGTTTAGTCCAGGATTTAAATGTGAATTTAAATTTGTTTTTAAAGATGATCTTCTCATTATGTCCCAAGTACGTTGAGCAGTTCAAATATGCATTTAAAGTAACAAAATCCCTTTAGTATGTGTGATCATGGTATTGTTATATATAATAAAATAACATAATCATGTTTATTGTGCATCGGCAGTTTAGTAATGAAATTTTTTTTATACTTCTCTTTCAACTTTAAATAGTTTGTTTTATTAAGAAATAATAAAATTATGAACACTGACAAAAAAGAAGAAATAAACTAAATGATGGGCGTAGTACATACTTGATAGCTTTCAGAAACCGTCTGAATTTTGTGCATTAGCCATGATGTTGAACTCAATAGCAACCGGTTTTCCTGAGTAGGCGCCAGTGATGCTTTTTATCGAGTTCAAGTATCATTCGTCAGTGGTCAGCAAAACTCAGTGAAAAATCAGATTAAATTGTTAAGTTGGAGAGATGATACTATAACCCTATGGATTATTGACGGTAAGCAAGAATTAGTCGATTTCGGGTTATAGAGGTCCATGCCATAAAGTCGTCTCAGGATGACTTTAGTTATTATGTTGGAGCCTTTTCATGTATAAAACTGCAGATGTCACATCATGCTTACACCTGCTCTATTTTTCCAATTAAAATGCATTTAATGATTTGACCTGCCCTGGGCCACTATGAAATATATTTTGAGGATTGGATTAATTTGACAATGGTTGATGTCAGCACATTGAGGAAAACATTTTGTATGAAATATTTTGTGAGGCAAGTAAACATGCAAAGTCATTTTGATGATTGTTCTTTCTTTTCTTAATTTAATTACAGCTATTTCCACATTGTGTCGGAATACTAGTTTTTAAAAAATTGGGTCATTTTACTCACACTTAAGCTTGGAGCTAATGGAATTTAATGTCCGGGCTTGCATTTTTTTCCAATCACTTGTCATGCGTCTGTGTATGAAAAACATTCTTTAAGCACTGAGATGATATAGATGAAACTTATAGTTTGCTTAAATAAAACATTTGATAAAAAAAATTAAAAAATATGGCAGCCTTATGATACTGTTATGGGATTTGGGGCAAGATATGCTGGACCCACGTTCTCAATATAAATAATTGTGTCAACCCACTAACTTGCCAAGCGCTAAAAGCTAAGTACTATTATATTGTTTGTCAGACATGTATATGTGAGCATCTACATGATATTAGACCAGCAACCTCATTGGGCATGATTCACCTTTTCTCAGACAAATCAAAAGCTGGAGCATTCTGAAAGATTTGTTCAGCATAGGGACAGAACCGATCCTCTTGGAAAACTGAGTTCACTATATACATGTTGAAAGCTTAAAGGAGACTAGAAATCAAAATTTTCCTTTTATGTATGTAATTCTCTACAGATTTTAATTCGACTGCAATGTTTATAAATTAAATATTGTAAGCGGGTAGTGATTATATTGCGTGGAAGATACCACGATTCCGTAAATTGCCGAGTTTTTCCGAGTTTTGATGAGACGACAGATCATGTGGTACCGTGATGCTATACTAGCCAGTCATTGGCAAGCGAGGCAGACAGGAGACCACATTTGGGTTGCACATTCAAAAGTTGAATCTGCAGTCTGATATAATAGTTTATGTACTGTACTGGTAAGTGCTAAAAGAAATTTGTTAAGTACAGGCCCCGGGCTGGTGACTTAAATAAACTAAAAGTCCTGAATGAAATTCCACAAGCCCGGACAGTTCATACCTGTCAACTCTCAAGCCGGGAGAAGAACCTCCCGATTTGGGGGGTATTTCCTCATCTACCTCCCGATCTCGTAATATCTCTCAATTTTGCGCAGCGAAGTCCCGATTATTACATTATGTCTGTCAATTTTCATTTGTCATAAGGAAAAAACCCAACCCCAAACCATTTATAAATATAAAGTATGCAATTCACAGCCTAAACTGCCACAATGCAGACATCGTAGCGATATGACTGAAAATTGTTAAAGCTACGTTAAAAATTCAAATCACACGCACACACGTCTAAACCCGTCACTGGACGAAATAATTAATATCATACAACAGTTTTTTTCTTCTTTTTTTCTTCTTCATTAAATAGAACGTGAAGATTAAACATTGTTCAAGTAAATTTCAGATGTTTTTAAACAACTACAACAGTACTATAGTATATAAAAAAATATTTAAAGAATAAAATTGTCACCAATTAGCTTAAATCAATGATCACTTTGAAATTTTCTCTGCAAACAAAATCGCATCTCCATTTCAGCCAAAGAAACTAGACCAGTTAACACCTGACATTCCTCTACCGTATATGAAAAGTTTAATTACCATGATTAAATAAGGAATAAAACAAAATATACCATGCAGTATATGTGGCCCTAAAGAACTAATTCTGAATAAATATTTTATTCAGCAAACACTGTTACATGCATTAAGACTTAAACCTAAGGAAATAAGGTGGGGCTTAAAACTTGAGAAAAACAGTTGCCACATGTACGGTAACTTGTGACTGCAGATTTGAACTGTTAAAATGAAGTCCATGGCATCGTAAGTAACAACAAAATAGGCATCGTTTATTTGGTAATCAATTGCTGATGCTTACACATACACACACTGTCGAACATGGTTTCTTTGAAGTATGTCCGATGGGCAGTCCCAAGATCAATGCAAGGATAAGGATTATGTTCATTAGTCACACCGGCTTTATTGTTTGCGTACTTAAATCAAAACTTTAGCTATTTTGCAATTTAGCCAGAACTGACCAGAATATGCAAAAGGGGCTTGTCATGGGAAATAATAAGGCGTATCACAGGGAGAAAAGGCACGTCAAATGGGCAGTCGCACATTGGGGCAAGGGGGGGGCAATAGCCCCCCCCCGTTCTATTGTCAGACAGTTAATGTGAAACTTTGACGTCTTTATTTTTTTTAATCGCTGCTTTTTAAACTGCAAAGGAATAGTTTTATATCAGTTCCAATTATTACAGATTACCGTTTATGCATACTACATGTATGCAATGCATTTTTTAAAAAAATTTTTAATTTTTATAAGATTACTGAAAATTGTGCTTTCTCGAAATACGACAGGTTTAGAATCTTATAGTTAGCAAAGCTTCCATTTGATTAAAATCAAATCTAAATTTCACCTAGGACAGTGGTGATTTGATTTAGATTGTGCCGTGTTAAGGCATGTATGTCAACTTCTTGAAAATACATTTACTCATTTCACCAGCGCGATCAAAGTTTCCTCAGGCAAACAATTTTTGTTTCGACAAGCCTGACGGGCACCTCACTTTGAATACAGGATGGGCCGGAACTAAAACCAGAAGGGGCCCAGGGTGTCGGGCTATCAGATTTGTTTTTAGCACTGCTGTTTTAGATAAAAGATATGTGGATTGATTGTTGCATTTTGTGGTCACTTACTCGTCCTTCTGTCTATTTTCGTAACTCACACGTTTAACACTTTTCCCAGGATTTAAAATGTCCAAAGGTATGTCTGGAACAGCGCCAACTTTTAGTCTAGGCCTAGCATTTGCGTATCTTTGAGCTGCCATTTTTTCATGATCCCTCTCGTAACATTTCTTTGAGAAATGCAACGAGCACATAGTGCTGTATGGTGCTGCTTTGAAATCGACTCGTTTGTAATAATGTACACATTCTTTCATTATGCCTTTATCTTTCGGAAAAGAAAAAATAATTTATGTCCACAGGCTTTTCTTAATGTTCTATTACACCCGTAAGCAATGCAAAACGGTATTGTCTTTTACTCTGGCAACTTCCACTTGGGCTGCTGGAGTCGCTACTATGACGTCACATCCCGAAAGTAACCGAATAGGTGCGGAAATTTTGCATACGAGGTCACAGAAATTCAGCTCCTAGAAGATAGGTCAATATTTAAATATTGGCATTATGGTCGCAGATGATACTTCAGAATAAGGTTTTCTGCTATAGTACTTTTATTATTATTCTATATTTCCATTGGTTTCTGGTCTCCTTTAAGACCAGATTTCAAAGCAGAAATTCGAAGACCACAGACTGGATGTCCTTGAAGCAGCGACTTGTTTAGTTTTGGTCCTCAGAACTAATTACAATGAAATATTCTGTTCTCTTACATGGTATGCAATAGTGTGTAGTTCTTGACAGTATAACATTGTGAACTAAGGGACATAACTCCTGCTGGAATAAATGCATCATATGGCAGATATTCAACTTTAATCAAAAACAAGAACTACTTACTGTAAAATCGTTTGGAATATTTTTTATCCATCTTTGATAGTATGCTGCATTAATTAGGATTAAATTTATATTTGGGATGGATTTTAAAAAAATAATTTTCCAGACACCATAGTGGATTTGATTTATTGTACTTTTTATGCATTATTATGAAAACTGTCTGTAATCCAAACTACTGGATAGTAGTCACATTATTAGGGAAACTAGCTTAAAAAAAAAAATACTGGACATTAGTCACATTATTAGGAAAACTAGCTTTAATTAAAAAAATACTGGACAGTAGTCACATTATTAGGAAAACTAGCCTTGATAAAAAATACTGGATAGTAGTCACATTATTAGGAAAATTAGCTTTAATTAAAAAAATACTGGACAGTAGTCACATTATTAGGAAAACTAGCATTAATATAAAAAAAATACTGGACAGTAGTCACATTATCAGGAAAACTAGCAAACTGTCCAGTATGTTTTTTTTTATATTAATGCTAGTTTTCCTGATTATGTGACTACTGTCCAGTATTTTCATGTTTACTTGTATCTGTGTATCTGTGCATGACAGGATCTGTGTATTTTGCATCATTATTTCCTTTTCAAAAGAGTACCTGTGCAATTATGCAGTATTACACAGTTGAATGTAAAATTAGTGAAATGGTTGACTGTAGTGAGATATAAATGGAACCATATTCCAACTGAGAAGGTAAAGTGTTGCTGAATTAAATCCTATATGACGTGGGCTAATAACGTTAATTGCATAATACTATTTTAAAGTGTTTGTTCAGTTAAAATGACTTAGGAGTTGAGTTGTCACATGACCATGACTACTTTCTCTTACACATGTAGGATTTAATTGCTTTTTAACCCTCTTCATTCTATCCCCATTACTTCTTTTGATAGAAATTTGTAATAGAGTACAGTGCATGTACACTGTAAGCATATTCATTTGGGATGCTGCAGGTGCATAGTAAGCATATTCAATAGAGATACTGCAGAGATGCATAGGAAGCATATTTAGGAATAGTGCAGATGCATAGTAAGCATATTCAATAGGGATACTGCAGATGCATAGTAAACATATTCAATAGGGATACTGCAGGTTCATAGTAAGCATATTCAATAGGGATAGTGCAGGTTCATAGTAAGCATATTCAATAGGGATAGTGCAGGTGCATAGTAAGCATATTCAATAGGGATAGTGCAGGTGCATAGTAAGCATATTCAATAGGGATAGTGCAGGTGCATAGTAAGCATATTCAATAGGGATAGTGCAGGTGCATAGTAAGCATACTCAACATGTACTGCAGATGCATAGTAAGTATATTTAGGGATAGTGCAGATGCATAGTAAACATATTCAATAGGGATAGTGCAGGTGCATAGTAAGCATACTCAACATGTACTGCAGGTCCATAGTAAGAATATTCAGTAGAGATAGTGCAGTAGTCATTGTAAGCAAGTTAGATCTGAAATAGAGTACTTTAACTCAGGTTTTGCTGCAGTCTTGATGTGTGGAAGACGCAAATCTCATCATAGAGCTAGGTGTTCCACATCTGGGGCATTTGAATTCTAGTGAAGACATTCAGTGAACCTTTTCATGTGATTTTTCTAATTTAGACAAAACTCTGAAATGCAGGCCCAGCTTTACTATAAGAAATGAAAGGAAAAAGTGGACTTAAATGATGCAAGAAAAAAAGACATGCTGCCACTACTTTGTAAAATAACATTGTTCAAAAACATCATGAAACTTCGAAATTGGTAGAATTCATTAAAATAGCATCAGAACTTGTGTAACCTAAAGATCAATATTAAAAAATTTGTGCCACTTTCATTTGGCCTTGCACAAATAGTTTCTCTGTAATGATTTGAGTTTTGTTTATAAATGATCATAATCTTAAAATGAATTAGATTTCTGTCAGAGAGTGCTAAAGAATTAGTAATATGGTAAAATCCGTTCTTATGCGTGACATAAATTGTCATAATGCAGATAGGTACAAGTATCACAAAGGTATCTTCAATGGTTTGGAAGATAATCACTTCCTTTCAGATGAAGTTTACTATGAAGATAATGAGACAGAGTCCATTTTTTTACAAGGCACACATTGTCCTGATAGAAAAGCTTAAAATGTTTAATGAAACAGTTGAAGAATGAAGACAGTTGTCTACCATGATGAGTATAAAATTACTACTCAAACAAATCCAGATCTTATTTGCAACACGATTCATGTGTTGTCATAATTCAGATATATTCCAAATTTCATGAATATTTCTCAAATGGTTCAGGGGAGAGACTTGTGCTAGTTATTTCTGGAATGTGCAAGAATATACCAACATTTGATTAATTGACCCTTGTCTCTTTTGAATGACCCCATTCTTTTTATCTTGTAGGGGCTCTTGGATACCAACTTTTCCCTGCTTAAATTTTAGGTTCTGTTGCTTCAGTATTAAGATTACTTTTCTTGTTAGGGGCCCCGAGTGGCTGAGTGGTCTAACACACTCTTCGTTATGGATCACTGCCATCTCACCTCTGTCTGCATGGGTTCAAGTCTCAGATTTGACCAATGTAGGTATGTGAGAAAGCTTGCCAGTAGCTTCTTGTGATTCAGTGGTTCTTTCTGGGGGTTTTCCTGGGTTCTTCAACCACCATTAATACTGGCCGCCATGTATAGCCTATCGTGTGCTGAAAAATGGCGTTAAACCCTACAACATAGCTGCCAACCCTCACGAATTTGGCGTGAATTTCACGACTTTTTCAGCGATTCACGGATTCACGCTGCAAGCCAAAAATTCACAAATTCTCCAATCCTCAATTATTTTAAATCTTTAATAAAATAACTGATTTCCCGTTAAGCGCTAGTCGTGATATTCGCAGTTGCCGAAACAGTCCGGTACTGCTGGTCGCGATATTAGTAGATCTACAGCCGATTAGTACAGTTGGCTCGGTAGCAAGCATTTTAGCCAATTTTAATCTGTATGTATAAGAGTAGTTTTACAAATGCTTTTGAGAGAAACTGGGGCCTAACCGGAATTTTGCTCTGCTCATGCGTCACCAACATTGATTTGAGTTACGGTTCAGCATCGCATGTACGATTTTGAAAGTGTCTTCACCACTAAGAAAAAAGAACTCTATTGCTCAAAAAGTGAAGTTTAATTTGGAATATATCAAAAATTGGCCGTGCATTCTGACATTAAACATTGATATTCATCATGCTTTTTGCACTCAGTGCGCCATCGCAGAGACGATGTGAGGAAGCATGTCGATTGCAAAAAACACATAGAAGTTGGGAAAATTAAGAATTCGCAGATTTCAGCTCCGGAATATTTTAAACAATTGGCGGAAAAAATGCAGGCTACTAACGCTGAAGCATTATTTGTGAGTTTTCTTGTCAAACACAATCTACCTTTATCAGCTGGAGACCATGCTAAACATTTGTTCTGACAAATGTTGCCAGACTCGAAAATCGCTTCCAAATTTTCCTGTGGAAGGACCAAAAGTGCTGCAGCTCCTGTGCATTCCTCACAGCAACAGTGCAAGCGAAAGTGTGTTTTCTCTTGTGAGGAAAATTAAGACTTTAGGGCCACTTCAGCTGCAGAAAATTTGTCAGTAATTTTAGTCACCAAGATCAACCAGCCGGCAAAAAGTCTGAACTGTTTAGAAAACAAATTTACAATCAAGCAGTTGAGGAAGTTCAAGTCTGCCACAGTATCATGTCTTGATAAATAAATATTTCTGCATATATTTAGTGTTTTAGTTTTATATTGCAAACTTGATATAGTGTAGCATTGACGGTCAGAGTGGATGGAGTTATTGTCATGGTATTTTTCACGAATTCTTGTCCAAATTCACGACTTTTTATGCCCATTTTCACTAATTGTGAGCCTGGAAGGTTGGCAGCTATGCCCTACAACAACTTTTCTTGTTACCTTTAGGATGATGTGTTCTTCATTTGCTTTCATTTTTGTACAATTGACATTGCATGAGGAAGGGTACATTGTGTTGACTTGTCTACTAGTCATCCTATATATCTGTCCATCCTCCACTTTAATTCACTTTTACTATACTGTAATGTATTTACTAGCAGTTGGCACTGTCATCATATGATACGACAGAATGAGCATTGATCTATTCCAATGTTCCATATTCTTGTTTTTATTACCTTCAGAAAATTGTGATCACATTAGAAGTTAGTTTATTGGACAAAGTTCTTACCCCAGTAAATCTCCATTAACCCTTTATCTCATGCAAGCGTCTTTGGACACCTCTACTCCATTTGCATGGAAGCGCCTTTTGACGCCTGCTGTAAACATCAGCCATTTTGAGCTGGTTTTCGTAGTGCCACCTTCGGGGAAAACCCCCATTAGATACTACATACTGCGAATGACAATTACGTCAGATCACGTGATCACTGTTTATGCACTGGTCGATATCTGCTATTTAAAGTAACTGGGTTGTAATCTCCACTTTCAAAAATGGCAGTTGCGGATTTCATTCAGTACGTATGAAGTTTTCATGATTAGAATCACAACCATGAAAGATTCAATAACTTAGGTAAAGTCTCTGATATTGATGTCGGCAGCAATTAGTTTTTATAAATTACCAAATTCAGATGACTTAGTGATGGAGACAGATGAAAAACTTGTAAATTTCAAGTACAGGAAATGGCAGGTATGGTTGGTCACATGGCCTCAATGACATGACGGTGAACAAGTTCTCAAGATTTTAAAGCACATAAAAAATTCTTCCGTGAAAAATAATGACACAGCTCTAACAATCGGACTTTACTCTTAAATTTTTCCACATATAATAGATGTGTACCAAAAATGTAAAATGGTTAAAATTGCTGTTAAACGTAACGTACTCTACATTGCTTAACAGTTCACAGGCTGGCCTATGTGTATGGGGTTGTATAGGTAACAGGTGTTCTATTTATAGCACGCTGCGCTTTGTAACTATGCTCTATGAGGTAAAGGGTTAAAAATGGTATGGTGATCATGAAAGTACATTTTCTTTTTCAGAATTCTAATTTCAAGTCAGATGATTCAAATAGCAGACCAGAAAACAACAAAAGAGACAAAAGTAAGTGGACAGCTAGCTAGTAAACCTTCTTGTTTTAAATGTACAATTTCTTAGAACGCAACAGTTTCAAGCTTTCTTACATCAGAAAGAGAAAAAACTCTTCTCATCATTCACAATTAATGATTTGCTAATCGTCTTTGCATATACATGTTTAAAATAATTTGAAGATTTTTATGTTTTATAGAATAGCAACATGTATAATGAAGTTTTAAAAAAATATCCATGCATGAATAAGATACGAAAAGATTTATATAACATCAGCATAATTTAAAACAACAATTCAACATAAGCATAGTTTCAAATAAAAACGTAGATAAAAACCAGTTAAAAGTAGAGCAACCAAGAGACCTTTTTCCTCCAGCCATGATGGTGTCACTCATTCTATGTATGCATGGGATGGATGGAAGAAAGGATGGATGAATGAGTATGTCATGTACTGCTTTAAAGTGTCACACCTTGAGTAATCCCATGAGACATTTTCACATCACATATTATCAGTTAGGGCCTAACCGAGTAGATAATTTTCACCGAGTACAAAATCCGAGTATTTGGATGTACTATTTGCCAGATCCAGGCGCGAACCGAGTAGTAGGTGCGACTCCGGAGAGTACCGTTTGTTTCATTATCGTATGCGAAGTTTAAACTTTTCGTGTACCGTATATATCGCCTATAAGACGAAAAATTTTAGTCTGAAACCATAGGGAAAGTCTGGGGATTGCATTATATACGAGGCAAATCCATTTAGAATTTTAGAAATCCATCAAGACCGACCTACAGTAAAGTTCGATCGACAACATGACTCATTATAAACGTAAGTAACACATTGCACAACAATAGTACGTTATGTTTATTTATTTGAATGACTATACGAAGTAATGAAAAAATTATATAGATGCAATCAAAATTCGGAAATAAAGAATTAAAAATGAAGTACTAAGTACTACATAGTTTCAGACTCTATAGTCTAGAATATTTAGGAGTAAAATCAGTAAATGTGCAATAACTAACACAGTAGCATTACTTATACTACAAATACACTGTACTACTTTTGCAAAGACTGTCAAACGAAATACCGACTATTACTGAGACGGTAAGTATACTAAGTAACATAATAATTAAAGTCTTATAGCTACTCAAAAATGACAATAAAATCGTAATATAACGTAATATTTTAGTAAATGCAATAAATTTTTTAAAAAATTGGTAATTTAGTCGCCTCAATTTTGTTAAGTTAGTAATCAAAATTAACCACGCTTAAGTTATTCTTCAAGAACAACAGCTGTTCCAGTTTGTAATGCGCCAAGCTTGAACATTTATCCTCGCAAATGTCACTTGCACTGCTGAATGAACGTTCGCTTTCAACACTGGAAGCAGGTGTTGCAAGAAATGACTTTGCACAATCTGCCAAAATAGGATATTTGTATTGATTTAACTTCAGTATTCTATGGAATCGAACAGAGGAGTAATGCGTGGCTGAACTGGTTCAGACAAATAAGCATCCAGCTCCTTGAGGCAGACAGCTTCATCCGTTGTTGAATCAAAACCTGCAGTGTGCTCTTGCTGCTGGTCATCAAAATCTTCCCAATAATCATCGAGAACAGAAGACGCGCCATGTTTCATATCCGATTCAGCAGCAACTACCGCAGAATCCGACTGCTCTGAAGTACATTGTGTTGCTGAAGTCACTGTTGCAGTTGAAGATCGGTGTGTGCAAATCTCTTTTAGAGCTACTTCAAGCAGAATCTGCCTGGCTTTTGCTTTCTCATCATTGTCAAAAAATCTCAGTTTGTAAGTTGCATCCAGCACTGTGGCAACAGCACAAGTTTTACTGGTAATAAGGTGCTGGAATCGAGCATGCAGATCATTGTATCTCCGTACGCATAGTTTGAATCCCAGTATCATCGCCAGGATTTTTTGTTCTTTGTAGATATCATTCCAGTAGGCGAACACCCGGAATAATCATTCCGGCATGCGAGGATGCCAAACTGGCTTGCTTAGTCTGCTCTTCAAATGGTTTGAGAGTGTTTAAAACCTTCTCCACAAGGCTCCACTGATTGGCGGTTAAAGATTTGATGTCTGCTTCCTGGCTGTATACACCAATCGCGCGCTTTTGTTCCAGCAACCTCTCTAGCATATAGTAGGTACTATTCCACCTGGTAAATACGTCCTGTATGAGTCGATGAGCAGGAAGAAGTTGATCTGTAACGTCAAGTACGTCATCGGTCCTATTGGAATTTAATGATTACTGAATTCTTTTCAAATGGTCTGTTGCTCTACTAGAGTGTCTAAAATGACCGACAATTCCACATGCAAGTGTGATTGTGTCTTTAACTGCCCTTTGCATGTTGAGAAATTTCACCAACTACGAAATTGCAGAGTATGAATGTAACATCCTAAGTCAGATATCTTAGCCACATGTGCTGCTTTTACCATATTTGAGCCACTGTCTCTTACCAAAATTCCCCTCCTGTCACCCACTACCTTCCACTCTGCCATAATGGACAAAAGTTCAGCAGCAAGCATTTCTCCTGCATGCGACCCTTCTAACAAATGAAGCTGCAAAAATGCGTATTGTCTCTCCCAGTTGCTGTCTATCCAGTGAGCAGTTAGACTTAAAAATGCATGTAAATTATTATCACTAGTCCATGCATCGCTTGTGAAGCTTACATATAGTGCTTTGTCAGCCCTTTCTTGAATGATGGCTTTCACTGACAAGTACATGTCGGGTATTATAGTTCGAGAAAAGTGCATGGCTGAAGGGAGCTTATATAGTGGTTCCAGCACCTTCATGAGTCGAGTGAAGCCAGTATCTTCAACAAAACAAAACGGTTGCATATCAACTGCTATCATTTCTCCTATTGATTTAGTTATTGCATGCTTGCATGGATCATTTTGTCTGAATGGTGTCATTTTCTCTATAAAGTAATCGAGGTTACCTTGCTTTGAGTGTTTCCTCTTTAAATCTTCATCTTTTGTGGCTCTCTGTGAATCTGGTGTATTCGTCATACTCAGAGTGATGGAAGGATTGAAGGTGATTTATTAGAGCTGAAGTTCCATACGAACGAGCATTTTTGCCGCCTCGTGTTAGCCTTTCATTGCATACATCACAATTTGCCTTCGATTCGTCCACAGCATTTATAGTGAAAAAGTTCCAAATCTTGCTACTTAATTTCGGAGTAGACATTTTTCGATGAGTATTTTAATATATATATATATTATTTATTAATTTTATTTTGAATACGTAATAATTAAATTTTGTTAAGAATTTTTTACAAATGGCGTCTCTACACTCAAATATTTACCGGTTGCAGAAAAGTTACGCTACCTGGGGAATGCTAGTGAAATTACTAAAGAAAATTGAGTTAAATAAATTATCATCAATCATGATTCATGAAGTCCATTGGAATGTTAACTGTTTGTGTAATTATAATTTATTTTAAAAGTTCGATATTTATTGAATTATTTTACTTGTAACCATTTGTGCGCGTATTATTTGCCGAGGTGAATACTTCCAATAGTACCGAAAAACATGATATTCGGCCAAGGCGAATGTCCGAGGCGATTTCTGGTTAGGCCCTACTATCAGTATCTCCTATCCCCTCCCCATGCCCCTCAAAAACCTTGAGCAAATCCCCAAATGCTTAATTATAGGGGAGCATGTATACATAAATCCAACAGGTTCAACCAAAAAGCACTAAAAGTTATTCAATATAATTTGAAAATATTAAAATTATTGTGTGCAGATTATGATGGTTAATAAATTTAAAGGCATTCAGTATTGCTAGCTTGGTAATGTGAAAGTTCTTGTGATCATGTTTACCTTTGATTATGAGACTTCATCAGTTTTTTTCAAGGAGAGTTGGAGAACACACTATTGTGTGATTGATTTTTCTGCTAGTTCATTTTAACTATTTTACATTTTTTGTACATGTCTGTAATCTATAGATAACATGTAGGTTTAAGAGTAAAATCTGATCTTTGGCTGTATAATTATTTTTCAGTTTTTAATTGTTTTCATTTGCTTTAAAATCTTGAGAGAATTCACTGCCAGTTGAGCGAAGAGGTAGTTGACCTTTCTCAACCTCAAAATCTACAGGTTTGTAGACTGCATCTGTATCACTAACTGAATTATCTAGATTTTTTTAATTATTAAAATCAGTGTAGCCTACATAAATATCGGAGGCAATATTTGACTCTTGAAGCCTTCATAGCATAACTCGCATCATCCAAGCTAAAAAAAAGTGCTGAACAAGATCTGCAGCCACCACTTTGGATAAGGGAGAATCTGACCCAGTTACTTTTCACTACATATGACTATGTCTTAAATGACAATCGTGTTATGTAACAATAGTTATTTGCCACAGTACCATTAGTTTCTAAGTTTTTCTAAAGGATGCGCTACAAAAACTAGCTATAATTGGCTGATGTTCACTGCATGTGTTGAAACAGGCTTATATGCAAATGGTACAGTTGTCCAAGTGCTTTTTTACAAATGAGACAGAGGTGTCAACAAGAGCTGCCACTGAAGTGTGATCCAGAAGTGCTTATGCAAGGTAAAGGGTTGAAAGAGCATTATACAAACAAAAACAAAATAAATTAAGATGCTTGACGTGTTAAGGGATTAACTACTTGTACCATAACTGACCAAAATTTAACCCTGAGAATTTGTTCAGTAGTAGTAAGATGAAGTTAATTCTTTAGGGAAGGTCAGATCTATCTGGCCAGGTTTGGTTTAGGCCAACCATTCACTGAGGATAGACCCACCATCTACTGTGGACAAGTCTTAGTCAGTTTTGAAGTCTGCTGCCTGGTAAGGTTGTAAAACATAAAACTTGAGTTGTCAGCATTTGTTGTAAGAATGCAGTATTCATTTGGTTCAAGACACTGGCAGTGATTCTGTACCATTGGAGTAGTATCAGATAGGCCAACTGGAACTAAAAAAGAAATGGGGGGTGGGATTTGCTGAGGTATGCCTTAATGAATGACTTAAACCCTCTCTGTGATCCCCTTATCAATGTACACAAGAATTTAACATAATAATGGTGACTACTTAAGAAAAGGACACTCAAGTTAACCTTGTCTTCTATTTTTAAACGAGTAGTTTAAATGAATTAATTGGCACAGATAAACAGGTTCTGATGGCAGAGATGAGATGCATTTCAGAATAGTTGGGGTGATAGTTGTTTTTTATGGGAGTAGGTGTAGAAGAAAGGGAAGTCTAAGGCCATTCTGTAGTAGAATTCTGTATGTTGTGGAACTGAAGTCGAAGGTGTGATAGTGAATCTCGATTGAACATTTATTGATGCATTCAGCTGAAACTTTGGTATGTTACCATAGGTCTTGTTTTTATGTTAATATGCAGTGTGTTAGAAAATGTGTTTTATAATTTTAAACAGTGTACAAGATATGTGTCAGATGTTTGGAAATTCACATATCTTCATCATAATTTGCCCGATTCAACTATAACTTCATGGTACTGTTTCTATTGGTCTGATGTTTATATGCTAATAAGCAAGTTCTCATGTTTAGCTGTGCCTTTGTGTGAAAGTTTGAGTCACATTTCCAGATTGAGGAAAAATCAAGGATCTTGTCATGTTTGTTTTCATTTTCTTTTTCTTTTCTTTCCTTTTGTTCCTTTTTTGTGATGTGTTAGCTTTATTGGTCATACGCTATGGGAATTTGTAGGATAATATGTTTTCTGTCATCTATTTGCACAGGTTTGTTATTGTTACTCCTGAACTTGGAGTTTGTCCATGAAATATATACATCCATCTGATGGTCTAGTTGGTCATAGTGAAAATGGTGCATCCAGTATCTTGAAAATCTTGTTATCTCTTTATCTCCTGAAATGATGGTCATATCAACATAGGTGTAGTGTACTATGTGAGATACCTTCCCCACTCCTTAACGTTTTGCTTACTGTTGTCTAGGAGATGATTGACATTAGTGTTACTGCCCAGATCGTGTAATTAACTCATTCGGCCCCAGCACTGTTTTCAGTATCTCTGCTGATATGCCTCAGAAGCACAAAGCCGTGTCTAGCTGCTTGTGCCCCATAGTTTTTACCTGTTTGAAAACATCGTGCACATGCATTCACTCTTACCTTAATTTCTCTTCTTATATCCAAACAAAATCCACAAATTTTTCACCATTTATTTCAAATGAATTTGTCAACACATTGATGCAATTTTTTCCCTATTTGTCGAAGTTTTCCACAACTTATTTATCCAGTATTTACAAACTTATGCGCAACGTTTATCCGCAAGAACTCTGTCATCATCGCTGTCAGCATCATCATTTTCGGACGATTCAATCTCAGAAACTTCTACGTCAAAATCTAAATCTCACAAAATATTCAACTGCTCAACATATCTTTCCTCAGCTTGCTCAATATTTTCGAGATCAAACCCGAGAAACTCCACATTTTTGCTCTCATTAAAAATCATTCATCCGTCTGCCATCATTTACGATTTTTCATGAACAGAACACATGTAGTTAAACCGCTCTCAAACTTTAGCCTTTTGCTTCAGAACAATTCAAATTTCCACAAATGAAAGTAAAATCATTTCTGATTGGTTTAATAGTTGTTTAGTTCTTGGAATAAACCATTTCTAACCAATCAGAGACATTGTATCTAACACACATTCATCACACCTGGAGACGGGATCGGCCATTGAATGCAGAAACCGGATCATGCCTACAGACGGGATCGGGGCCGAATGAGTTAATAACATGAAATATGAAATTAAGGGATGTAATACCAGAGATATAGAAAAGAATAGCACAAACCCCCATCATGTAAAATACAACAATTTAATCAATCACATAATCAAAATGACATGTGAATGATTCGCTTTCTCTGAAATAGTTATAGAATTCTGCTTAAAAAAACCAAATTTCAACATATGATAAAGTAACAGATCAGACTCAGATTGCTGGCATGGCAGCATCACATGGTGATTCCAGTCCTTTCCAAATCATTATTGGTGATCGGTCAACATTTACCTACCACTTTTCCATGTTATCTCTCTTCTAGCCTCTTCAGGTCATCAAATCTTAGTTTGGACTGCTCTCTTTCCTCATGTTGTCAGGTGTGGAACTAATTTGTTTTTCCTTTAAATACATGTCAGGGTTCTTCTCCAAGCATCAAACAATATTCTCACTCCCTTTGCATCAGATATTGTCTTTCAGAATTCAACAGAACTAGCTAATATTGTTTGCCTAATACACAAACAACCTATTATCATACATCTCTGTCCTGTTAGCAGCTTCTGCTTCTTAACTGAGTACCATGACATAATTAGTCCTCTCTGATTGTCCTGCTGTGGCCATAAATTTACTAGTTAACCTATCAGTTGGCACACATGCAGCAAATCATCAAGAGAATTCACAATTACACAAATGAATTGGCAGACTTCACTCCTTACCCTAATGACTTTACTGATCAGCGGTTCCTTGACATACATTTCCAGACATAGGAAAATTGATCCTCAGCATACATAATACAAATCATTTAAGACATATAATTTACATATGCACAGTTTGCACCAGAAGAAATACATGAAATCTTTTAATACATGATTTCTTTTACATACCAAGCCTCTAAATCTGAACTCATTCATATCAACAGAATATGGTATGACATCTCAGAAACGTGAATCATAAACATGCACTTATTCTTTCTGAACTCCGGGTAAATTGAAGTATGAATTAAAAGGAATAAATTCAACAATAATTACAATAATTAAAGGGAACTATCATATGAACCAAGAATAACCTCATGCTTTATCCAAGATTCACACCTCCTTACGAAGTCGGGTTGACCGCCTAGTGGTTAGAGCATCTGCCTCATAAGTGGGAGGTTGTGGGTTTGAACCTCGGCCAAGTCATACCAAAGACTTACAAAAATGGTGCTAACAGCTGCCTCACTGGGCGATCAGCATTAAGAGGTTAGTGTTAGGACTGGTCAGCCTGGTGTCAGGATAATGTGACTGTGTGGGACATCATGTTACTTGTCTGCGGCATGATGCCCCATTGCTAGACATCACTATAAACTGCCACACTGCAGACATCGTAGCGATATGACTGAAAAACTGTTAAAGCTGCATTAAAAATCTAACTCGCACACACAAACACGAAGTCGGATCTCTCCCTTTTTTTTTTGTATCACTCACTTTCTTACAGGTGCCTACAGTCTAATGAGATATCTCTTATTTCCCAGTCAAAACTTCCCTTTCAGCAGAAGAGTTTGGATTGACTAGTTCTATGAGTGGAGCTAATTTAAAACCCTTGAATTTCGTCTGGGAACACACCTCCTCATTTAGCTTAGCCAATCATTATTACTCCTTTACCCGCAAAAATTCTTTATCAGTCCTAACAAAGTCAAAAAATTCCAACACCTGTTTCAATTGGACCCCAACCTCCTAAAATATTCTCTGGTTTGTCAATTCTCGTAATTTACTGCGACATGTCCTTACTTTAAGATTACACTCTTCTCTAGCTCAAACCATTAAGTGAACCCTAATTAAAATTCAATTCATGTCCCAAGCAGGAGATGTCATTTGTTGCCAGCTACCAAGTTTATCGGCAGGTTAGCCCATACATCAGTCTTAATGGGTATTTGTTACACAGACTATGACGGATTATATTGTGAAATTTATATTACAGACATATTATTCTATATAAAAAAATTGCACCCTATCAATGTGTCTTTCTTCTAAAATACTACTTTTGAATTCTGATTTGTACTAAATGAAATGGTACTAAATGAAAAAGCTGCTGATCTGACGTTCAATATAACTGCCAGCCATCGTGAAAATCGTTACGGACCCTCACTGACAGAAAGTCATTTTAACATGGGATTTTCACCAAAACACTTCTTATGATATCTGGTCCTAAATGAAAATAATGCTGATCTGATGTCCAATATGGCCACCACGGTTGCCATCTTGAAAATATTGTCACTATCGCATCTGAACGGATGGTTATTTTGGCGTGGTTTTTTTAAATAAAAGACATCTTTCGAAAATGATACTGATATTATGTCCAGTATGGCCACACAGCAGCCATTGTAAAAATCTTGTTGCTACTCCACCTGAACAAAATGTCATTAGACTTTCCACCAGAAACCTTTGTTTACTTGGTCCTAAAATCGCGCTCCTTGCACATCCAATATGGTCAATAGAGCAGCCATCATGAAAATCTTGTTCAAAATCAAGTTACTGTTGTATCAACTTGGGTTTTCCTAAAAGACTTCTTAATGACATCTAGTTGGTCCTAAATGAAAATAAAGAGACTCTGACTTCCAGTCTTGTTACTGCTCCTGGATGAATAGTCAAAAGATGTCACACCATAATCCAGTTGCCCCAAAATGAAGGTGGTGATGATCTGACCTCCAGTATTTATACCATATTGACTATCTTTAAAAACTTGTTATTGTTCTTCTCCTAGACTGCTTGTCATATCGACACAGTGCTTTCACCAGAAGACTTATTATGATGTATGTTTGGCCCTAAATGGAAATCTGTTATTCAGTATGGTCACCATGGTAAAAATGTATCTCGATATAGCCGCCATGGTGGCCACATCAGCATGGGTTTTCACTAAAAGACTTATAATGAAAGACTTTGTATTGCTGAAGAATATCTTACATGGTTTAAATGGAGGAAACTGTCCTGATTTCCTAGAAAGTCTTTTCAGTTAGCAAATCATCAGTCCCTAGCAGGAACTCGAATCTTTATCTTTTTAGGTTCATCAATAGTAGGATGTTCTTCTTGCATTTCACACTGCATTAGGTATTTAGACAGTTATGTTGGGGTGGGGGGTCAGAACATATTGCCTAGTGAGAAGATGGAATTCACAAACATCACTTGGCAGTGTCATAGTATAGTTACTTAATACTTGCTTATTAAAACACAGTTTCTAACTACCAAAACCCCTCATAAACAGAATTTTCCGGAATGAGAGAGAGATTGATTAGTTGACACCTCGAGATACTGGTAAACAGTTACCAGATATGCTTAACGCTAATGGAAACTTATTGGCAGTTTATACTGTTGATTTTCATAGAGGTGATTTAAAGGTAAGTAGGCCAGAGATAAACAATCATCCTTGCACAAATTACTTCATAGCTAGCACAATGTTGTGCTGAGGAGTGTTCATTCAATAATAGAAAAAGGTTGCCCCGATGGCCCCTACCATGTCAAAAGTATGGCTATATGCAAAAACCCTTTTTCATTTAGTGTCTGTCAGAATACGTAATTAAGATGTGTGTGTTTAAGTGTATACAAAAAGTTTGATCTTAAAGTAAGATGTCCTTACTCTGCACACACACACACAGAGTTTTAACCTTTGATAAACTAATGTATGCACATTCAAAAAAAGGAAAACTAGGAAGTTTTAAATGAATGGATTTCATCTGCTTAGAACAAGTTAACAAGGTTTTATTTATTTTGACATATTTGTTTTTTACACTTCTTATTCCCCTTGATTGTTTACTCTGTTTTTAGTTTTAATGTTACATGTACAAGCTACATTTACAGGAATACATGTAAATATTAGGGTCAACTCATCATGGAATTCAGTGTGTATTTGGTGCTATTATTGCCCCAAATACAGAAATCTAACACTGGGAGAGCAGTTTTTAGGATTCTTGACTCCATGCATGGAATTGTTTACTTGTAAATATAGCTTCCTCATTTATTGGTAATCTGCCGTAGATTATATGGGTGCATTTCAGAAGGTGATTGTCAAGCCATAGATCATGGTCACATTAATGTTGAATTGGTTAGCAGTTTTGTAAATCATAATTGCCACCTTGAATTGTGGAGCTATAAAATTTAATTATCAAGAACCCATCTTGAAAGAAGTGTTGGAAGATTATGGTGTTCTGCAGTACTGTTTATTTTTAACCATACAAAGCAATACACAGTACATGTATCTGATTCAATTGTTGTCACGTATGGGAATATCCTCAATTTGTTACCACAATCATAATGAATTCATGTACTTGCATTCAGATAAGTGAAAGCATCTCGTAGTGTGTTTTCAGAATTCCATTATTGGATTTAGCAGTCAGAAGTCATAGGTAGGTAGTCTTGGCCCGTTTTGGTTTTGTGTGCTTCAGTGCTATTTTTCGGCCCATGATAGATCGGCTGTACGTGATGGCCATTATATTTGGTGGCAACGCCCCAGAAAAGAAACTGACCTACGCATATTCTAGATGTATGGCAACCATCTTTATCACCACAGTGAGTTAGTTTATAATATTGTCTCCAACGTATAGATGATTCCCAGAAACATTAATTCTAATTCTTGATTGGAGTGTCGTATTTTGAATGGTTAAAGAATCATTTTTAACTCAGCGAGCCATGATCACACATCATGAGGTTATACCTTACTTTCTAGTTCTGTAATGTCATCATCATTTATGATACACCAAATTGACTGGTA
Organism: Sinohyriopsis cumingii; assembly: GCA_028554795.2. Classification (NCBI taxonomy): domain Eukaryota; kingdom Metazoa; phylum Mollusca; class Bivalvia; order Unionida; family Unionidae; genus Sinohyriopsis; species Sinohyriopsis cumingii. The sequence goes on from CM068839.1 coordinate 7,693,350, forward strand.
TTGCAGAAAAGGAGATCCAGTGGGCCTGGTGGTTGGAGTGTCCACCTTGGAAGCGGGAGGTCATGGGTTCGATCCCAGGCTGAGTCATACCAAAGACTTACAAAAATGGTACTAATAGCTTCCTCGCTTGGCACTCAGCTTTAAGAGGTTAGTGTTAGGACTGGTCGGCCTGGTGTCAGGATAATGTGACTTTGTGGGACATCATGCTACATGTCTGTGGCTTGATGCCCCATTGCTAGGCATCACTATAATTTGCCACACTGCAGACAACGTAGCGATATGACTGACAATTTTTAAAGCTACATTAAAAATCATAATCACACAGAAAAGGAGAAAGCTGTGGTTCTGTACCAAATATTGCTGACTTTTCTGCTTGCATTCAAGACTACAGCTAATAAGACAGAAATTTTTTAACTTTTTGGCCTTGGTTTTCAAGCAGACAGGTCTGAACTGCAGAGACAAATGAACCTTTGCAAAAAAAAAAGTAAGTTAAGTGTGAGATTAAAAATAGAGATTCTGGATGTGATAATTGTGGGTCCAATTGAAGAAAAAAAGGGGTCAAATTTTCACCCTCCTGCACATGTGAGTACAGAAAGCCAATCCAAACTTCTTTCATACACTTAAGCAACTGGCTCAACAAAAATCCCACAGATGTCTTTTGGATCCATTCAGAAGTAAGCATAAAAATGCATTAATCACTTGCATTTCAAGTGAAAATGAAATTAATCTACAGGGAACAATGAGTTAACCCTTTAGCTACTACAGCTGTTGTGCAGTTTCACTACTGCAGATTGCTATCATATCAGTTACTGAGACTACCGAGGCTGGTTGATGGTATCACGGTACCAATCGTTTTTCCATATACCTCAATGCTAATGTTTTGTGAAATAAATATACTTTCTATCCTACCTCAGCATGCATGTCACACACTGTCATAGAGAACAATGTTGGATTGTCAATTTGACAAGGACAAAACCAGGTACTCCATGGCATTTAAGAGAGATAACTCTACTGGAACTAGACAGGGGTAAGAGTTATCTAGTCACAACATACAAATTATCAGCCATGTGTACCACATTTTTAAAAAGCATAAAAAATACAAAATATGATCTAGATTCTGATTTCATACCATTTCAGGTGTATGGCATAATCGTTTGTTTTTTTCATAAGCTTTTCCACCAGACATTCAGGAAAAAACTTGAGAAGAAAAACTTTCTCATTGCTTAGTGGTCCAAGCTTGATTATTAACCAACATGAGAATCAAAATCATTGATCTCCAACACGGCGAGGTCATCACGCCATTGTGCAAGTGGGACTATGTCCACCTCGTCATCCAATTAAAAATCACATGCATCTGGTGTTGAAATGGGACTAACATCAATATCTGATCCATTTTTTAAGAATGATCCATTAAACTCTTTGATATCTCTTGCACTGAACTCTTCAAAGTCGCTTATAACTGAATTGGAATCCATCTTTGTTTATCTCAATTTCACGTGTTTCGTAAAGTGCAGACAGGTCCTTACATTGTGTCTAAACTTAACCTTTCAGCTTTCAAGCTTGTATCAAAATGTTGAAAAAGCAGTCCTGTCATTGGTTATGATAATCAAGATATGTAAACTTCTGTACTTTCAACCAAACAACATTTAGTTAACCCTTTACCTCATAGAGCATAGTGACAAAGTGCAGCTCACTATAAATAGAACACGTTACCTAGTCGACCGCATACGCATAGCCTGCCTGTGAATTATTAAGCAATGTAGTGTATGTTACTTTTAACAGCAATTTTAACCATTTTACATTTTTGGTACACATCTATTACATGTGGAACAATTTAAGAGTAAAATCCGATTGTTATAGCTGTGTAATTATTTCTCATGGAAGAATTTGTTATGTGCTTTAAAATCTGGAGAGAACTCGTTCACCCTCATGTCAGTGAGGCCGTGTGACCAACCGTAGCTGCCATTTTTCATACTCTAAATTTGCAAGTTTTTTGTCCGTGACTACATCACTAAGTCATCTGAATTTGATAATTTATAAAAACTAATTGCTGCCTACATCAATATCAGAGCCTTTACCTAGGTTATTGAATCTTTCATAGTTGTGATTCTAATTGTGAAAACTTCGTAAGTACTGAATGAAATCTGTGACCGCCATTTTGGAGAGTGGAGATTATGACCCAGTTACTTTAAATAGCAGATATCGACCAGTGCATAAACAGTGACCACGTGATCTGACGTAATTGTCATTCGCAGAAATGAATGTAGTATCTAATAAGGGGTTTTCCACGAAGGTGGTGCTACGAAAACCAGCTTAAAATAGCTGATGTTTCCAGCCGACTTCAAAAGGCGCTTCCATGGGACTATTGTAGAGGCATCAAAAGTCGCTTCGATGCGACTTTTGTAGAGGTGTCCAAAGACAGTTGTATGAGGTAAAGGGTTAACATAGCGGTCACGTCTTCATAGATGCGACACTGGAGTTTCGAGTACTGCTGAACTATACGCACATAAGCGACACTGGGGTAGTAAACTAGGCTTATCGACACTGCATATATGCATCAGTGGGGTTCAGGAGCTATTAACGGGTGATGCTTAGATGCAACATTCATAGCTAAAGGGTTCAAAAGAGCCATTTTGGGACTGTTGTTGACATGCAATATCAGAAGAGTCACATTTTCAGTAGATCATTTTTACAAATCTAATTAAATACACAAGTGATTATCTGAATGAATACACATTAGACAGAAAACTAATTTGGCATCAAGATACTATTTCCACCTAAAATTTAAATTTGTACTTTGTTGCAGTTTAATTACTGCACTTGTTATTCTAATTTTTTATAGCTCTTTTGTAAATGGAAAGCTTTTACTTAACATTTGTTTTTATTTTTTCACATGAATGAAACAGTAACTATTTAATGTCCTTCGGGCCCACTTTGGTGTGAAACGAGACAAAGCAGGCACTTTTTTAAAATGGCATCAATATCCTTATTGTCAACGGTTTGTAAAGATTTTTGTTATAGCTGTTCAATTGCATAGATTTCTGAAACCCCTTGGCTTCTCATCATCCTGTACTTGCCATGAATTATTATGAACCTAAGACAATTCATTTTGCCTGTTTACTTGTCCCTTTTATGTTGAGGTCAAGGTCACAATCATGGAAATTTTGGATGAAGGTTTTGGTTAAAGTTTATTTTTTTTCATTTACCTAACCTAACTAAACCACTTGATGGATTTTCATCACACTTTGAATGAATCATTATGAAATTAGGACAATTCATTTAGTCTTATACGCACTAGTAAGTTTGGACCTTGGGGTCAAGGTCACACATTGACATCATTGAGTTTATTATGATTTTGGCGTGTCAGTCCTTGTATTGTTTGTAAATTGGTGGTATTGCCTTGTTTTTATAACTACTCTGATGACCATGTAGGTTGAGAAATGAGCCACCTTTTTGGTATGTATGCACAAATGATAATTCAAGAGTCTGAAAAGCTTACAAGATTATTCTTTAATTCATTTTTTTTTTTTTAAGGTATGGAAGATACACAGCAGGATATACCAACAGCGAAGAAAATAAAAACAGATGCTGTAGCATTGCCAGGTTCACACACAATCCACCAACCTATCCCGCAGATGTTACAGCAAGTACCTCTCCAATCCAGTCAGCTTTTTTCTGCCCATGCATCACTTTCAACGCACCATTCCTACACAGCAACTTCTGTGAAGCCCTCTGTCCAGACAACGCCCACTCATTATACCTTGGTCAAGCCACCACTTAAACAGTCACACCCATTTTCCCAACATGCAGCAGTGAAATCTCCCACTGGGCAGCCCCAGATCATCCATCTCTTAAATCCTAACACAACTGGTGTTCAAAAGGGGGCACTGCGCTCTTTATTGCCAACATTTACAAGTGTTCAGGGACCAATTACTCTCTTGGCGAGTCCTCCAAATTCTGAAAATGGGTCTAGTGTTCCAAATGGAACCATTAAGCCAGTGCCTATGGTGTTGATCAGTTCTCCCGTCACATCGGGTACAATGACATTTGCAATTGCCCATACAGCCCCATCTTCCTCCTTTGTGTCAAATCCATCTCTACCAAGAGCAGCCATCTTGACTACAAAAGCTGGTCAGCCATTAATCTTAACTCCTGTACAAGGCAGCTCTCCATTAGTCACACCTCAGACATACTCCTTGATAGCTAATCACACAACTGCAAGTATGGATCCTAAAAGTGCAAATGTGAGCAATGTTAAGCCTCACAGCTCAGTTTCAGAAGCTGGAATAGCTAGTCAAGCTCCTGTGTTAAACAGACTATTGACTCAGTCTCTTTCTTCAGCCACTCCCCTTTCCACAATCTCTAGTCCTGTGATAGCTAACATACACTCTTCAGAAGGGCGGGCAGAAGGGGAGGGGAAAGTGATGAGCTTGCCCAATGGGCTGTGTTATCCAGTCACACCTCCACGGACGCCAGATGGCAGCCAGTCCAGTGCTGATTCTCAGGAACAAGAAGGAATGGCGGTAAGCAAAATGCGTCTTCTATACAGTTGTCTTTATTTACCAGTTATTTTCATGAAACGGTTCTGTTCAAATTAGTTGGATCAGTTGGATAGATTTGTTGAGTTGAAAAAATTGGCGTTTGAGCTTCGTTTTGACTGAGTTATTTAATTTAAATTGCATTAGTTAATCATCTACCTTCCTATACATGTACATTTTTTGTAATGTATTTAACTAGTTAGATACACATCTGCTTATTAATTTTTAAATTGCTGTCATCTCTCCACAGCTTTCCATCATTATTTCACTCAGCCTTCATTTCTTTGCATGTACAAAATCTCTAACAAGTGCTGTATCAAGTCAGAGCTCTTGTGCATTATTGGGATGTAGAATATCAGGTATTTGGAACAACTCTTTAAAGCCAGTGTTGTCAGGGATGTAGAATATCAGGTGTATGGAACAACTCTTTAAAGCCAGTGTTGTCAGGGATGTAGAATATCAGGTATTTGGAACAACTCTTTAAAGCCAGTGTTGTCAGGGATGTAGAATATCAGGTATGTGGAACAACTCTTTAAAGCCAGTGTTGTCAGTGATGTAGAATATCAGGTGTATGGAACAACTCTTTAAAGCCAGTGTTGTCAGGGATGTAGAATATCAGGTATTTGGAACAACTCTTTAAAGCCAGTGTTGTCAGGGATGTAGAATATCAGGTATGTGGAACAACTCTTTAAAGCCAGTGTTGTCAGTGATGGAAAATATCAGGTATTTGGAACAACTCTTTAAAGCCAGTGTTGTCAGGGATGTAGAATATCAGGTGTATGGAACAACTCTTTAAAGCCAGTGTTGTCAGGGATGTAGAATATCAGGTATTTGGAACAACTCTTTAAAGCCAGTGTTGTCAGGGATGTAGAATATCAGGTATGTGGAACAACTCTTTAAAGCCAGTGTTGTCAGTGATGGAAAATATCAGGTATGTGGAACAACTCTTTAAAGCCAGTGTTGTCAGGGATGGAAAATATCAGGTATATGGAACAACTCTTTAAAGCCAGTGTTGTCAGGGATAGAAAATATCAGGTATATGGAACAACTCTTTAAAGCCAGTGTTGTCAGGGATGTAGAATATCAGGTATTTGGAACAACTCGTTAAAGTCAGTGTTGTCAGGGATAGAAAATATCAGGTATATGGAACAACTCTTTAAAGCCAGTGTTGTCAGAAATAGAAAATATCAGGTATATGGAACAACTCTTTAAAGCCAGTGTTGTCAGGTATGTAGAATATCAGGTATTTGGAACAACTCTTTAAAGCCAGTGTTGTCAGGGATGGAAAATATCAGGTATATGGAACAACTGTTTAAAGCCAGTGTTGTCAGGGATGTAGAATATCAAGTATATGGAACAACTCTTTAAAGCCAGTGTTGTCAGGGATGAAGAATATCAAGTATATGGAACAACTCTTTAAAGCCAGTGTTGTCAGGGATGGAAAATATCAGGTATATGGAACAACTCTTTAAAGCCAGTGTTGTCAGGGATAGAAAATATTAGGTATATGGAACAACTCTTTAAAGCCAGTGTTGTCAGGGATGGAAAATATCAGGTATATGGAACAACTCTTTAAAGCCAGTGTTGTCAGGGATGTAGAATATCAAGTATATGGAACAACTCTTTAAAGCCAGTGTTGTCAGGGATGGAAAATATCAGGTATATGGAACAACTCTTTAAAGCCAGTGGTGTCAGGGATAGAAAATATTAGGTATATGGAACAACTCATTAAAGCCAGTGTTGTCAGGGATGTAGAATATCAAGTATATGGAACAACTCTTTAAAGCCAGTGTTGTCAGGGATGGAAAATATTGGGTATATGGAACAACTCTTTAAAGCCAGTGTTGTCAGGGATGGAATATATCAGATATATGGAACAACTCTTTAAAGCCAGTGTTGTCAGGGATGTAGAATATCAGGTATTTGGAACAACTCTTTAAAGTCATTGTTGTCAGGGATGGAAAATATCAGGTATATGGAACAACCCTTTAAACCCAGTGTTGTCAGGGATGGAAAATATCAGGTATTTGGAACAACTCTTTAAAGCCAGTGTTGTCAGGATGGAAAATATCAGGTATTTAGAACAACTCTTTAAAGTCAGTGTTGTCAGGGATGGAAAATATCAGGTATTTGGAACAACTCTTTAAAGCCAGTGTTGTCAGGGATGTAGAATATCAGGTATTTGGAACAACTCTTTAAAGCCAGTGTTGTCAGTGATGGAAAATGTCAGGTATTTGGAACAACTCTTTAAAGCCAGTGTTGTCAGGGATGAAGAATATCAAGTATATGGAACAACTCTTTAAAGCCAGTGTTGTCAGGGATGGAAAATATCAGGTATATGGAACAACTCTTTAAAACCATTGTTGTCAGGGATAGAAAATATTAGGTATAAGGAACAACTCTTTAAAGCCAGTGTTGTCAGGGATGTAGAATATCAAGTATATGGAACAACTCTTTAAAGCCAGTGTTGTCAGGGATGGAAAATATCAGGTATATGGAACAACTCTTTAAAGCCAGTGTTGTTAGGAATGTAGAATATCAAGTATATGGAACAACTCTTTAAAGCCAGTGTTGTCAGGGATGGAAAATATAAGGTATATGGAACAACTCTTTAAAGCCATTGTTGTCAGGGATAGAAAATATTAGGTATATGGAACAACTCTTTAAAGCCAGTGTTGTCAGGGATGGAAAATATCAGGTATATGGAACAACTGTTTAAACCCAGTGTTGTCAGGGATGGAAAATATCAGGTATATGGAACAACTCTTTAAAGCCAATGTTGTCAGGGATGGAAAATATCAGGTATATGGAACAACTCTTTAAAGCCAGTGTTGTCAGGGATGGAAAATATCAGGTATTTGGAACAACTCTTTAAACCCAGTGTTGTCAGGAATGGAAAATATCAGGTATATGGAACAACTCTTTAAAGCCAGTTTTGTCAGGGATTTAAAATATCAGGTATATGGAACAACTCTTTAAAGCCAGTGTTGTCAGGGATGGAAAATATCAGGTATTTGGAACAACTCTTTAAAGCCAGTGTTGTCAGGGATGGAAAACATCAGGTATATGGAACAACTCTTTAAAGCCAGTGTTGTCAGGGATAGAAAATATCAGGAATATGGAACAACTCTTTAAAGCCAGTGTTGTCAGGGATAGAAAATATTAGGTATATGGAACAACTCTTTAAAGCCAGTGTTGTCAGGGATGTAGAATATCAAGTATATGGAACAACTCTTTAAAGAATATCATGCACATCAGGCATGGGCAGCGTCCTTCAGGGTGCCACACCCAATTATGCAAATTCACAGATGAAACCAGATTCTGCACAGGATCAGGACCTTGGGACATAATTTGCCTACCCACGAGATATATGGTAAAAATCTTAAAGTCACTTTTGTCAGAGATGAAGAGTATCGATTATATGGTACAACTTTTTTACAGCTATTTATGTATTGTCATGGTTGGTGAATATCATGCACATGGTACAGTTTTTGAGCTAGAGCTTTCTTGAATTCTGCAGCTCCTTGTACCATACAATTATAATTGAGCCATCTGAAGTATAAAGATAATATCAGCCTGGTGATGTAAAAAGTCAGTTTGATATAAAATGTGATCAGCTTTCTCATTAGGATTTTAAAAGATGTCCAGACTTGTTTTTTTTAAATGGCACAGGTCTCAGTCTCAGCCCACAAAATTGGAGTCCCATTAATGAAATCTTTCATTTCCCTTATAATCTTTTGGGGCATCATGCATGTATTGTTGTGCCACCATTACAAATCTCATCAGATTGTTCTTGCTTATTCATTGTGAAAGGTTTAGTAGTATTATGCAAGAATGAAAACCCTAAGGCAATTAAGAAATGTGATAATTGTGATTGTGCAGTTCTCAATGACTTTACATTGCTATACTTTAATTTTGTACAAGTCAAGAAGGTAGAAAAGAAGAGATTTAAGTTTCTTTTCAATATTTATTGAATACGCCTAAATAATTTTTTATCTTTAATTGAAACACTGGGATGTTTTGCAGAATAATACTGCACCACATTACAAAAGAAACAAATTTAGATGATATATTAACATTTTTGTTAAGTCATTAACTCGTTCAGTCCCAATCCTGCCTGTAGCTGTGATGATGCTGTACCCTACTTCTGAGCTCTGCAGCATCAAGGTCATTTAAGATACACCAAAGTGGGGTGGTATTACAAAAAAGCAGACAGATATAGTTCTTCACTGATACCAAATAATCTAGACATTCTAGTTGCGCTACAAAATACAGAGGGTAAAACCTAATTTTTTTGGACCAGTTTTTTTTTTTCTCACCCAAAATTCGTCAGTGGTCGGAATCCAATTTTGTGTCTGAATTTTAGACTTTTTGGCCTCAGGTCTAAGGCAGACAGGTCTGAACTGCACACAAGACAGGTGAACCTTTGCAAAAAGTAGGATAAGGTGGGCATTTGGAGTAAAGATTGGTCTCAATACGAAAACGATGGGTCCGTTAAGAAAAAAACCTGTAAGGCTTAATGAGCTAATTTTAAATAAATTGTTCAGCCCATGGGTATATCCAGTTCCATAATTTATTCCACAAATCTCTTTCATATACATTTAGTTTCTTTATCAGAATTGGATACATTACCAACTTTTTCTTGACCTGACTCATGGGAATCGGGCTTTATTACAGGTTTGCACTTTGCACCCAAGAAAGTAATAGACATAACTTGAAAAAGTCATTGGAAAAGCTCACATTTGATAATCCTTTGGAAATGAAAGTACATCTGCACATGACAATGAAAAGCAGCTGATTTGATTATTCCATGGGTGTTCTTATTTCTCTGACAAAGTCATTTATATTATAAGGAAGAAAAAGGACAGTTGCCAATATCTCGGCACTATTTTTCAAAATGTGGCATATGTAACAAAATGATTTTAAGTGAATAATATGTATCAAAGTGAAACTTCAAAGATACGTTCATGTTATGAACCAATTGGTAGGAGTTTTAATAAAGCACTGCAATAGGTGTTCTGCTCTCATATACACCACTCCCTCGATAACTTGCGCACATCAGGGTCCAGAAACATCGACCGCACTATAAGTGAGGCACGAGTTATCGAGGGACCTATAAAATAAGCCTAAAACCAATAAAGTGATTGACGACGTAACAGAGAAATAAAGGGGGGGGGTAGGCAGATTATACTGTTGAATACTCACTTTATAATCGTTCTGAGATTAACTGTTAATAAATATCTCTTCATAACGGTGTACTTTATTATTTCCTCATAGGACAACATTAATTTCAGGATAAATTACAGTATATTGAGGCGATCATCGAAAACATTATTCCACGTGGTTTCCGTTCGCTTAACATGTGTACCACTTCACACATTGTGTACTACGTCACTAATTTTTATGTTGAATTGGATACATTCTAGTTTTATTGTTTGATCCAAATTAGACGTTTTTTTATATACAAAAGATTGACTCTTTTCGAGAAACAGTGTCGATCGAACGATAGATAGATAAATAGATTTGATGAATGTGATAGAAGTAAATTGGAAAACAAAACAAAACAAGGGTTAATGAGTACTAACATATTTAATTGGTCTACAAATTTAAAACAACGTAAATTAGAACAAGTTAATACTTGCCGTTGTGCCATGCTTGACAAATATCAATTCACTTTTTGAAAAAATCAGTTATTGTGTGTGTGTGTGTGTGTGCTACTCCTTGGTTTCTCTGCCGCCGAGCAAAATCCCTCAGATTTCTCAACTGCACGAGCTTTATGTAGTCAACATTTTGGGTCTCCAGCCACCTTATGGCAGTATCAAAATATTGGATTGTTTCCTGTACAGAGGGGTGGGGGGTGCAACATCTGCGTCTGCACCACTTTCAACACTTGTGTTACTCCAGTTAGAATCGTCTTCTGCTGCAAATTTGTTCACTATAGAAATAGTTATAGTTTCATCTGACATGTATTCGGCTGTGGGGCAATCATTGTCAGCACAAATCCACTCCTCCATATCATCAAGAGAAACGCCCATCTCAGGACCATGAGTCTGTACGAATTTCTCCCAAACAGCCTCGGCATTAATGACATCAGTTTCACTGAAACATTCGAAGTCACTATCATCAACGTTGTCTCTGTTACTGTTTTGTTTTACGTCAAAGGCAGCTCCAAGACCCTTAATCCAGCACCCGAGGTCTCTTGTAATCGATTTTTTATTTAATGCAACAAACACTTCCCCAAGTTGTTGATCAGAACAAAGCCGGCATGTACATGTAATTAGGTTCTCACAGAAGTACTCACGGGTTTCGATGTGACGGTCGATTGACTCTTTTCATGTTTTCAATGAACAGGATATGTTGTGATTATAATGTTTACACTGAAATGTAATTAAAGGATTAGAACGTGACTTTCACACAGCCTTTGAACTAGCCACCTAGCTGTTGCATCATGTTCTTTTTTCTTTTTTTTAATGTACTCTTATCAAATGGCAACAGTATATCATATATCAGCACAGTTAACTGATCAACACATTTTCCCACAAAGCAGGTGGCTGAAACAGGACCGGCAAATCTTTGAATTTTCCCACGCACCTATTACATGCGTACGGAGGACTCCCGCCTCAGTAACTTTCTGCGTCCCAGATCAAAAATTGGCGTCCAAATATGCGTAATTAAGCGTTTTCGAGACCTCTGAAATCAATTCTTCTTTAGAACTTGAAAATTTCAAAATATGGATTATATTTTGACGGGCATTAATCACCATTTTCGATGATAAAACGAGCAATGTATCAAGGTTTAATTTATCAGTTCTTATTGTAATTTTTTCATGTTCAGCATATTTTAAAGATATTTTAAATACATTTTCTCTGGAAAAAAATCGGGAGCCAAGACGGACACCGCATTATAAGTGGGATCGCGAGATATCGAGGGAGCGGTGTACTGAGGTCTGGCCTATGAACCATTACAGTCACCTGGCTTTTGTCATAAGCCAGACACTCTATGATTGATTCTCACTTTGCAGAAAAATCTCAAACAAAATACAAAGTTTACAGCGGGGGAAACTGTACATAGAGTTAACACTGACATTTTCATTATCTTTCATCCAAATTTTATAAAGAGTTGTGTGGATTTTGGTATCCCAGAGAACCCTGATGATTGGTGGGTCAAAATAATGGAAGCAGAGTGAATTTGAAAAATTATCGATTATATATTTTGCAATCATTTTATGAGGTATGTCTGGTCTGGCATAGAAACTTTATGCATGGGATAGCTCATATTTATTTAAAGTGGGGTCCCCTGAACTTGTAAATCCATCCTTTGAAAAGCATCTGATAACTTGAAATGAACTAGGTTATTTTATTTTACCTCTATCAGTATCTTGTGTCTTTCAGTAGATGAAGAAAATAATAAAAGAATAATACTATACTGGGATAGGACAAAGCAATCATAGTGAGAGGATACATGATTTGTCCTTTGCAAGTGAATGACAGATTTTGTAATTTAAAGAATTCCTTTCTAGCAATGCATACATATAATTTCACACCAATTTGTTTTTACAGATGACAAAGTGTTTTTCATATATAACTTCATTGAAAATATGGAAGTGACAGCAATGACAAGCTTTTTTAAGGCACTCTCAGATATAATTCTATATGGGCTTGTCTAAAAATGCCATGTCGAAGCAATTGCATTGTCAGTATGGAAGTCTTGTGGCTGTAATCAGACTGCACCTGTGAATATTATCACATCATCAAACCATCCCATGGCATCTGACCTACGACAAGTAATGATTTCACATCTGCGAGATTTCTGTCACGTCGATGAGAATAGGCTGCATAAATACATGTTTTTGTTATTATTGAATGCTCTAGGTCAGCCCAGATGGTACAGCCACGCCAGACCGAGATGTAATTCCGCTGTGTTGTTGTAAGATCAATGGAGCCTCATTTCAGAAGCTGGCCTCAGCTGTTACCTATTGTCAGGCCCTGGACTCTGTGGATGGGAAGGTACATCTTCATTAAATGTGATTAAATATACCATATATACTTGCATATAAGACAATTCTGATGGCAAACTGTATAAACCCAGATTTGCCATCTCATAATGTGCTGGCAAATCTGGGTCAGTGCAGTTTGTTAGGAGCAATCAGTAGAACAAACAACATATACTCTGATCTTTATTGTTTTCAGTTTGACTCAATTTAAAAGCAAGTACACATGGTACTAGGAGACACTTTTGCTTCCCAGTATGGTTCTTGTCTATTCATTATCATTTACCTCTTCCTTACATATTAGGGCTTTTATACAAATTTCATTTTTAGAAATTTCATAAAAGAGTATGGTTCTTATTCCAGTCATGAATTCTTCGTGTACCGCATTAGTGCTGTGGTTTCACTTCTTAACCTGGAGTACAAGTTTTCATAAATTTTATTTTGGTGTAGAACCCCCACCTAACCCTGTGTTCATAATGATATTTGGCATCTTGTTATTCAGCTTGATTACATTGTGGGAAGTATTATCTTGTATTTTTACATGTAGTTGTTTTGTTTTAACCCTTTAAAAAAAAAGAATTCAATAAAGATTACAAATTATTTTACATTATTCCAATGCACATGTATATATACAATATTCGGTAATTGTCATTTCTACTTACTGTCGAAATCTCTGATGTAAGATTAGTAAGATTAGTAAGGTTAGAGAAAGAGTGTTAATTATTTAAATACTATTATAGAAAATGAAAGTGCAAATAATGAAATGTACAAAAAATAGATTTAATAATTACATTTTCATCTTTATTTTGTTCTCTGCATTGCTCAGTGATTTAAGATTTATGTAGTCATGATCGATCAGAATGATGTAATTCTGATCGTAACAATCATTCCATACCAAATCACGTAAAATCTAAAATTCCAGGGTGACCATCTCGGATTTCCTTGACATTTTTCAAGATGTACAAATTTGTTAATGATGGCTGCATGCAAAATTTCAATAAAAAAATTTGAGTTACTTTTGGCTTACCTGGTCATCCATCACAACATAAATACAATTTTAAAAGAACTATACCCTACAGAGTATTGTACTGAAAACCTCAGGGTGATTTGGCATAGAATGACCCAAATATTTAAATCCTGATGAAAGTTCCTTTCTCTTTATCCACATGTTTTTAATTCATTTAAACAACAAGACTGTAAAGTTCTGTTGCTTGAAGCGCAGGTAACAATCAAACACTTTGTATATACACTAATTGCATCACAATGCTAAAGCTCACACTAAAATGATTTTTGGACAAACTATTGAATAAACATCGGGTCAGTTAAGTCTCCTGGTATAAAGAAACATTTGTCACGTATAAAATGCCCAAAGTACAGAATTACCTAAATCTAGCTTTCTTAAAATACGAGACAATTAGGTCTGATCTCTTCGACATTTTCTCACAAGCCATGATTATCCATTTAGCATGAATGGATTTGAGTGCTTATGTTTGAAGGTCCACTGATAAAATATTGATCTTCTAGAGTGATGTTTTCCTTTTCTCATGGTCTGTACAGCCTGTTTTATATATCTTACAGGTCAGTTGTCTGAGTATGATTTCACTTCTTCAATGTATTGCTTGTTTAGTACCAAGTTTAACTGTTGGAGTTTCTCCTTACACGATGTGGGCATGAAGAAAATGTGATTCCGTTGTCTTCGAGTTGAAGTATTTTTGAATTTAGATAACTTTGTGCGTATTGGAGATTGACACAGTCTGCTCAGTGCATTGACCATGAAACTATTCAATATATGTTTGGTTCATATAAGGAAAAATGACAGCCGCATAAATTTAATTTTACCACTCTCAAGCTGCTGTGTTTAAGTCATTATCATTGGAATGTACTGATGATGAAATATTTTAGATGTGCTTCTGTAATAGTCACTTGACTTGGTATTCACTGCCTTGGCACCATGTGGTGCTGTGCACAATGTAAAGAATTGATTTTGGCAAGTGTATGGTTTATGCAGATCCTGGTGGTAGTGTTTTGAACATTCAAGCAAGCACACTTTTTTGTCAGCATAGTTCTGCATTTTTGTTGTCTCTTTTTCAGTATTTGTTTATAAAAATTTACAAAATTAAATACCCATAAATATTTACGTATGAAACAATACACTTGTGCTGAGTATCACTATGATATATAGCATATGATACTATACATACTGCTCCAGTGACCTAGTGGTTAGAGCGTCTGCCTTGGATGCTGGAGTTTGTGGGTTTGATCACCAGACAAGACATACCAAAGAATTATAAAAATGGTACTTAACCCTTTACCTCATAGAGTCTGTGTGTCAGTACAGTGTGCTATAAATAGAACACCTATTACCTATTCGACTCCATACACATAGGCCTGCCTGCAAACTGTTAAGCAGTGTAGTGTATGTTACATTTAACAGCAATTTTAACCATTTTCAATGTTGGTACACATCTATTATGTATGGAAAAATTTAAGAGTAAAGTCCGATCATTATAGCTGTGTAATTATTTTTCACGGAAGAATTTTTATATGCTTTAAAATCTTGAGAGAACTTGTTCACTGTCAAGTCAGTGAATTTGCGTGACCAACCATAGCTGCCATTTCTCATACTCAGAATTTACAAGTTATTTGTCTGCGTCTGCATCACTAAGTTATCAGAATTTGATAATTTATAAAAACTATTTGCTGCCTAATTCAATATCAGAGCCTTTACCTAAGTTATTGAAGCTTTTGAAGTTGTGATTTTAATCATGAAGAGTACTGAACAAAATCCGTGACCTCCAGTTTGGAGAGTGGAGAATACGACCCAGTTACTTTAAATAGCAGATTTCAACCAGAGCATAAACAGCAACCACGTGATCCGACATAAAGGTCATTTATAGCAATGAATGAGGTATCTAATGGGGGTTTTCCCCCAAAGGTGGCACTGCGAAAACCCGCTAAAAATGGCCAATGTTTACAGCAGGTGTCAAAAGGCGCTTCCATGTGAATGGCCAAGAGGCGTCAAAAGGTACTTCCATGCAAACGGAGTAGAGGTGTCAAAAGGCGGTTGCATGAGGTAAAGGGTTAACAGCTGCCTCGCTTGGCGCTCAGCATTAAGAGGTTAGTGTTAGGACTGGTCAACCTGGTTTCAGGATAATGTGACTGGATGGGACATCATGCTAGATGTCTGCAGCATGATGCCCCAGTGCTAGACATCACTATAATCTGCCACACTGCAGACATCATAGCAATATAATTGAAAAATTGTTAAAACTACTTTAAAAATCCAAATCTCACACACACAATACATGCACATATAGTCTTTCATCTTTCAAATGTCTGTCAGCAGTAGGGTGGTGCCATTTTTTTGTTTACATCTTGGTTGTATTTCCAGTATGTGAATTACAGATATACACTTTTCATCTGTTCATATGCTGTTCCCATCCTTGAAAAGATTAGCAAAAACTCACTTCCTTTTAGTTGTCAGTGATTTGACTTAACCCAATTTTATCCTGAATATGACTACAGTCGTAAAACCTCATTCTATCCTGAATACGCATGTGGTCACAGTATCCCATTATATCGGTTGCAGCCACAATTTAAATTGATAGAAGGGGCAACTGTTCAACACCCAGAAGAAGCCGATGCACAACATTACTTTGAATTACTTTGGGATGATTTAATCTGATTTGACTAAAGTCACCAAGATGGATGCCAGTCGATATTCCCACAATGAAGGCATTTTTAGGCTTATGTTTTGGCAACAAAATAAGTATATATATTTGTCACATCCTTCAATAAAATCATGTCTCGTGACAGATTTGATCTGATTTGGAGGTACTTGCATCTCCATGACAATGAAGAACAAGCTACAGAGCCTCAGCCAGAGGGAAGACCAGATAAATTAAAGAAAATAAAATCGTACCAGGATTATTTAGACCAGAGATTTGCATCAAATTTCATACCCAAAGAAATGCAATGATTGATGAAACCATGATAAAATTCAAAGGAAGGCTCTCTTTTAGACAGTATCACCCAGCAAAGCCAACAAATTGGGGTGGGGGTGAAACTATGGAATATGGCTGACAGCTCAACTGGATACATGCACCGATTCCAGGTATACACCGGCAGAGAAGATGGGCAAGAAAAGGGGCTGGCTTAGAAAGTGGTAATGGATCTCCACTCACACATGTTCAGAAAAAATCTGACAGTCTATTTTGACAACTTTTTTACAAGCATAGATTTATTGAGAGACTTACATACTAGAGGGGTAATGTCATATGGAATGGTCTGTAACAAGAGGAAGGGATTGCCAAAAGAGTTGCTGCCAAAACAGCTAAAACTGAAGAAACATGAATACAAAGTCACACAGAAGGATGAACTTAACATTTTGTGTTTGGCAAGATACAAAAACTGTCTGTGTCTTGTCAAATTTTCATGACCGATCATCACGTGGCTTTGTAAACAGACGTTGTGGTGTGGCTGTTCAGCAGCAAGTTGAAGTTCCCAAAACGCTGTCAGATTACCAGCAAAACATGAAGGGGGTAGATCTCTGTGACCATTAGGTCATCACTGGTCAAAAAATTGGTGGCATCAATTTTATTTTTACATAATGGAAACTTCAGCATACAATGTGTATGTGATTGCACTGGACACAAACCCAGAGAGAGTCAAAAGTATGTGGCCAACATTTCAGAGCTATCTGGATGACTTAGTTGCATCTCTGGTTGGTGACACTAGAGCTGGAAAGGCTGCAGCACTTGTTCCAGAGCCTACCAGAGGAACAGTGCAACATACAATTGAACAAATGTTTGACAGAAAAACCTGTCATGAATGTTCACTGGCTGCTCAACCTGGAGAGAGAAGAGATAGAATTATCTTTATTTTATTCACATACTGTTAGGAGCATTTCATTCATCTTCATGAACAAAAGTTTCACTGAACATCATGTTAAGTTTTTAAAAATAAAACAAATTCTTTCAGTTGTGAGCATGTACATTGGTAAAGGATGACAAAACATATATCACTGTTGCAAACTTTATTACCTTTTCAGAGATACATAATTTTTATATACTTTAAAAAAGAGAAACAACATTGTTAGAACATTTTTAGCAAACATTCATGAATGGTCATCACAATTTCTGCTGCTGCTGCTGTATGATGCTCCGTTTTACCACAGTGTATTTAGAATTGCTTCTCATGAATCAGGCACTGCAGTTGAAAGTGGTAAACAGGATAAAATGGATTAAAGCACTTCTTATGATGTCTAGTTTGGTCCTAAATGGAAAAAAATGGTGCTGATCAGACATCCGTTTGGCCACCATATTGACTATTTTTGACAATTTTGGATCAATATGAAAATCTTCTACTTCTGGTTCCTGAATGACAAGTAATATTGCCGTGGAGTTTTCTCAAGATGTCTATTTGATCCTAAACAAAAAGGGTGCTGCTTCCACATCCAATATGGTCACTACAGTGGCAATCTTCAAAATCATGGTCATATCAACATGTGCTTATTACTAAACGACTTGTGATGTCCTAAATGAAAATGGTGCAGCTCAGACACCTGTTATGGCCACCTTCAAAATCTTGTAATCACTACTTCTGAGTAAATGGTCATATCAGCATGTGGTTTTCACTGAACAATGTCTAATCTTGTCTAGTAGGTCATAATTGAAAGTCGTTCCAGTCTAAGATCCAGTTTGGTTGCTACATTGGCCATCTTGAGGATCTTGTTATGGCTACTTATAAATGTCTGGTTAATATTGATAATGTGCTTTCACCAATGTGCTTCTTATGATGTAGAGTCAATCCTAAATGAATGATGCAGATCTGATATCCAGTATGATAGCCATCTGTAAGATCTTTTAATTACTTGTGCAAAACAGAATTCATTTCAACATAGTGTTTGCACCAGAAGACTTCTCATGATGTCCTATTGGCAATGAATGAAAAGCGTGGCAATATTACATCCAGTATGTACATCCTAATTTGAAAATCTTGTAATTGGTAAAACATCAGAGTTGGTTTCAACAATCCATGATTAAAAGGAAGAATTGATTGTATTTTGAATTCTGTTTTTGGGCCACTAGTTTCAGTAACTTACAGAGACTTGTGTTCTTATTTACAGTTAAATACTTGAGCTTTTAGCAGTGTTCATTCTTGTAGATAAGAATAAGAATGGAAAATTCATGCATTAGGAAAACTGATGAATTTACTTATATCTACAGTGGCAGTTAGCATCACAAAGATGTCTTATTTTTGTGGCATTGTAAATTTACGAAGCTTGTATGTTGTGAAGTCATTTGTATAATTCAGTCACAATTTATTTTTGTCTTATAACCTGCTGTAGTCATTCACTTCAAACTTGAGACCATGCTGTCACAATTTATTTTTGTCCAGTAACCTGCTGTAGTCATTGGCTTCAGACATGAGACCAAGCTGTCACATTTTCTTAGTATCCTACAAGCTGCTGTAATCTTCATTTTCAAATGCAAGAACAAACTGTCACTATTTCTTTTTGTCATATAAGGTGCTGTTATTGTCTTCAAGCTTCAGACTGAACTGTTACAATTCCTTATGTAATATAGGTTGCTGTTGTCGGCTTCATGCCTCATACTGAACTGTCACATTTTATTACATCATATAAGCTACTGTTATTGGCTTCAAGCTTCAGACTGAACTGTCAGTGTCTTCATCATACAAGCTAGTATCTTTGATTTCAAACTTGAGACCAAACTCTATTTCAGGTGATGGGATGTTGTAACAAAGTGACAAACCCCCAGCTTGTCCGTCCAGCTGTGAAGATCCCTTTTATGGCGGTGTGTGAGGTCCATCGCAAACGTCTCCGATTACATCAGTGTTGTCCAGGCTGTGGTCACTTTTGTACACAGGTAAATTACCTTCTGGTTAGAACATTTAAAACTATTACATATATTACTATTCCCTCCATGTATTAAAACACCATTTTAAAAACCTTATCTTCATTTTCTATACCTTGGAAGCGGAAGGTCATGGGTTCGATCCCCAGCCGAGTCATGCCAAAGACTTACAAAAATGGTACTAACAGCTGCCTTGCTTGGCGCTCAGCATTAAGAGATTAGTGTTAGGACTGGTCGGCCTGGTGTCAGGATAATGTGACTAGGTGGGACATCATGCTGCATGGCTGCAGCATGATGACCCAGTGCTAGACATCACTATAAACTGTCACACTGCAGACATTGTAGTAGTATAACTGCAAAATTGTTAAAGCTACATTAAAAATCTAAATCTCACACACACACACACACACACACTTTCTATAAATAGTGAGTTTGTTGTTAGATGTTGATGCTTTTGGCTTCATATCATTTGGTTACTTAAACAATTTTCCACATCTGTTGACTTATTTCTTGCTACAGATATGAAGATGAAAGGCTACCTACAAAACATGACAACTCGGTCGTACCATCTTTTAGACATGTTAGTCATCTTTCTCATTCACATAATTTTGTTTCTTACGAAAGATATAATACTAACATAATAAATCTTCAAATTAAATAAAACTCATTTAATTTTTGGCCCAAAGAATTTCATGCTCAAAATTGTGAGTCATTTAGTCATCTGAACTTGTGCAGAGTATACGATAGGGGTGTAATGTTTTTCATACTATGCATTACATATGTGAGAATTTCTGGTATCATTTTACTGTGTGAGGATTTTGTTTTGCTGGAGCATCTTACACTGACACAGTCGCATGTGATATACTTGTCTAGTGGCAGAGATGAAATGTTTTTCTTGATCCACAGGGAAAGTTCTACCAGTGTCGGAAGGAGGGCAGTCCAATTGTTCACAATTTCCACAAACTCTGTCAGGTGTTTAAGAGTGGGAAGTACTTCTGTCCCCACTGTGGGGAAGGATCTTCTCAATATGAGGTCATGCTGCAGCTCAATGACTCACGCAGCAATTCCACAGCCTCCTTGTCACAAGACGTCGCCACAAAGCGAGCTGCGTAAGTGTAAACAAAGTCTTTTGTCTTGCACTCACATATCTACTTGGCAACACTTGTCATCTGTAAGAAATGGTGGGGAGGGACCAGTAACGTGCCACCAGAATTTATACAGTAAAAAGTGGTGAAGGGACAGGTAGTGGAGAGTTAAAAAAAAAACAAAACACAAGGACTCTTTCTCTTTTTTCTGAAGCATTTAGGAGATGCAACAATTTTAAAACACTTTAATCAGACATTGCTGTTGACCAGATTGACTGGGTCAGATTCAGAGTAACAGGTATTATAAAAAATACCCACACTGTCATGCTTACAAATCATTTGAAATGTAAATCCAGGTACCATTCTCATCGAAATTGAAGATTTGTTTAAAGGCTGCAGATTTCTTGTTTATCTGCCTCTGTTTCAGTTTCATGTTATTTGTTAACTTCGTAGTTGTAAAACACTAAGACTTACTTTTTCCTACTCTTGTACATTATGGTGATATTTTTCAGAAACAAAGCCAAGATGGGAGCTTTTGGAAATCCTCGCAAGTCTAAAGGCGAGGGGGAAGAGGATACTATCATAAAACACACACTAGAGAGCAGCAAGAAAATATTGTCAACAGGTAAAGAAAATTTGGGCCAATAGATCTTTGAACACAAAGCACGTACATAGGAAATTATCTGGAATTTAAGTTGATTACCATGAAATTTTTTTATTTATAAAAGTAGATGAACAGGTGAATGAAGAAAGAACAAAGAAATAAAGTTGAGAATGAATTGCAGTTGAATAATAATGACAGGGAATAACGATCTTGATGAATATTGCATATATGGAAACATTTTCTCATTGTTTGGTGTTGGCAAAACTTCCAGTTTGGAATTACTTTTTATCATAAAATGTTTGCCTGATTGCAAAAGCAATTTAGGCTTGTAGATTGATGATGTTTGTATGTAGTTATCAGCCTGGAAGCCCATCCATTTTGCATCAATACTAAGGTTAGGGTTTATGTTTCAGTCATTTTCTGAGACTCTTTTGCTTGCAGAATATATATATTTGACAATGCATGATATAAGAAACTGGTCGATGTGACTCCAGTTCGGTGAAAAATGTCAGTAGAAATGAAGAAGTAAATATTCAGATAACTCGCAAGAAAATCAGTGTTTATGGTTACATTTTAAAATGTTAAAGGTATATTCTGAAGGAATACATGCATCATTTATTAGGGCTTAATTGTTGATGACTGTACAGGTACACATATTTCCAGTAGGAAGATGCATTATGATTTTGAAAGTTTGCTTCTTTCACTGCACATATTACCCATTTGGCGATTGCAGACGAGATGTATAGATTCAGAAATATTGAAATTGACAGTGTTTCAGCCAGAATGTGACCTTGAGCAATTTGCACAAAAAATAGACAACCATCATTTAATACTGTTATTTCTGTTGTCATATTTTTGTACTTTTCAAGTTCCAAACAAGAAAAACCAATTTTTGTTGTTGCTTTAGAATATCATGTATTGTGAATTTACAGGATTTGTTTTCTCATGGATTTCATGGTTGCTACAAACCACAAATATGAGGTTGCAATGATCAATGATCCTGCTACAAACCTGATACAAGGCCCCAATGAGCAATGATCCTGCTACAAACCTGATACAAGGCCCAATCAGCCATGCAACAAACGACAAATACAAGTCCCCAGTGAGCACTGATCAGTGCAACAAACCATAAATTCAAGGCCCCAATGAGCAAAGATACATGCAACAAACCACAAATACAAGACCCCAATTAGCAAAGATCCTGCAACAAACCACAAATACAAGCCATCAGTGAGCAATGATCCATGCAACAAACCACAAATGCAAGTTCCCAGTGAACAAGGATCCACGAAACAAACCACAAATACAAGTCTCCAATGAGCAATGCTCCTTCTACAAACCAGAGACAATGCCCCGATGAGCAACAATCCATGCAACAAACCACAAATACAAGGCCCCAGTGAGCAATGCCCAAATAGAAGGTCCCCAGTGAGCAATAATTTTGGCTACAAACCACAAATAAAAAGTCCAAATGAGCAATGGTCCTTCTGTGAAAACTAAATGACTGCTTCTAATACATCATACCCACAAAAATAAATGAGTCATAGTAATTGTGCTTTTACCAAGTTCAAAGTATGAGACTCTGTATGGTCTGTTATGTTGCTATTTATCTTGCTGGATGGGTCTTTTGAATGCAAAACTAATATTTAAATTTGATTTTGTATTTCAGCTGGGATTCCTCTTGGTCCTGATAGATACTCCCTTGAGAAAGTTCTCACCAATCTGTCCCAGGAAAGGTATGGATACTGTGATAAATTCTGGTGTCATAAAATATAAATAGTGTCTGGCTCATTTAAAAATAATTTTCACAAGTATTCGCATTAAATATTAACTTTCAGTGTTTCATATGTTTGTATTAATGGTCAACAATATGGGATAGATTTTAATACAGACTTGAAAATATGAAAGACTTGTAGGGTTGCTAGGCACAAAAATAAATGTACAAGTATTTTAATATCATATTTAGTGACTTTAGATGATTGATTGTTATTTTGGGTGATTTTGATTGGCACTACATGTATGGGTTTGTCTCCGTTGTCGGTGTTGTTCCAGATTGGTCTTTTTGGTTGTGTTTTGGCCTCTTTTGAGTCCTCTTACACTATTTAGTGTAGTATATTCATTTTCTGAGATGAAGAGTTTATTTCTTGTGTAAGTGCAAATTGCAATTTGCCCATCATTATACTTTTGAGCATTACTAAATTGTTGTTAAGTATTGTTTCCCTCAAGCGCTTACAACCAAGGCTTTTCCATTGATCTCTGCATAAAATCAATGGTTCTCGAGGGTATTCATTCAAGTCGTGTACCGTGTTCAGACAGATGCATTCTGACCAGCGGGCACTGTATATGTAAAGAAGGAGAAGCAGTATAGCAGTGTATATGTGAAGTAAGGTAGCTGATACGATCGTGGTATGCTTACAATAGAGATCGCAATATAGCATAACAAAATAAAGCATTAAAGACTACAAAATATTTCAAATGATATGAAATAAACCTAGAATATATTCTTAGGTGTTGAAGATTGATGCTTCCATAGAATTAATATTGCTATACTTCAGCATAGCTGCCAACCCTCACGATTTTGGCATGAATTTCATGACTTTATCAGTGATTCAGATTCATGCCGCATGTAAAAAAAAGTCACAAATTCCCCCGTTTTCAATTATTTTAAATCTTTAATAAGAGATTTCCCATTAAGCGCTAGTCATGATATCGGCAGTTGCCAAAATGGTCCAGTACTGCTGGTCGTGATATTAGTGGAACTAGAACTGATTGGTATAGTTGGCCCGGAAGCAAGCATTTTAGCAAATTTTAATCTATATATATAAGAGTTGTTTTGCAAATGCTTTTGAGAGAAACAGGGGCCTAACCAGAATTTTGTTCTGCACATGTGCCTCACAACATTGATTCTAATTACCGTTTTTCATCACACGTGCTCGACGCTAGCATGATTTTGAAGGGAAAATAACCCAATAATCTAAGGTATTTTTGTCACTATGATTTTTTCCTTCAGATTAATGTTTTTTTCTCAACATCGTGTTCTCGTTGAGCACCTGTGTTCAGCATTGCATCTTAAAAATGACTTAACCAACAAGGAAAAAGATATGTATTGCAAAAACAGTGAAGCTTAGTTTGGAATATACAAAAAATTCGCCCTGCATTCAGCCATCAAATACATCATGCTTTTTTCATGCAGTGTGTCACAAATTTTAGCATTGGGCATGGTGGCAGAGACGATGTGAGGAAGCACATTGCTACCAAAAAGCACATAGAGGTTGGGGAAATTAAGATCTCGCAGCAGATTTCAGCTCTGGAATATTTTAAGCCATTGACAGAAGACCTGCATGCTACCAGTGCTGAAGCATTGTTTGTGAATTTTCTTGTTGAACATAATCTACCTTTATCAGCTGGAGACCATGCTAAACTTTTGTTCTGACAAATATTCCAGGACTCGAAGATTGCTTCACGAATTCATGTAAAAATTCACTAATTTTTATTCCTATTTTCACTAATTGCAAGCCTGGAGGGTTGGCAGCTATGCTACAGTAGCATTATTTAACTGGTTGCATACATTTATATTGACGTCAGTGACATATATTGACTTGAGTGACATAACAAGAAATTATTCTGCTGTTATATATTACTGCATACAGAAATTCAAATTGAGAAATATATTAAAATGTCAGTACTGTTACTACTGTAAATAACTAAACATGTATGGAAGAGAGTATTCATTGTAATAATTCATTGTCTGCATATTACATTGATGTTACCTTTAGCTAGAAAGAAGCAAAACAATTCTGAAGTTCTGTTTCATTGTATTGGTGCAGGACTAAAACAAATCACATTGGGAAACACGTTAGAGTGGTATCATTTTTTATGTGTTTTATAATTCAGTTTGTTTCTGGTTGTACTCTTTCCTGAGAAATACATTAATCATTTTCAGTGATTATTTTATTATGTACTTTCTTAACTTCACACTGAGCCACACATATCATCTACATTTTTATGTAAACAAAGAATTTTAGGCATGAACGATTCATTTGGATCTCTTTTGGAGTTTTTACTGGAACATTACAACTTTATTCTAGATTCATTCATGCTCATTGCACAGTTAATATTTATCATTACTAGCATTTATTTAATTGTTGAAACTTAAATAGCTCTCCTGTCTTGTGGTTTAAGTCCTAAGTTGACACCAAGTCAAAGCTGACCTTGTGCTGAAGTAAAACTCGGGATGTTACAGATACCATTATTCATTTTGATGTTTTAAATTACAAAACCTTACATCACAATTTATTTTGATGTTTTAAATTACAAAACCTTACATCGCAATTTATTTTGATGTTTTAAATTACAAAACCTTACATCACAATTTATTTTGATGTTTTAAATTACAAAACCTTAACATCGCAATTTATTTTGATGTTTTAAATTAAAAAACCTTACATCGCAATTTATTTTGATGTTTTGATAACATGTATGGTCATCGTACATATCCAAATTGTACATTCATACAGATTTCTCTCTGGTGTCAATACAACAAATCAATCACTGCATGCCCAAATTGTTGATTAAAAAGAAAAATGTATTCTAAAGATTTTTTAACTTATTCGGCCCCAGCACTGTTATCTTTATCTCTGCTGCTATGCGTCAGAAGCACAAAACTGTCTAGCTGCTTGTGCCCCAGAATTTTTATCTGTTTGAAAAATTTAGAAAACATCGTGCACATGCATTCACTCTTACCTTAATTTTTCTTCTTATATCCAATTAAAATCCATGAAATTTTCACCATTTATTCCAAATGAATTTGTCTACACAGTGATGTATTTTTTCACAACTTATTTATATAGTATTTACAAAATTATGTGCAACGTTTATTCGCAAGAACTCTATCATCATCGCTGTCAGCATCCTCATCTTCAGACAATTCAGTCTCAGAAACTTCTGTGTCAGAATCTAAATCTCACAAAATATCCAACTGCCGAACATATCTTTTCTCAGCTTGCTCAATATTTTCAAGATCAAACCCGAGAAACTCCTCATTTTTGCTCTCATCCAAAATCACACTTACATCCGCCATCATTTACGATTTTTCATAAACAGAACACGTAGTTAAACCGCTCTCAAACAGAAGCTCTTGGCTTCTGAACAATTCAGATTTCCACAAATGAAAGTAAAATCATTCCTGATTGGTTTAATAGTTGTTTAGTTCTTGGAATAAACCCATTTCTAGCCAATCAGAGATGTATCTAACACACATTCATCATGCCTGGAGATGGGATCGGCCATTGAATGCAGTAAACAATTCACGACTACAGGCAAAATCGGCCAATTAATGCAGAAACCGAATCACGCCTACAAACAGGATCAGGGCCAAATGAGTTAAAAATTTTAAATGTTTTCAAAAATTTTACTTATCCACTTTGATGAAGACCGTCGTCTGTCATCCTCAGATATACAGGGCTGTTTTGTCATCTATTGGCCAGCTGAGCCGAGATACAGATTTATATTCAAATATCAAAAAGGATTAGTTAATTAATTTTCTGTATTATGAAACATAATAATCTTAGAAAGAACACGGTTCATGTTTTTTAGATTGGCTAATCTCTTTTGGATTGGAGGATTGGATCCCACAATACCTGTGGCATCTCTACTTTCCGGTACAATGATAGGTTTTTTTTTGTTGATAAAATATGGCGCTTTTATAAATATTTGGCTCATCTAGCCTTTTGACCTTTAAAGGCCATTAATACTGGAAATAATATAATCTAGTCCAATAAATTGGCCCCCAGACCTGTACTGATTTCACCTACTCAGTAAATCATGCAATTGGGGCAGACAAATCGGTCAACGGCTGTTTACTGTCAATAACCAAGTGCACTCTTGAATGTGGAGAAACTAGTTTGTCACCTCTGGTTTATGGGTCGAATGCCCATTTTCAGCATGGTCAGCTGGCAGTATGTTGGTGGAAGAAGAACCTGGGAAGAACCACCAAACCATGGGAAGCTATTCACCAGCTTTTTCACCTACCTTTGTTGGCCCAGCAGAGACCCAAACCCATGTGGACTGAAGTGAGATGTCAGTGATTTGTAAAGACGAGTGTCTAAAACCACTCAGCTACTTGGGCCCCTAAGTGTGACACCTGTGGGGAATTTGTTTGTTAATGTGTTCAATTATAAAATGATGTTGGTTTTCGGATAGAAGAAAGGTGGAACTATTTTATAGTGCCAGAAGAGAAAGTTGTATAGAAACTGGTTAGGATTAAGAAACGCTTAAGTTATTTCGCTAAATTTAAAATAAAAATGTAATTGCTGTATAATAAAATCTGGACCTGTATTTCGTTATGATTTAAATGTTTTGTATTCACAGGCCAAAAAAGTACAGAACACTACCCAAGTCACTGTACTTGCCTGCTAGAGATGGGGACCTGGACAAGGTGGTTTACATGCTGGGTAAGTTCTCAAACCAAATCAATAAGAAATGCTCATCAGAGAGTCTAGTATAAATGCAGACACTCAATTCAGAATCTGTGGAGATATTAACAGTCCCAGATTCGACATCCTTTTGAGTGTGAACACTCTTAGTTCAGAGGTCTGGCATAGCTACCAGGTGTCCCATTTGTCCCGTATTTCTGATCTGAATAAAATGTTTTTTTTCATTCCATTTTATTTAATACAAAAAAGTAATAAAAATATTTCTTTGCAATTTTTCCTTTCATAGTAAATGTATAACATGTTTATAGGGATATAGGGTTCTAAAATATGATTGGTTCATTCAAAATTGAGGTTACCATGGAGTCTTTAACCACCATCAGTCCCACTGAGGAACTCAAGTTTCCCTGTAAAACACCCGTCTTCTCACTATAGAAAAACAAGGGATGTAACCCATTCTATTGACTATTAAATTGAGTCACTGAGTTCATCCCCTTGCCCAAAAAATGTGCATGCAAGCAAGATAATACAATTTTTTTTTAGATACAAAATGCACTAATTTCAATATAATACATGATAGGGATTTAAATTTTTTTGTTGTTGTTGTGGGGTTTAACGCCATTTTTCAGCACATGATAGGCCATACATGGCGGCCAGTATTAATGGTGGAGGAAGAACCCGGGAAAACACCGGAAAGAACCACCGACCCACGAGAAGCTACTGGCATGCTTTCTCACATATCTACACTGGCTGAATCTGAGACTCGAACCGGCGCAGACAGAGGTGAGATGGCAGTGATCCGTAACGGCGAACGCTTTAGACCACTCGGCCACTCGGGGCCCCGGGATTTAAATGAAAACATTGTTAGAGAAACTATACAACTGTTGACTTGCATAAACAAAGTGCATGGTTGCAAATAATTTCTTTACATAATTATATATCTATACACACACACACACATTTGTTTTCAGTTGGTTTTTTCCAACATTGATTTCATACAAATAAGAACACTTTTTGAAACCATAAGGAAGTTTATAAAGTTGTTTGGTGAAATAGAGTTTGGCATAATCGTATTGCCATGTTAAAGTGATGGAAACATTTTGCAGTTTTTGTGTTATTACATGTATTTTGCCTTATTTTGTGACATTTCATTTGTTTAGTAAAAAATTACCCCAATATTCTTTTTTGCCTCAAGTGCTTCCAAAAATTGATTACAGAGTATAGGAACCTACATCCTTAAAAGAAATTCAATTTATGTGAAAGCTGTCTGACCTTAATTTGGTATTAAGCATATTGAAAGCCTGTTTGTCAAAAAGCTTCATCTGTAAACTTCACTTTTAAAGATCCTGGATGAATTTGACTATGAGCATGTGACTGTGCAGATACATTATGGCTTTGTCTTCAGAAAGAATTTGTATCAGACTGTAGTAAAATAAGTAAAATTGACATGACATTAATTTTGGGAGATAGGTTAGAGAGGTTCTTAAAATACTATGTAAATGGTCAAGTATTAAGTTGTATAATTCAGGTGAGTAATATCAGGCCCAGTTGGGTCTTTTGTTTTTGTTAGTATCACCTGTGGTTTTGAGAAACAAAACTACAAGATCTTTGTATCTGTACTAAAATTTTGATTAAACTTTGGTCCTATTTTCTTCTTCATCTTAGTTAGGCTTTTTAAATTCGTGGTTTGTAACAGCCATAAAATCAATAAAAATTGCTACACAATAAGAAATAGCAATTCTCATTCAGAACTAAGGAAATGAATACCTTTTGATTAGTGTGTGAACACAAGAAACCTTAAAGTCCACGTGAGGTGGATTTCTTACTGCTATTCTGTATGTTTAAAGAGGATGGTCATGAGCCAGATCTAAAGAATGAAGAGGAAAACGATGAGACGGCACTTCATGCTGCATCTAGTTCTGGAAGTTTGGCTGTAGTCCATGTTCTTGCACAGGTGAGTGAAACAGTTATTGAAACTCGACCAATAACTAT
The DNA here is from genome assembly GCA_028554795.2 of Sinohyriopsis cumingii. Classification (NCBI taxonomy): domain Eukaryota; kingdom Metazoa; phylum Mollusca; class Bivalvia; order Unionida; family Unionidae; genus Sinohyriopsis; species Sinohyriopsis cumingii. The sequence continues at coordinate 7,722,868 of CM068839.1, forward strand.
GTGTATGTTCATTGACTGTACTTAAAATGAGTTTGCAATAGACTGATTGAATGGAACTAGAGTATTTGGTATTAAGCAAGTTCGAACGTTTTAAAAAAGAAGCGGTTAATAAATTTATGTAATTGATTTCTTTTAGAAGGCTGCGGAGAGCATGAAATTTATCCAGTTTAGTTGAGTCGGAATACTTTGCATTATCAACAGTTTATTCTTCATTTAATTGCTAGGAAAAATATTAAGATGTAATGGAAATGCAAACTTTTGACTTAGTGTGAAGTTTTATGTAGCTTTTCATAATGGTGGTGTATAATGATGTTGACCTGCAAAAATGTTATTTTTAGTACATATAATGATGTCATCAATAATGGATTTGATTTCAATAGAATATTTATCTCTTTTTCTAAGTTTTTCATTTTCTTACTTTGAAGAAGAGATGTTACAATTTCTCCATGTACAAATCAATGAAAAAATTTAAAATTCTTTTAAAAACTCTTGAAATCTGTTCAGTTTTCTGAAGCTGAAACTTATTTATATACTTGTATACTCACTTGTATCTAGGTCCCTTTTTAACTACTGATTACTCCTAAGAACCCTGCATAGACTCAGATCTGCTGGCAAGTTAGGTAATTGTAGATCTGGGCATAGACAATTTGCTGTTTGATTCAACTATTGAGCAATTATATATTGTAACAACTTACTGAAGTTCATAGAATGAACCTATAATTAGCATTCTCTTAAAAATCAGAGATTTTTAAATTATAGTATTTTTCATGGTGAAAATTTCACAAAAATTGGGTGAAAGATAGTTGGAATTAATACATGCTGTTTAGAAAATTTTGCCAGGGCAACAAATCATCAGTTGGCCAGATCACTTGATTATTAGACAATTTGTACATGTTACACAGTAACATGGGCCAGATGTTCTTATGTAATTTGTATGTTAGACATTAACATTGTCCAGATGTTCTTGGGTAATTTATACATATTCTATGTTGAAATTGTCCAGATACTAGTAGGGTATTTGAGCATGGTATACAGTAATATTGGACAGATGTTCTTGTGTAATTTATACATGTTACAGTTATATTGACCAGATGTTGTGTAAATTTTACACGTTATACAGTAAGATTGGCCAGATGTCGGTAGGTAATTTGTACATTTTACTCAGTAACATTGACCAGGTGTCAGTAGGTAATTTGTACATGTTAACACGGTAGTATTGGCCAGATGCTCTTTGGTGACAGCAATATTGGCAAGTGAGAGACTATTGGTTAATGAGGCCACTTTATTTCCAGGCTGGGGCATCAATTCATGTGCAAGAAAGGAACTTGAGGACACCTCTTATGTTTGCTTCTGAGTCAAACCATCCAGACATAGTGAAGTATCTGATAAAAGCTGGGGCCGTTGTGGATGCCAAGGTAAATTTGCACTTGTAAATGATGTTTCACACCTTTTGAAAAAGATATAAAGGCCAAGTTTATTTTTAAGGTCCACGCTGACAGTGCTGTTATTCCTCTGTGGTTCAGTTTGGTTAAGGATTGCATTTAGGTAATTTCATGCACTGTGGTGATGCATACATGTTCCATGGACGCATTACTAGTTCTCTTATCGTTTGTAAATGTTTTCTATTTGCCAAATAAAATTGGCCCTCAGTGGATGCTGTGTAGTCACATATGAAAGATGAAGGAAATATCTTGCTGGTACTTTTTATTGTCATTATGCTTTTGCTAACAGAAAAGCAAGTTAAGTAGCCTTGTTTGTGACAAATGTAGTATGTTGTATAGTGTAAACCTTACTTTTCCATCCCTCTTTTGGTCCATTCAGTTTTGTGTTTGGGTTAGTTTTTCAGGCACTGTGATGAGGCATTTGTGTTCCATAAGTTGAACATGTCATAGCACAGCAAACACAATTTGGAGAAGAAAAAATTGATTTAGTAAAAGTTTATATATTTTTTATCACCATTCTAGCTGCATATAAAAAGTGTAAGTTGATTATGAATGGAAGAATGTTGAATCTAATTTTTCTTTCAGTGTCTGCAAATAGAATCATAATACCATTCAAAAGTAAGACTGCATTCTGTAGAACACTTGCAAATTACAAAAATAGCAATCTTATATTTCTTCATAGGCAGTAAGATTAGTCCTTTAAATAAAAAAATTATCAAGAAACAATTGATTTTCCAGAGAAGTAGGATTAATGAATTTAACAGATAATTTTAGTTTCTTGAAATTGTTTCAATTTTATATTAAGCCAGAAATATAATCTGAATAGTTTATAGATTGTAGCTGTGTGTGCGTGCGTGTGTGTGTGTGTGCGTGCGTGCATGGATATATGTGTGTACAGTAGTCCCCCTCTTGAACGGCCCCCCTGACCAGCGGCCACCCGCTCCTTATGGCCAGAATCCGTTGGCACCGACGAGTTTGTGTTCAAAAGTACCCCTCGCGAAAGGCCACCTGCCTAACGCGACCAGCGGCCAGCATATTAGTGCAAAATCATACAATTTACCCCTCACAAGCGGCCGCATTTTATTTGAATATGTATCCAGAACCAGTATTGTATTCATAACGTGTGTTAAGTAATCCGATTTCTGTTTCCCGATGTCAGGTTTTCGTTACTGAAAGAAGTGTTGAGTAAAGTACATTTACCACTAAGGTTGATATTATATCATTTACGCCTCACGAGAAGCCAAATTTATTCCATAAAAACTGAGACTCAAATTTTAATCCATACAAAAGGGTACGTACATGTAATCCAATTAGCGTTACTGCTGTGTTATCATAAGATGTCCGGTTTAGTCACTCTGATAATTGTTAAGAATACAATTATCGAACAGTAGTACTATTAGCTGAGAAGTGGCAGTATCGATGTACAATACCCAAGTCAGTAGGAAAATGGTTTAATAGCCTTTATGGCTTCCCTTAGTAAGATGTTGAGCTTGTTCACTTTGGTAATCAGTGGCTATTACTACTGACAATAATTGTCAAAATTACGAATCCTAGCGGCCACGAGGTCAAATCTGCGTGATGTTAATGGTACATAACGAAGCCGTTTTGGCTTCTCTCACCTAGTTTCAAGAAATGTATAAAAACAATAGGGTACCAGACTGCGACTAACGAATCACGTGACAAGATCACTTCCTTTAAAAACACACGGCAATTTGTTTAGATGCATACAAAAAATTGTTTTATCAGTATTGTAGTTGGCAACATGAATAACTTAATGCAAAAAGATCAACATGTCATCAAGGAAAATAAAAATTCTCAGTTTAGAGGAGAACGTGAAAGTAATTCAACTGGGGGGGGTGGCTCGTCGAGGATCCTTGCAGAAAACTAACGTCGGGAAGACTCGGATAAACAATATCATGAAAGATAATGAAACAATTCAGCAGAAGTGGAAAGGTGAAATGGACGGAGAAAGGAAGATTGTTTGAGCCAGGAGACGTTTGTGTCCTGATTTGAAAGACAAGAAAAAGCAAAAATTGTCAGTTGAACTGGGATATGATGACTTTATCGCAAGTAACGGATGGTTGCACAGATTTCAAGTGCGACACAATATCAAGTGTTCTGTCATTAGCGGCGAATCAGCTGATGTTAATAATGAAGCTGTCGAAGATTGGAACAAAAGACTAAACGATATATGCAGGGGATATGACAGCAAGGATAGTTTTAATGTGATGAGACCGGTTTGTTTTTTAGACTGTTACCAACAAAGTGACGTGATGTGAACTGTAACATAATTATAAAGACAGTTTTAAAACTGTATCAATGGTTATTCATATCATTCTTTTGCAATTGATGACAAAGTTTGTTTTACATTTATTTCACATCATGCATGTGATATTTTAATTAAAATATTAAATATTTAAAATTAAATGTACTTGTGACTTTTTTTATATGTATTTACTATTCGCATTTGTCATCCCCCTCTAGAAAGGCCACCCGCATTATAAGGCCACTTCCCTGCTGCATTAGGGGTGGCCTTATAAGAGGGGGACTACTGTATCTGAATAGTTTGTAGATTGTAGCTGTGTGTGTGTGCATGGTTATATGTGTGTATCTGAATAGTTTGTAGGTTGTAGCTGTGTGTATGTGCATGCTTATATGTGTGTATCTGAATAGTTTGTAGATTGTTGCTGTGTGTATGTGCATGCTTATATGTGTGTATCTGAATAGTTTGTAGATTGTAGCTGTGTGTATGTGCATGGTTATATGTGTGTATCTGAATAGTTTGTAGATTGTAGCTGTGTGTGTGTGCATGGTTATATGTGTGTATCTGAATAGTTTGTAGATTGTAGCTGTGTGTGTGTGCATGGTTATATGTGTGTATCTGAATAGTTTGTAGATTGTAGCTTTGTGTTTGTGCATGGTTATATGTGTGTATCTGAATAGTTTGTAGATTGTAGCTCTGTGTGTGTGCATGGTTATATGTGTGTATCTGAATAGTTTGTAGATTGTAGCTGTGTGTGTGTGCATGGTTATATGTGTGTTATCTGAATAGTTTGTAGATTGTAGCTGTGTGTGTGTGCATGGTTATATGTGTGTATCTGTAAGAGTTAAGTAATTCAGTTCAGTTATCAAAGTACTGGAATGAGTCCAAGGATTCCAGGTTCAGTACCAGCCTAGGTCAGATGCCTGTGTGTGTCTGTTAAAAAATCCGACAAACCAGCTACTGTATATATGTATGCTCATGTGTGTCCATGTATGGTAATTGCACGTGCACACACATGCACACATTTGAAAGGAAAATGTACATACCTGAAGAGCATCCATGAGGAGGATACAAAAGTACTAAGAAATTATGACCCTCCAAAAAAATTTTATTGCTGCTCAGAAGGAGACCTGAAAACCCTCATAAAACCTAAAATTTCTTAATTTAGAAACCTTTCATCCACCCACCACCAGAGTGAAGGAAACATAGGTTAACCCAAACCCCACCAAAAAAATTCCTTTTTTACACATGGTTTTTTATTAGGCTACCCTAGCGGTCAAGAAAGGATGAGTAATTCTTAGCACCTGTATTTGTTTTTTAATTATTTATTTTAATTTTATTTCACTTCTAACCCTGTAAACTCCTTTTTTGATGTATAGTTGGCCCTAAATGAAAATGGTGTAAATCTGACCTCCATGTTGGCTGTCAGTCTTAAAAAAAATTGTTATTGCTACTTTTTCTGAATCGATAGTCATATCTACTTGATGTTTTCACAAAAACATTTCATGTGCTCTCTGTTGGTTGACATCCATTATGGCCATTGAGGCAGTCATCTTGAAAATCATTATTTCTTCTACTTCTACGTTTAAAGTCTTATCAGCCTGACTTTTTTTGACCAGAATACTTCTGATTGGTTTATTGTTGTTCCTAAATGAAAATGTCAGTCTGAAATGCAACATGGCTACCATGATTGCCATCATGGAAATCTTTTTACTACTACTATCTTGAATGGATAGTCATATTGATAGAGGGTTTTTGCCCCCAAAAACTTCTTGTGACATCTACATGGATCTTGATCAGACTTCCAATATGGCCACCCGTGTCAACCATCTTGAAAATCTTGTTATTGCTACTCCTGAATGGATAGTCACATGAACATGGGTTTTTCACTGAAAGACCTCTTATGATGTCTAGTCAATTCTTAATAAAAATGGTGCCACCTGATATCCAATGCTCCACCATGGCAGTCATCTTAAAAATCTTACTCTACTTGAGTAGAAAATCATATTGACTTGCAGGGGGGTCACCAAAAGACTTGATATGAAGTCTGTTTTGTCTGAAATGAAAATGGTGCTGATCTGATATTCAATTTGGCCACCAATGCAGCCATCTTGAAAATCATGTTATTACCACTTCACCTGAATGGAAATCTTGAAAATATTTTCTATACTCCTCCTAATGAATGTCTATTTCAGCATGGGGGTTTTAACCAATAAACTTCTTATAACACCTTATTGGTCCTAAATGAAATTGGTGCAAGTCATGTATCCAGTATGACTGCCAGTGTGACTGTCACAAACAAATTGAATGGAGACAATGTTTTCACAAATGACTTCCACTGATGCCTACTTTGTTCTAAATGAAAATTGTGTCAAGCTGACAGCTAGCAAGTGTACCACTGTTAATTTGAGCAAATTGTTATTGCTGAATAATTTTGTAAATTTTAATGTTGAAGAATATCAGAGATGGTCTCAACATGAGACAACTGAAAGGAAGCAATGCCCTTATCTTCTTGAATTGCTGGGAAAACAAATTTCACCCAATAGAGTGTCATTCCTTTTGATTTTATTATGTTTGTTCCAGGCTGATGATGGAATGACAGCTCTTCACTATGCAGCAAAGGAGGGGCATTTAGAAGTCATCAGAATTCTCCTGGATACACAACGAATAGATATTGATATTAAGGTATATTAATTTATCTTTTTACAATAATGAGGATAATTTGGAAGATTTTATTTCTTGGAATATTTGGGGGGTATCCATATTCATTTTTTTTTTATTTTTATAAATCATTTGATATATAAATTCATAGATTTGGAAAGGGGTTTGTTCTATCAGATTAGTGGTTTGTATAGTGTAACATTACCCTCTTAGTAAGAGGGGTGGTTAATTGGGTTTGGCTGGCATTATCCAGAGGATGGCCTCCCTCGATATTATAGCCCGGTGGAAGTGAAAGAAGAATGGAATTTCAACAGAGAACTGAGCGAGAATACTGGGAAGAAATAAACAATACGAGCCCCCTTTTGACAAGAAAATAACAAATTTAATCAGAATGAATTAATATTGGCAATTCCAATTCAAGTTAGATTATCTAAGTAGAATTTAACTGGTGTGTCCAGTTTGGATTTATTACATCATGATAACGAGAGGTGAAAAGAGCACAATGTCCATGATCAATTGCATCACCTTCATTCACTTTGACCGTATATCAACGTCTCCTAGTTCATCCTTCCTAACTCTAGGTTCTGTCCCTTCATGGACTTCCTTGTCCTTTTATTCTGACCTCGTCCTTCTTTCTTTCTTTTCCCCGTACTCCTGTCTTCGGACTGTCTCGTCTTCCTCTCAGAAAGCAGTTCCTTAAAGGACAAATTTACTCCATAATTCTGTATACCCACTATTTAGAGGTACATACAATTCACTTAAAGTTATTCAGAGCATGTTGCTATCCACATACCGTGTAAATTCTGACTTAGTACAGTAGGACATTGACCTCGCTTTCCAGTGGCAGGTCTTAAATTACCATGTGAATGTCTACAAATTATTACCGTATTATTTTACATATGCTACTTCATGGTTGATTATTAAAGCATGAAATTCAAAAGAAATGTAACTTTTGGCATTCCTTAACTACAAGATTATCCAAGCATTTCAAAATCAGATATAATTAGGTAATTATCATTAACTCACAATGATCTGTAGCGTCCTAACAACAAAGGAAGTTTTTGCATATAACCATATGAAATCCTACACATATGAACATTTGGATCGCATGCAATCAATTCCACCAATGAACTAATAACTGTATAATTAAAAGGTAAATTGCATAACAATTCTAGCAACAACACTTTCCATGAAATTGAATAAAATCAATTGCATAATAACTCTAGCAACAACACTTTCCATGAAATTGAATAAAATAAATTGCATAACATCTCTAGCATCAACACATTTCCATGAATTGAATAAACGATACATAATATGGAACCTAGTCATGGCAAACACATTTGCATAAAACAAACAATCAAATAATAGAATATTACGTGAAACTAAAATTGCGTACCTTGTCACTATTTCTTTCAGGACTTGTGCGTCCTAGCACTAAACATGCCTTTCTTTTTACACGACGACCACCTGATCCCTTCCCACTTTTATGCTTTCACCAGAGTCAACTAAGTTTCCTTTTCTAGGAAATTTTCAGACTAAAGAATTTCAACTAGGGTTGTCACTTTAAAGTCAGATTGCTCTAAAGTGTACGCCCTAATTTATTCTACCCAATCGTAAGTGGTGGTCCCTGATCTTTCCCAAAGAAATAATTCCTTTCATCAGATTTAGACAGCTCAGAATCTGTTTACAACAGTGCTTGACAATTTCCCTTTGAAAATATAAGTGGACATAGGTTCCTACCAAGCGGTTAGGGTTGTAGCTCAAATGTACTTTCTAAGGACTGTGTTAAGATACCCCGGGCAATTTCACTGGGTCAGAATGCTGTTCCTTTTTGAAGTTTACACTGACATGGGGGGAGTTGAACGAAGAAATGTCGAAGTGACCCTTCTAGTAATTGACAAAGACTTTCTGGTTAAATGCGATAAGACTTTAATTGCTCAATACATTCTACTTTAAAATTTTCTGTAATTCAAAATTCAACACTTCACATATAGCAGTATCCAAGAAATAATAGTAAATTCACTGCAGTTTTGACTTTTCTTTGAATACACACACACATATATATATATATACATACATACTGTTGATGACATTTTGAAAAGTAAGAGATAATGAGGCCCTGAACACAGGGACTATCACCAATAATTTGTCTCATCTTAATATCCTTACACATTGGGTTTAAATGCTGCAATTTGAATACTTGTATGCACATATATTGAATTTATGCATCTGATGGAACACAGGCTAAAGTTCTTATATTGATTTGTAAGTGTCTTAGATATGAAATTCCTTATTAAGTTGAATTTTGTGGATGGGCATCTTTATTATTGGGGTGGGAGAGGAAATTGAGATGGTATTTCATTCAGAGCTTCTTAAAAAATATTAAATATTTTTGTTCTGGAGATAAGTTGTCTTAGATCTTCATGTGTTGTTATGCTGTTAAAAAGCAATCAATCAGTAATTTTTCATCCAACAGGATGATGGTGGATGGACCCCTCTGATTTGGGCAGCTGAACATCAAAACGTGCATGTGGTCAGGTTTCTTTTACAAAATGGTGCTGATCCCAACCTGCGGGATAATGTAAGTGTAGGAGATTTTTGTTTGTGAATATATATATATATATATATATATATATATATATATATATATATATATATATATACACACACACACACACATTTTGTATGGGTGCTTATATATATTCGTTGGTATGAATGCTCATATACACGTTGCATCTGCTGATTTAATACAGAGGAATTTCTCAGCGTTACTTGATGATACATTCAGACTGTTGTGTCTTAATATTCATGAAATTTGAATATGATTATTTTGGGAAGATTGCTCTTTTTTAAAATAAGATGTCCCAAAAAAATTCAAAAAGGATGCACACTATCACTTCCAGCTTGACGTTGTATGTGCACATGATGCAGGCCAGGAAGTTGAATATTTATACTAGTTTATCTCAGTAGAATTTTGTCTGTAAGGAGATGAATTAGATTTAGAAATTTAAAGTTCAGTGACTTTCATTTTTTCAAGATAGTGGACAAATATTTTGCCTTTAATTAAAGTTATACTTTGATGCACAGTTGAAAATAAGGTAATTTGATTAATTTATAATTTTGTATCAATTTCTATGGTACAGCAAATGTTTGTATTTTTATATGTAAATTCGTGACTGGAAAAATGGATTCTTTTGTTTTTTATAGATATGTGTGTTTCTCTGTGTGTGTGTAAAGAGAATGATAGAGAAAATAATAAAAATTTTCCTCTCTGTTAATACAAATTGGGTCATCACGTTGATGGTACTTGTTGCCTTGCCTGTATGCATCACCCCCACCCCCACCCCACCCCTGTACTCTCTAAAAAAGCATGCAACACCGACAAAGGATAAAATTCGGTTGTGAATATAGGCACCACCAGAAGCAGACTGACTCGCATGTCAACCCAGTACCGACTCTTCTCTGAATACTTCATATTAAAGACACGTAGAAGTTACTCTTGCAAGTTACAAAATAAATACCAAACAGAACAGCATGTGCTATCCCTGGATATTATTGGAGGGGGCATGACAGTACTGGTTAAAGAATAATAATTCATATCTACTTGATAAATATGTATATTTTAGGAGGAAAATACCAGTCTTCATTGGGCAGCTTTCTCTGGCAGTGTAGATATAGCGGAGATCATTCTCAACACTGGCTGTGATTTGGATACCCCTAATATGCATGGAGATAGACCTTTGTAAGTATAGTTGGGTGCTGATTTGATATCTGAATGGGTAACAAAACTACTTGTAATTCTTAGCTTGATTGTGCCAAACATTAACCTTGTCATTGAATGCAGCAGCAGGATTTATATTGTTTGAAAAAAATTACCCACCTTTAATGAAAGATGTGATTGATAGCCTACCCATGTATTTTGGTTTTGTTTGTTCGTGTATTAAACTAATTTATCCATTCAGTGAACCAGTTTATCCATACAGTGAAAACTGAATAAGAAACACCTCCTTATAAAGAACACATGGACAGCCTTTCTGGATTTATTTGTTAATATGCTACATAATTAGATCTGTACAAAGGACACCAGTCCTTAAAAGCCGACTTTGGTTGTAATTGGTACCAAAATTACACCGGTTGTGTACTTTTTCCATCAGTGTTTTACAAGTTATTAAATATATTAACATTTATGTTTTGTATTGAGAGATCCAGTACATGTCTTTGTCCTTCTTCATTAGATGAAATGCAGAATTTATTTTCCTAAATGATTTTTGTTCATTTTTGTCAGAGGGAATTTCATCGTATTCATCGATTGTATAGTTCTATCTGTTATTTTGTAGAGGATATGAAAAATCACTGGATTTTATTGAGCACTGCAAATGTATTGATATCTGATTTGTTAAAGAATTGTGTATGTTGACATATTTATAGCCAATAGGTAATTTTTAGTATTACTTACATTGCAGGCACATAGCGGCAAGGCAAGACCACTATGAATGTGTTGTGTAAGTACATCCTGTCAGATCTTTGGGTTACTAAAATCCTTATTTTCTGCAGCTGACTAAATTATTTTGATATCAAAGGACAAAATCTGATGGATTTTTGAGCCTGTGATTACAGAAATTCATGATCATGGTTGGCATCTCTGCATCATATTATTTCTTTGAGTTCATATCAAACTACTCCAGTCTTACAGGGTACAAGTCAACACACAAACCCATGTTGAAGGTATGTGTAGGCAGAAAGTTATTTCAGTTCTTATATGTCGACATTCTTATCTTGAAAAGAAACTTGGGAAAATTTCATTATTTAGAATGGAGGAGGAAAAAAGCTGTTAGAAATTAAATGTATTTAAAGGAAATTCAATACAAATATTTGAAATTGAAGTACTGCAAGAAGCAGGTAGTATAACTAGTAATTGACAAATAATAAGCACAGTCCCTTGAAAGCGTGGTGGATCCCATAGGTTGGAAAACAAGTTCTTTGCTTAATCAAGTAATATGGACAAAATAGTCTATACTTCATTATAAAGACACAAGGTTCATAATGCAGATGGTGGTCATTTAAGCCAGGGTTGTTGCAGTTTGCTCTGTAAATGGAGGTAAGCCTTAGAAAATACTTGCCGTCAAAACGTATCTTTAGCAGCAGAATCCACCAGTAAATATTATGCTTACTTTGTCGTAAAAATGTGCAGATATATCTTGGTTATAACTAGTATTATAAGAGAGAGCATATCAATCTGAATGTTCATGGCTACAGTTGTAATTAGTGCATTTTAAATTTAAAATTTTACCAAAAATGAACATAAGATTTGTTGGCAAAGTTGATTATTTTTTCCGCAATTGAATTGCAGACTCTACTTGGCTCGTGGGGCTGATGTTGAGGCAAAGAACAACAAAGATGAGGCTCCAATAGGGGTGAGTGAAGCCAGATTTTAACCTTTGAGAAATATGCCAGTGAAGTTTTTTTCCTCACTTTCATAAGCATTTCAGTTTTATGTTAAGGAAAACATTTTTGTGTATGTACTAGATTTTACTCATAAATACAAACATTTTAAAAATATCATTAGGGAAATCTAGAATTGAACTGGAATTGAGACTGAAGTGACAGGAGAATGGAATGACATAATGGTTTTAAAAATCTCAAATATTCATCTTGATAATTTCTGTAATTAGAAAATAAAATTTAATGATAGATTGTAAAACGTCCCCCTGATGACCAATGTATAAGACTATTGATCAGTTTGCATTGTGTCAAGTCCGTCTATTCATTTCAGCATTTTGCCCCAAAAAAGCAGCAAATCATTGACAAAACTTAATCGGGGCCCCAACTGGCCAAGTGGTCTAAAGCACTCTCCGTTGCAGATCACTGCCATCTCACCTCTGTCTGCGTGGGTTTGAGTCTCGGATTGAGCCAATGTGGGTATGTGAGAAAGCTTGCCAGTAGCTTCTTGTGGGTCGGTGGTTCTTTCCGGGGGTTTTCCTGGGTTCTTCCTCCACCATTAATACTTACCGTCATGTATAGCCTATCATGTGCTGAAGAAATGGCGTTAAACCCTACAGCAACAACAACAAAACTGAATCAGTGTCATTGGTCAGAACATTGTAAGGGTAGTCCATTGCATGCAAGTAGAAAAGACTCGACCTTATAATTATAAAAATCAAGACCAGAAACTAGGAGGCCTTGAAGAATGGACAAAGAGATGTGGCTTGAAAAGCATTGAATTGTTAAGGGTTGAGGTAGAGTCTATACTCAGTGAAGCAAAAACTATCATATTTAAAATTGTTTCCAATTGCCTAATGTCAAAATCTCAAACTGAAACAAAGTTTTATATGTTCATCCATGGTTTGTATTTGGCAAACAGTAATCTCTAATGTACACTATTTTTATTACAGTGTTGTATAGACCAGAACAGTCCCGTTTGGCTGGCCCTGCGGGTCAATAAACAGCTGAAAGGGTTTGCTGCAAAGAGGTTGGGCCGCCCTGAGAAATTATTACATAGGTAAGGATGCAGAATACACAGATAGCTTCTGCAGTGGTCCCGCTGTATAATGCTTTTTAAAGACCCTGAATACAATGATAGCTTATACAATGGTCCCACCGTACAACACTGATTAAAGGTCGCAGAATACAGTGATAGCTTCTGCAGTGGTCTCTCAATATGACACTATTAAAGAACACAGAATGCACTGATTGTATATACAATGGTCCCTCAGTATTACATCACTTAAAAGACGCAATATATTGAAAGCTTCCACAATCATCCCTCTATATAAAACTACCAGAAGGACACAATACACTGAAAACTTCAGCATTGGTTGAAGGACACAAAATCTGCTGATAGTTTCAACAATGTTCCCTCAGTATAACACTACTAAAGGATATTCAGCCAATGTGGGTATGTGAGAAAGCTTGCCAGTAGCTTTTCGTGAGTAACACTACTTAAAGGAGTTATAAAAGTGTATTGTGTTGTAAGTTGGTTTGCCTTTCACTGGGCATGAAAATTCAACTAGTACACACATTCATAGGGGCCCCGAGTGGCCGAGTGGTCTAAAGCGCTCTCCGTTACGGATCACTGCCATCTCACCTCTGTCTGCATGGGTTCGAGTCTTGGATTCGGCTAATGTGTAATGTGGATATGTGAGAAAGCTTGCCAGTAGCTTCTCGAGGGTCAGTGGTTCTTTCCGGGGATTTCCCGGGTTCTTCCTCCACCATTAATACTGGCCGCCATGTATAGCCTATCGTGTGCTGAAAAATGGCGTTAAACCCTACAACAACAACACCCATTCATATGTGATGGCTATGGAACAGCAAGTCTCTTTTTCAGGGTGCTTGTCATATTGGACAAGTGCATTTTAAGCAGATTCTGTATCGTGTACAATGTAGGACAAGTGAATGTTCCAAGACACTTGTCCTGCAGGACACTAAAATGAGAATTTGTCAAATTCTGTTCTGTATCAAAATGACACATATCCCAAAAATGGGGTGCATGCCTATGCCAGTGTTATTTTATGGACTGTCCTATGCTAGGGTATGTTTTAGTGAGGATGTACTGTAAAATAATGTAAAATCTCAGTATTACCAGGTATTTACCCTGCTGGATGTGAAAAAAATTACGTAATTAGGATTTGAGCAGTTAGACCATCAATTTGTATTTCAAATTGAGAAAAATTTATTATTCATTTATTATTAATTGCTAACTGTTGAACATTGATTAGTCATAACTGTACAAATGTGTTTTTTCATAATATATACATACGTACGTACATACATACATAGATACATACATACAAACATATGTACGTACATACATACATAGATACATACATGCATGCATGCACACATGCTGAACACTTTTATACAAATGTTACATGTTCATATCTGTACTGATGTTGACCACTCTTTGTTCATAAAGAAATGTTGAACAGTGCTCATAGTTATACAGTTGAACACTGTCATAGATAAAGAAATGTTGAACAGTGCACGTAGCTATACAGTTGAACACTGTCATAGATAAACATGCTGAACAATGCTCATAGCTATACAGTTGAACAGTCATAGATAAACATGCTGAACAATGCTCATAGCTATACAGTTGAAGTCATAGATAAACATGCTGAACAATGCTCATAGCTATACAGTTGAACAGTCATAGATAAAGAAATGTTGAACAATGCTCATAGCTATAGTGTTCAGCATGTATGTATGCATGCATGTATGTATGTACGTAGATAAAGAAATGTTGAACAATGCTCATAGCTATACAGTTGAACACTGTCATAGATAAACAACTGTTGACCTATGATTATAGCTATCAAATTGAACACTCTTTATTCATAGATTTATAAATGTTGAACAATGCTTATATCTATACAGTGGAACACTCTGTTCATAGATAAAGAACTGTTGAACAATGCTCAAACTATACAGTTGAACAATCTTTGTTCATAGACTTAAAATTGTTGAACACTGTTCATAGATAAACAAATTGTGTCAATGCAAATAGTGAACACTAATCATATTCATAAAAAATGTGGACACTGGTTCATAGATATGTCTTGAACACTGTTTATAGCTATACAAATGTTGAACACTCAATTGTTCATGGATATACAGATCTTGAACTCTAATGTTCATAGATATACAAATCCTGAACTCTGATTGCTCATAGCTATATAAGCACTGGTTGCTAATAGCTATATGAAGGTTGACGCCCTAGTTAATGTGCAGGATTCCTTATTGTTCACATTTAAATGTAATGTCATTTTGTAAGATACAAGAAAAACTATAACAGTAATTATTGATGAGCAAAAAGTGATTAGGGCTGTTCTATTTAAACATGCATGGTAGCCGTAGAAGGAATATTTTTAGAAAAAATATATGCCAGGGTATTGTGATTACTTAAAGTATTCATATTAAAATGATACAAAATTCTAAATTGCATCTATTATGGGTAATTAAAAGTGCCTTCCTTGCATCCCAAGTGTATTTTACTGGAACAGCCCTTACATTGAATGCGCACTTTGATTTAGACTACAGATAAAATGTTTTGGCAGGCTTTTGACGGTTTCTAAACTTTACTGTGCTTTAATCATTTCTATTTCCATTTGAAGACATTTTTAAAAATCGTAATTATGACATTTGTCAGACGTAACTACATCTGTTGGTTACCCAGTTATGTCAATATTAAAGGTAAAGAAAAACAGACTGTGCTGCTAAAATGACCCTATCTCTGCAACCATCTAATTTTAATATACCATACACTGATTTTAAACCTAGTATCCAAAAGTTTTTAATCATTAAGTGACAGGCATCATGGAATAATGCTGTAAATAACAAGTTCCATGTGATAAAAAAACAAAACATATGATTGGCCTCCCTCCTAGACATTCATCTGCAGGGACAAGGTAGTCATTGCAACAATTAGAATAGGCCATACTTACATATTAAATGTCAAAGACCTGCCAAAGTGCATTTCTGGCAAGTGACCCTTCACTGTGAAACACTTTATGATAGATTGTTTTGATCTTCAACCTACATGTGATCGTAACTACAATCTTCAACACATGAAAGAACTTTTTTGATAAGTAAACGTATATTTTAAACCTTCTTAACCAGTTCGGCCCCGATCCCGTTTGTAGACGTGATGAGGCTGTACTCTACTTCCAAGCTCTGCAGGATCAAGGTCATTTAAGATACACCAGCGTGGGTGGTATTAAAATAAAGCAGACAGATATAGCTCTAAAATGATATCAAATAATCTGGAAGTTCTAGTTGCACTATAAAATACAGAGGAAAAAAACTCATTTTTTGGACTCGTTTTTTTTCCCACCCAAAGTTCGCTCGAGATTGGAATGCAATCTTGTGTCTGGATTTTAGACCGTTTGGCCCCAGATCTAAGGCATACCAGTCTTAACTGCACACAGACAGGTGAACCTTTGCAAAAACTAGGATAAGGTGGGCATTTGGAATAAATTGCGGTCTCCATACGAAAATGATAGGTCCATTAAGCAAAAAAAAAAAAGAACTCCAACTTTTACCCTTCTGCTCATGCGCAAGTAAAATAACCAATGGAAAATGATGATTCTAATACAACTTGGCATTAGTCTCATGGAAAATCTGTTGAAAGCCGATGTATTATGATGTATTCAGAAATAGCCCCCCAAATGTCTTTCCTATGCACATTTCAGGCAAAAACGACAAATCCTCTGGGGCCGAATGAGTTAAAGGAAGCTAACATTTATTCCAAAATTTATCTGCTTTGCAATTCTATATATTTTGAGTATTTTGAATGAAATTTGTACAGTTAATCACCAACTTTTTAATATTTGTTATTAATTTGTTATTATCTTTTTATAGTTTACATTCCTATTGATCGGGAACCCTCATACATTTCCACCATATTATCATTATGTTTTCGTACTTCTATGCATCTTTTGTGGTAAACCTTTCTATTCTTTTTCCTCTTTTAGATTTTTTATGGTGCTATATAGCCGTAAAATGCACAATCAATCGATCAGTAACTACGTTTGATTCAATTTGAACGAAAACTTCTGACATTGAAACCTTTTGCCTATAATAGGACTTGCAATCATGTGCTCATTCCTAAAATAAAATTCAGGTTTTTTGCTGATTTAGCAATTTATTATTGTCTTCCTGCATATGCAGTGGTGTCATCACTGTCCATATTACAGTTCTTTATTACATAAATAATTACATAACTGAAAAGGCATTTGATACAGATCATCGTTTTCCATATCAAATGCCATATTGTTAAGAGTATCAGTAACACAGCTGGAAATATTTGGGAAGTATACAAGAGATTACAATTACAAAATGTGTAATTTGTTTCAAGTTATGGTAAAAGAACTTGTTTAATATGGCGTATAAATAAAAATATCTCAACTTGCAGCCTTAATGTAACCAGGTGCCCTATCAAACTTGTTCTTTTCAGTTGCAGAATGAAAACGTATTTTTGTGAACATATCAAAGTTTTTGCTCAGCTGATAAGATTTGGTTGAATTATAGGATGACTCGCAGGTCAGATGCTGCATTCCACAGGATTTTTTTTCACTTCATCACTTCATGGGATTATTTTTGGGTTCCACCATTAGGCGATATGCATTATGTTATGACATCTGTTCATCCATCTGACTGAAAGAAAAATGGTTTCTTCACAATAACATTAGTTCTGCAGCACAGACCTGGACAATACTTTATGGATGCCTTCAATTCTTTTGACAAAAATGGATTTTGCATTGCAGCTTTAATTTTAAACCACATGTACCTTGACCAAAGTTTGTGATGGGCTTGTACAGGAGGTGACTATTGATTTTGGCAACAGAAGACAAAATGCATTGTGGCTCAAAGGAAAAGGGGTTTTACAGAATAATTTCTGTTTCAAATTAAATTGATTGACCAAGCATTGTGGATGGCTTGCACTTAAGGTGGTAAAGAAACCTATTGGTTTAAGGTAGGTCTTGTAAGAAAATAACGATTTCTGTTGAGCAGGGTCAGTTCAGAACTGCATACCTTAACCAAAGGTCAAGGTCATTGAGACCCCTCTGTCAATAATGTCAAGATTCAGCCATCCCCAACTAGCTCCTACATAGAGGACCGAAACATGGGGCAGGCATATAATATACCTTACATGGTATTTTTATTTATGAGTTGTATTTTCTTGCCTTATGAAAGCAGCAGCAATTTTAATGTGGAGCTATCGATCCTTGACAGGGATATATCCAAAGGTCGAGAAAACATTCCCATACCATGTGTGAATGCAGTAGATGAAGAAATGGTGCCACAAGATTTCCAGTATGTCAC
Source organism: Sinohyriopsis cumingii (assembly GCA_028554795.2). Classification (NCBI taxonomy): domain Eukaryota; kingdom Metazoa; phylum Mollusca; class Bivalvia; order Unionida; family Unionidae; genus Sinohyriopsis; species Sinohyriopsis cumingii. Next base: position 7,741,057 of record CM068839.1, read on the forward strand.
AGACAACGTGGAGACTTCACAGCTGAATATAAATAGGGTCCTAGGCAGTTTACAGGTATTTATAAAATGGAACTGTGTTTGCAAACTACTGTAAAAGCAGGGAACAGAATTGCAGAAGTTTATCTTTCTATGCAGATCAATACTATAAATTTACACTGATTGAGGAGGGGGCAACATGATAATTGATTTGCATTGGCATACATGACATAGTTAGTTGCCTTTACTAATGAAATGAATTCATGTCAGAATACTTGTTTGAAATTGGAAGGTTTCATAGAATTAGAAAAATATGGTTATTTTCCAGAGTACCATTATTTCCCCCCTCAGCTGGATGTCAGTATTTAAGTCTTTTTATTTTTGCTGTCCTTTCTCTTTATGTACGTCTTTTCTGGTTAAATTAAAGGCAGGCTTGACTATAAGGAGAGGTCATCATAATTGTAAAAATATTTTTGTTCAGGATGATTTTTTAAAAAGCTTTCCTTTTTATTTTACCCTTCATGAAGCAAGTTTTGGTACATAGAGTTTTTGTTTTTGTTTCAGAGCTGCCACTGTAAAGATGATTGTTCTTCCATGTTTTGTGCTTGTGGTAGGAGCAGTGTCAGATGCTGGTATGATAAGGTAAGGGCAATAACTCTTGTATATCTGTGCTGACTTTTGACTTCCATTATTCAGTTGTATGCTTGTGTGGATCAAAACATTTAGAGTTATTTGTGTCCACATTTTTTAATTTATCTGTCTCACAAAAAAGAGATGTAGAAAACTTGTATATAGTAATAGTATGGTCTCAATATAAAAAAACCTCAGCCAGATAGTAATAGTGGTGTCACAATATATAAAAAAAACCTCGGTCAGATAGTAATAGTATGGTGTCTCAATATAAAAAAAAACTCAGCCAGATAGTAATAGCGGTGTCACAATATATAAAAAAAACCTCGGTCAGATAGTAATAGTATTGTCTTTCAATAAAAAACCTCTGTCAGATAGTAATAGTCTTGTTTCTAAATAGAAAACCATTCAGTAATAGTATGATTTCCATATAAAACCTCTGTCCAATAGTAACAGTATGGTCTCCATATAAAACCTCTGTCCAATAGTAACAGTATGGTCTCCATATAAAACCTCTGTCCAGTAGTGATAGTATTGCCTCGGTATAAAACCTCTGTCCCGTAGTGATAGTATGGTCTCGAGATATAAAATCTGCCCTATAATAATAGTATGGTATCTTGATATAAAAACCTGTCATTAATGGTATGGTCTCAGTATAAAATCTCAGTCATTAATAGACTGCTCTGGTGGCCTAGTGGTTAGACCGTCTGCCTCGAATGCGGGAGGTTGTGGGTTCGATCCCTGGCAGAGTCATACCAAAGACTTCTAAAAATGGTACTAACAGCTGCCTTGCTTGGTGCTCAGCATTAAGTGGTTAGTGTTAGGATTGATCGGCCTGGCATCAGGATAATGTGACTGGGTGGGACATCATGTTACATGTCTGCGGCATGATGGCCCAATGCTAGACATCACTATAAACTGCCACACTGCAGAGATCATAACGACATGACTGAAATTTTTTTAAAGCTACGTTAAAAATCCAAATCACACACACACAGTCAATAATGATATGGTCTCGGTATAAAACCTCAGTATGCCACAGCTTCTCGTAATGCATTTATGAATCTTAAATTTTTTACTTGTTGCTAATCACATCACTTGATTTAAATTCTTGACTGTTCAGACTGTTGAGATGCAATAACTGGTTTTATGTCCATGCATTTTCTGTAATAAAGTATTTTATTTGAATATGCACCATTGTTACCTTATTATGTAAGTATGTATTTATGTGTAAAAGATTCACTGTTGTAATGCAGCCTTGTTAGAACATGTAGTATATTTACAGCAGGTACCATAGAACAATGTGGAAACATTAATGCAGTGTGTGTGGTTGTGCGTGTGCATGCAGCCTTGTTGGAATATGCCTTGTGTATGCATGTACAACATTCATGATTACAACAACTGAGGCATACCTCAGCATTAATAGGTTAGTGTTATGACCGGTTGGCATGGTGTCATTCTACATGTCGGTGGCATGATGCCTCAGTGTTCAACGTACTATAAACTGCCACACTGCTAACATTGTAGCTATATGACTGAAAGTGTTAAAGCTATACTGAAAATCCAAATCACAAACACACACACATAGCCTTGTCAGAATGTGAGCGTACATGTGCTAGTGCATACACTACTATTATAATACACTCATGTTAAAACATACCTCCATAACTTGCTGCATTATTGTTGTTGTTGTAGGGTTTAACAACATTTTTCAGCACACGATAGGCTATACATGGCAGCCAGTATTAATGGTGGAGGAAGAACCCAGGAAATCCCCGGAAAGAACCACCGACCCTCGAGACGCTGCCAACAAGCTTTCTCACATACCCACATTGGCCAATTCCAAGACTCGAACCCACACAGACAGAGGTGAGATGGCAGTGATCCTTAGCGGAGAGTGCTTTAGACCACTAGGCCACTTGGGGCCCCTGCAGCATAATAAACACAACATTGCATCCCTTTTTGTAGAAATTACACTGCTTGTTAAATTGACATAAAAGGTAAATTTGTAGTTGTCATTCTTTTCCTTTGATTGATTAGAGATTGTAAATGCTGGAAGCAGATGATGTGGTATTTTCCTTCTGCATGCATACGTAGTTGTGCATCTACCCCTTCACTGAAAATGAGCTTGTCCAGAAACTGGAAATGACTGGCGAGCAAGGTCATCTTTTACACTGAAAACTTCATTTGATATGAAACTTGCAGATGATAACGGTGTTAGGGCCCCCATGGTTATAATCAGGTTTGAAATTATAAATCAGTGAATGAACAAAGTTCTATGCATCTTTTATCTTGTTTGAGCTTTTCATTTTTTAAATCGGTAGGGGGTATAAACAAACATGGTGGTATATTGAGATTATAAGCCAGTCTCACTGTAGTTGAAATTGATACAAGTTAGATGAGTTAAGTGTACCGTGATGTTGGCAAAGCATAACCTTTACTTGATCTGTAATGTTGTATGTTGTATTATATGTTTGATTGATGTTTTCTTTCTTAAATAGGATGCCCATCTAATACCAGAGTTTAATATGCTGGAACCCCCATTCATATTTGAGTGTAACAGAGCCTGTAAATGCTGGACTACTTGTAACAATCGTGTTGTACAGAATGGGGTCCTGTAAGTATTTATGTAACAGTCTGTTCAACATCTCTCCTAATTTTCTTTTTTTTAAAAAAGAACTTCCCTGCACAATTTCAAGTTACTTGTTAGTTGAGACTCTTTCACTAGCAACAATAAAGGGGTATCTTCATAAGGATGGTTTACTAATAAATGAAGAAATTTAGTTGCACTAAACGTAACAATCTGTGATTTCCCAATTATTGCTAATTCTAAAGGTTGCTGAATTGAATTTAAGCTGATTACCTTAACTTTAAAATGAAATACATTGATGTAAATGCATTCAGTTAGCTTGTTTCTCACTTGGATCAAAGTGTTTAAATCTGTGTAATTGTGCATACATATAATAAATTGTAAGTACTATAATGCAATCAGTTAGCATGCTTCTCACTTGGATCAAAGTGCTTAAATCTGTGTAATTGGGCATACATAGAATAAATTGTAAGTACTATATATGTATTCCAAGTGCTAGAGAAAAATGTGTTAAAAATGGTCACCTTCCTGGACTGCCATACATTTGTTGTTCACAGAGATTATATTTTTGATAACTGTAAAGCCTGAGAAGTAACAATTGTAGAAAACATCTATATTCCAGGTCCAGACTGCAGGTGTTCAGAACTGCAGGACGAGGCTGGGGAGTCAAGACTTTGGTCAATATTCCACATGGAACTTTCATCTGCGAGTAAGTCTTGGTCTTTCATAGTCCAACTCTTTATCAGAACTGCCAACCCTTACGATTTTGCTGCAAGTCTTAATGAAAATTACCCTTAAAATACGGACTTACAGCATGCAAGCAAAAACTACAGTGTTGCTGAAAAATCTGGATAATATGTTCATCTGTGTTTGATTTGGATCTGGGTTTTTTATTAGACTTAATGAAATTAGGGAACCCAGCTAACTTTACAGCAGAATCCTTGATGCTTTAAACTGCGCCTATTTGTTCATGCCAAGCATCTGCATGATCAAACTGTTGATCATAGAATTTTTTTAAAAATGCATCCAGAAAGTGATGCATGTTTAAGACGACCGAGAAAATAAGCCTCTAGAAAAGTGTTAATGATAAACACAGAAGAATAAAAAGGAGAATTCAGATTCTTGTGAATAAAAACTGGAAATGATACAAGTACATTTATTGGACATCACATGCCAATTTAAGTGTCTCATGGCGAGAGATGATTGCTGTCGTCGTGTGAAATGGAAAAAGAATTTCCAAGAATTACGTCAAGTTGAGAGATATCAGCAAGCCACTGAGTTGTATAGGGTTTGGAACTAAAGTTTGTGCAACTGCTAGTTGTAGATAAGTCTATGCATACTTTACAAACTTTTCAGTTGAACATAATGTTTATCGCCACTTCATCAAACTTTAAATTACGTTTTCCAACTTTACAATAGCAGTTATTGATATTTTGTTACACCTTACTGAAAACTGGTCAGTCTTACCAAAAAAATTCACCTGCCTTACTGAGACTGACTCGTCAGGGTTGGCAGGTCTGCTTTATTTGCAGAATTAGATCCTAAAACATTTTTGTTTCCTGCATTTTAATTCAGTTACTATTTTTTTGACCGCCATTGACAGGGTACATTGTCTGTTACTTATATAATGACTTTGATTTCAGAATAGATATTGAGTAAAGAGTGGTAGAAGAAATGCACACAAATGTACACATTTTAAACTGATTTTGTATTGATTGGAGATCGCTGTGGTGGCCTAGTGGTTAGAGCATCCACTCGGATGCGGGAGGTCACAGGTTCATGCCTTGACCAAGTCATACCAAAGACTTATAAAAATGGTATACTGACAGCTGCCTCACTAGGCGCTCGGCACAAAAGTGGCTACATAGTACCAGTAAAATTTAAAAATGTAAAAATTAACATCACATATTTTGGAAGGTAAACCCCTTTGAAATAAATTTAAACATCTAGAGAAAATATCAAATGTAAATAATTAGTGAGATGTATATACAATAACAGTTAAACATAATACACTTAAAAATGTGTTTAAAATTTGTTCTATGAAATGGATTCCTACAAAAAGTTAAAGATCTTCTCACATGGTATGACCTCTCCAGCATCATGTAGCAGCTTACCTCAGAATAGGCCATTTCTAAAACATCTTGTGATTACTATTCTTTCTGAATGGATTGTCACATTGACATGGTGTTTTCATCATAAAATTTCTAATGATTTCTCCAGTTGAGGCTAAATGAAAATGGTGCCAATTAGATCCAGTATGGTTGCTATAAGTTAAACTGATTTTTTTTATTATTACTGAAAAATATCAAGAGATAGTTTCAACATTCCACAGTTAAAACTAAGAAATGGTCTAATCATGGATTCATGGAAATTCTTTTCCATCAGTTCCTTGGTGGAACTCTTGTTAATAGAAATTGTCCATTTTGTCTGGGCTGAATGCATCTTTGTGGATGTAACCTGTCCTGCATTTGTTATGGATTGCATGTAAATGTTGTTCATGTCATGTTCTTCATATACAGACTTTAAAAAAATTGTGCTTCCTTAATTTTTATAAAAGTTATTGCTCATTTGTACTTTTTTTCATTGTTCTTACATTTTTTATTTGAAATATCATTTCATCTTCAGCATGGCATGGGATGGGGTGCAGGAGAAGTGATATATTTATTTAAAAAAAGACCATAACTGCATATGTAGAGATATTTAAGACCACATTTTGCAGTATATTGCAAAATAAAGACCATAACATTGGGTATTGGAGATATTTAAGATACATGTTTGCAACCTATTCAGAAATAAAGACCATTATGTTAGGTATTGGAGATATTTAAGATTTGAGTTTGCAGTATATTGCAAAATAAAGACCATTACATGAAGTATTGGAGATATTTCAGATGCGAGTTTGCAAGTATATTCCAAAATAACAGTCGTATGGACATTGATAAATAATTGTGCTAATCACGTAATTAGGACACGTTTAGATACAGTACTGGGCCCATGTGCACCTATTTTCTGTATATTTTAATTTTCATACATGTGCTTGGTGCCTGGATTTTGGTATAAATATGCTCTTCAACTTTGATCTACTCATTCAGAATAGACATTAATCCCTCCCCTCCCCCCACATTGATACAATAATCCCTCCCCTCCCCTAACATTGATACAATAATCCCTCCCCTCCCCCAACATTGATACATTAATCCCTCCCCTCCCCGACATTGATACAGCTTTATTATGTAGATGTATATTTTACAAGACTTTGATATTCACCCACCTGAAGACTAATTTCTTCAGACTGTTTTATGTTTCAGGTATATTGGAGAATACATATCTGATTCAGAAGCTGACAGAAGGGAGGATGATTCATATCTCTTCGATTTAGACAACAGGGTAAGTGTGTCAGAAGGGAGGATGATTCCTATCTCTTCGATTTAGACAACAGGGTAAGTGTGTCAGAAGCAGACAGAAGGGAGGATGATTCATATCTCTTCGGTTTAGACAACAGGGTAAGTTTGTCAGAAGGGAGGATGATTCCTATCTCTTCGATTTAGACAACAGGGTAAGTGTGTCAGAAGCTGACAGAAGGGAGGATGATTCCTATCTCATCGATTTAGACAATAGGGTAAGTGTCAAAAATAGTCGAGTCCACACCCAAGATTGTATTGCACTTGAAAGAATTCTCATTCGGCGTTCACACCATCATACTCAGGTGGACTTGATAAATTATACTGAGGTAGCCATGATAGCTCAGTTGGAAGAGTGTCCAGCTTATAATCCAAGGGTCACACAGGTTAGCCCAGGTTTGCTACCTCAGCGTGTCTTTAGGAAAGGCACTTAGCTCCTATTTTCTTCAGTATGATATAGCCATTAAGCTGTTAAAAATGCTTTGGCAAGCAAAAACTAAACCAAACTATTAATGAGACTGATGAAATATACACTATTGAGGCACACGAGTTAACATTAGTGCTTAACATGGATTGTGTCCCCAGTTGTGTTTCTTGTTAAACACAGTTTACATTTAAATGTTGCTCCACTAAAATATTGCCACAAGAAAATTTACATTTTCTAAACTTGAGATGTTAAGGATGATAATGATAATTAGTTATTGAAAAATTCAACCAGTATTTCTGCACTGGCCTTCTTTGTATTATGTTGTTTTAAAAAAGCAGGCAAAAGATGTACAATAATTGATGAATTGTATCCTCCTTTCAGGATGGAGAAACGTACTGTATAGATGCCAGAAGGTACGGAAATGTGAGCCGCTTTATCAACCACCTATGTGAACCTAATCTTGTCCCAGTCAAAGTGTTTATTGACCACCAGGACTTGCGCTTCCCGAGAATAAGCTTCTTCTCCTCACGTGATATCAAGGCTCAGGAGGAATTAGGGTTAGCAGTTTGATGGGGGTTTCCCTTGATAAGATTTTTAAAATATTTATCTTTTGTCATTTGTTTTTTTGGTGTTTTTCCAGGAAGGTTCTGTTCATTTCCACCTTTAAATTATTACTTCCATTGAATTTCAGTGGGGGAAAAAATGTGCATGTCCATCGTTTATTTAGTAACTTCCGTAAAGGTACATTAAATTAGACCCTCTTTTTTTTTTTCTTCATAACATAGTGGTACACATATCCTGTTCGGGAGGATATACTATCTTAACAAAATTTATACCTTTACAAGTTATCTAAAAAGTGAAATTTACCTTAAATAAAAATGAGATATTCCATATAAATAACCTGGAGAAGAAGGTGATTTGGGAGGTATTACCACTAGAAATGAACTAAAATTTTACAGAAAACTGGCAATGTGTGTGTGATTTGGATTTTTAATGTAGCTTTAACAATTTTCCAGTCATATTGCAACGATGTCTACACTGTGGCAGTTTATAGTGATGTCTAGCACTGGGGCATGATGCTGTAGGCATGTAGCATCATGACCCACCCAGTCGCATTATCCTGACACCAGGATGATCAGTCCTAATGCTGAGTGCCAAGTGAGGCAGCTGCTAGTACCATTTTTATAAGTCTTTGGTATGACTTGGCCAGGGCTTGGAATTGTGGAACACAGCTGTCAACTACCTTGCCAGAAACTGTCCTCAGCAAAATGTTTGAACACATTTTGATGGACAGACTGAGAAGAGTAACACCATTCCCTAGTCCTACATGTAAGACATAGCACATTTTGATTTTGTTTAGGTGCTATGTCTTACTATCCAAATAACGGCCTTGTATAGTGTGTTCCAATGTCAATGAGTAATCAATGTTTCAGGAACATCTCACACACTTGGCAGCCTATTCAACATTTTTCCACTAATTTATGTGTAATTAATATACTTACTTTGCTGTCTTTATCCTGGTGGAATGAAAATATGACACTAGCAAATGGATGCATTTTCACGTTCGTTGACATACATTTGAATTTGTTGCAATGCGATGGTAATTGAGGTATGCCGAAGCAAGTTTAAGTAGGTTCATGGGGATATGTTTCTTGAACGAAATGAACCGTTGCTTACAGTTCCAATAGACATAATGTATATTTTATTCTTTTCGTTAAAAAATAATTTCATTTTAACCCGATCGACATTCTCAGTTTTCATCGCTTTCCAGCCAACTGAAATGTAGGCCAAAGAAACTTGAAAACGGGTCCATTTCTTTTGTGACAATTTGAATTTATTAGAGAAAAAGCATCAGAGTAAGTCAAGTCTGACTTAAACATTATAACTTTACTTTGTAGAAAAGCGTTATTTTAGTTGTCAGTTCCTGAAAATTTTACTTTCGTAATGGTGTTAGTCGACGTCAAAACACACTACACATCGCTGTTAGTTAGGCTGTAAGACCCTGATGCCCAAAACATAAATATCAGCGTCAGGTCTTACAGGTAGGACTATACCATTCCCTACAACTGTCATGGAGAGGCATAAAAACTGAATCACATGGGATCAACTCCACTCCCAGTGGGTGAATAGGTGGATAGTGTTATCAAAAACAACATAGAATTATGTTGCCATTCAGCTTTTGAATGTCAGTGTTTTTATATAAAAAAATCCATTACTAGGATTAGGAGATAACCAAAATTATTGCCAGGCAACCATTTATACCAATGTTAATTCCAAGTTGGACAGCCTAATAGTATTGTTAAAAAATGGTTATGTTAAAATCTTGTAATGGAATTTTATATATCTTCCAACAACATAAATTTGATTATAAAATTGTCCAATTCCTGCAATAGGCTGCCACAATTATCTCCATATAATTCAATAGGTGAGTGCTGGGTGAACGTTGTCATGATGCCGCAGTGACCCCTCGATGTGAAACAAGACTTGCAGAAGATGTAGTAGAATATTTCATCTTTGGCCTGCCACACTGAATGCCAATGATCTTTTATTACAGATTGGAGCATGTGACAGTTGTTTCTTCTGGCTAACTATAGGAAGTTTAACTAATCAAACCAGTCTTGAATATTATTGAATGCTTTATTGACTTGTGGGGTAATGGCTAAGCTGTAAAAGTGGAAATTTGCCAGAAAGTTTAGACATGTGCTTAATAGTTTAAATTAACAATAATGTGGATTGTAATGAACTTATATAAAAATTAAATATGGATAAGTTTCAGGTCAGAGGTCAACCGTTAGAAAGCTGATGGGCAGCAAGACTTCATCAGAAAAGGAAATTGTTTGATTTTCCATGCATTTACTGATCTCATATTAAACAAGGTTATAAACTATTGCGACACTTTCAATTAACAGGACTGATAGCAAGTTACAAGTATGCATGCATTTAGCACTAACTGTATCCATATGTATGTGATGAAAGTTGTTGAATAATTTAAATGACAGCAGTATTGGGGACAACTGTAGCAAATTTACCTAGCAGCCAGAATAATCTGCTGGGCTACCAGATTCTCAAAGCTACTTGCCCAGGGACAACTGTGGATTTTGCCCTGGAGAAACTTTATGTATTCTAAAGGAATTTGGTATAAGGATTTATGTTGAGGGGACTTTCTGATGTGGAATTTGGCCCTTGCATATCAAATTTTGCTTTAGTCACCCTTGGATATTGAACCAGATTTACTCTATTCACCCATGCGCATTGAAGCAAGCTATCCTTCTTTACCCTTGCATATTGAACCAAGCTTCCTTTTGTAACCCATGCATATTGAACCAAGCTTCCTTTTGTTACCCTTGCATATTGAACCAGGCTTCCTTTAGTTACCCTTGTATATTGAACAAAGTTTCAGTTACCCTTGCATATTGAACCAAGCTTCCGTTAGTTACCCTTGCATACTGAACCAAGCTTCCTTTAGTTACCCTTGCATATTGAACCAAGCTTCCTTTAGTTACCCTTGCATATTGAATTAAGCTTCAGTTGCCCAAGTATATTGAACCAAGATTTTTTTTAGTTGACTCCCTATTCTACCATCCTTTTTTCATTTGCCCTTGCACATTACACCAAGTTTTCTTGAGTCACACTTGCTTATTGAACCAAGCTTTTGTCAGTTGCCCTTGTATATTGAAACAAACTTCATTTGCCCTTGCATACTGAACAAAGCTATTTTGGTGTGCCCTGCACATTTAACCAGGTTTTCTTTAGGGCTGTTCCATTAAAACATACATGGGACCCAGGGAAGGCACTTTTAAAGTAGGGGTACTCACCCATAGATGCAATTTAGAATTTTCTTATCATTTTAATCTGAACTCTGAGGAATCCAAGTACCCGGGCATATATTTTTTTTTAAGTCTGCCTTCTCAGGGTACCATGAATATTTAAATGGAACAGCCCTTAGTCATCCTTGCATACTGAACCAAGCTTTCTTAAGTTGTGCTCACATATTGAAAAACGTTTTTCTTTTTTAATTTTCCCTTTGCACATTGAAACAATTTTTTGTAAGTTGCCCTCACATACTAAATCAAGCTTTCTTCAGTTGCCCTCACATACTAAATCAAGCTTTCTTCATTTGCCCTCACATACTAAATCAAGCTTTCATCCGTTGCCCTCACATACTGAATCAAGCTTTCTTCATTTGCTCTCACATACTGAAGCAAGCTTTCTTCAGTTGCCCAGTATTTATTGGGGTTCCCAGTTGTATTTAGGAATGTATAGTTTTGTCTTGTTTAGTGCCATATGCTTAATCATCAAGTAGATGATTTGATCGAAGTCAGATTATCTTAATTCTCCTGCAACTTTTTGTGGTGTTATGTCCTTTGATTCAGAATTAACAAAACTAAAGTAAATGGAAAAGATGATGTCACTGCAACAAGGTAATGTTCATTAAAAAGAATTCACTTGTTCACAAAATATAATCTTAAATGACATTTGTTTTAAAAAAATGCCCAGAGGACTGAATCCTTATGAAGTATGCAGCAAGCATCTAACTAGCAATTTATAGTTTTTCCTACCTTTTTTAGTTACATCTGCAAATGTTGCATGAGACAAATGTATCACATGCAGAAGGCAGTGGTAGCACCAACATGATTCTTCATGTAAGATTAATGTTAAATGTTTTGCATGGCCACTTGAGAGGTGGAGTTCCTTAGGTTCTAGGTTAGATCCTCCATGGAACCTTTGTTTTAACAAGAAGTTGCTTTGTACAGCAGATCTTTCACGACATCCATGAACTCAAATGAAGCACCTTATTTCAATTTGTTTCCAGGTTTGACTATGGGGAGAAGTTTTGGATCATCAAATGGAAACAGTTTACCTGTGCGTGTGGCTCCCCCAGGTGTAAATACTCCATGGAGACAATTCAGAAAACTCTGGCAGACTACAAGGCTCGACATGAGGAGGAGGACCCAAAACAGGAATGAAACTGATTGATCCTTGGTTGTGAGAGAAAATTCTGGAAAGAAAAGTCCAATTAACCAGCATACCTTGCAGGAGGGCAGTTCTCCAAAAGAAATATAGTTTGTGATGTGAGCAAAATGACTTACATGGAGGAATGTATACAAGAGAAAGGCATTGGAAGAATGAATTAGAGAATAAACCTGCTGCTTAGAATTTTGGGGACATTACAGAAAAGATTCTAGGCATGATTCATGTTTGAAACATTTGAGAAAAATTAGGAAAGGATAGAGAGAGAGAGTGTGAGAGAGTCTAAGTATGGGAGTTGTGTATTTGAAATTAGGATTCTTCATTTAGAGCTGAGGTATTTAAAAATGAATTAAGACTTCAAATAATGTTAAGCAGGTGTTTTGAAATCTGCTTTACATATTTTTGGAGGCAAATGTTTGTGAGAAATGAATTATTCTTGACATTTTAGACTGAATTCAGCCCATAAACATTTGTTATTCATGTGTGAAATTATTCTCTTTCGATGAATAAATGACTCTTTAAGTAATTTTATTGTATTAGGAGAGGACGTTACAGAGCTACACCAAACTAAGAGCTTTTCCATGAAAAGGAAATTTTTTTTAAGCATTTGTTTCAACACCACCACAAATACATTTTCTTGTATTAATATAAACTGTTCTTGGCATTTGTAGATAGTGTATTGTAGATATTGTGTATTGAATGGCTGTCTTAAACAGAGTAAATGTACGAGTATTTTGTAAATTGATTGATGGAACATTTGTATAATAGTTTGGTATTGCCATTTTACAAATAAGTTGGGTGTAAATATTAAGAATGTCAGTTATAGCCATTTAAAGAATTGTAAAATTCTAATAGTGTACATGCGCTCATGGGCATACTGATAGTGGAATAAATTGGAATAGTATACATGGGCATATTAATAGTGGAATAAATTGGAATAGTATACATGGACTCATGGGCATATTAATAGTGGAATAAATTGGAATAGTATACGTGGACTTATGGGCATATTAATAGTGGAATAAATTGGAATAGTATACATGGGCTCATGGGCATAATAATAGTGGAATAAATTGGAGAAAATTCATGTATACAAGTTAGTTTGGTTTTTTAAAATTTAATATACACTTAATATCTTTGATATTTTGTATAATGTACACTTGGTATTTCCTTTATCTTTTCTGTGTAGTAATTGAATGAGCATGCCTGTTTAACAAATGTCTTTGAATCCATGACGATTTTGCTCAATAACGTTCACTTATAGTCAGTACCCTTTTTACTGCCAGAGGTTTTCAGCCATGTAGTGAAATAAGTCGTAATTGTTTAACCTGAATAGTGAAAAGGACAACAGGTTTTAATTGTTTCTCCTGTATGGTAAAATAGACAACACTTCTTAATGATTTCATCTGTGTTGTGCAATAGGTGACAGATTATAATTGTTTCCCTTGTGAATGACGAAGTGGTTATCACTTTTCACTGGCAACTGATGTGAAAACAAATTAAGATTCTAAAGTGTATTTTCTGCATTGTTTGCTCTATTCATCTGAAACTTTGCCTGATGTGTGTACTTGCTGTTCTAGGATTTCATGTTTTGCACTCGTAAGCAGAAGAGAAAATGTTTCAGGATGATTTATAGATAACACATTGCAGAATTCTTAATGCTGAGTTAGTCTAATTTCATTTTTTTTCTCACACAGTATTGTTATATTAGATTATATTAGTTTCTCTGACACTATTGCATTATTGCATGTACAGTTATGAAATTTGATGTAGTGGAGGAGAACCCAGAAGCAAACGGCCACAGGACCTAATTTTTAGGCCTCAATGACCTAATTTTTAGGCCTCAGTGTGTAATGTTTTGCATTTAGCCAAGTTTCTCTGTCACTGTTTCATGAACAGTCATAAAACTTGATGGCTGCATTTATTTTTAAGGATAATTCTCACCATGTGCAGTAGTTGATTTTAGTGATCTATATTTGTTGCTCTGGTGACTGCACAGTTGGTGGATTATATCACAGTAGAACAGGCAAGCTCTAGCATTCTGCAGAATTCCTGTCCTTTTTTAAAAATTGATTATGCAAAATCAGCAGTTTCAGTGTATAAATCTTGTTGATCTTAAATTTGGTTATCTCTGGGGCATTGTTGATCTACAGGGATATTTACACAGTTGTTTTGATCATATACTATGGCTCATTGGAGGGTAGAAGGGACTGTTTTATGTCTACTCGTAGCTTAATTACCTGTCTATAGTGTATGCCCCCCCCCACACACACACAATTCTTTAGAGATAATCCTAAAAGTTATTACGGGATGGTCTTGCCACTGGATATTATTCATGGAAGAGAGGACAGTGACTGAATTGTTAATACTGACATGTTCTGTTACTGATGGTTTGCAGATGAGTTTGATTCAATTTTATAAAATTGTTGTAAACAAGAAATACAGGACATGCATGCATAAAATGCACATGACTGTCATATTTGTAATGTTCCAAGAGAAAAACATTTTGATAGTATTTTGTAAGTTTGGGGGATTTTTATTCTAAAGGCTTTGTGTGGAGAGAAATGTAATATAGTTAGATTGATGAAGCATAATGAGTAAAGTTGATCCCATTTCATCATTTTTTAATGATAAAATGTATGTTTGACTTGGCCTGGGTTCGAACCCATGACCTTTCGCATCCAGAGTGGATGCTTTAACCACTTAACCACCAGTCCTGATCCAAGTCCACAAATTGCTTTGATCTAGATCTTGTTTTGCAAAATACTGAAAATGTTTTTTGTGTCATTGGACCTAGATCTTCACTGTGTGCAATTAATGGTATGTTTATTCACCTGTAAGTGCAGTGCCCAAGTAAGTGGCCATACGTTAAGGATATGAACTTGATTCAGTATTAGACACCATGTACAAAACTGTTCGCAATACTGATTCTGGGAAGTACAATAAATGCTATATGCTCCCCTTTCTTTTCAATTATGTTAATCTGAATTCAGTTAAAACCAAGGGAAAATATATAAAACACCAAAAAGAATTTTGAAGTGTGCGTTATAATATCTTATATTTTGGTACATACGGTTTCATATTAATTGGAGAATGTATTATTAAGTGAAACATAACCTGCTAAATAGGAATCAATTGTAATAATGATTTAATATTTATCCCTTCATATTTTATATTTTCAGTGGGTGCTATATGAAGGTGTTCTTAAAATGGTTTGAAAATTATGTTAATGATTGTGTGTCTGGCAGTCTCAGAGAGCTATGTGATCACTGCCTTCTCCACTTCTTGAATTTAGACTTAAGTAATTATGAAAATTAATTCTGGTTGCTATAGTTTTTATATATATATGATCATTTGAAATTAAATTTGTGACACAGTTATGAGACATTAATGCAAAATTGTATTTATTGCAAAAGGATGCTGAATATTTGATTTGATGTTACCATAGAATAGTGTAATGAAAACTTTTGGATACCTTGGTTAATGCACCTGTACATGATGTAATATGTCCTGTTATGAGGTCTACTTGTTGAATGTAGAAAAATTATGGTGAGGGTTTATTAAATTAAATAACACGTGATAAATTTGTTTCAATGCCTCCTTTAAAAATGTACAGAATTTGCTAAGAGTACTCAACATTTTGAATTCAGCACAGTTCTGTTCAGAGTATGTCCATTGAAGGAATCAAATTGATAGAACAATTTTTGAACCTGTGAGGGTCACCATAAAATTATTAATATGTATGTAATGTTCATGATGTTAAATTGTCATAATGTGAGATATATATATATATAATGATGTAAAGTACAGACTAGATGTTTATTGGCTGTTGATGAAAAAGTATTTCATTGTTGGAATTAGGATATAGGCATGAGGATTACTTTTGCAAGACTAGGTTTGCTTAGTTATTTATTGAGATCGGGTATTAACACTAATTGGAGTTATCAAAGTTGTACTGTAATTTAAAAATAGGGCTCTAGATAACATTAAATTAAATAGGTAATTGACTCCCCGGTTTGTAATGTTAGTGGTCTAAGACATTTATCTTTACAGATCACTCGCACATTGATCACCCAAGTTTTAGTCAAGGATCAGCCAATGTGGGTATGTGAGAAAGCTTGCCAGTAGCTTCCCATGTTTCTTCTTGTGGTTTTGCTGGGGTTGTTCCTCCACCAAATAAACTGGCTGCCATGTACATCCTTTCTTGTGCTGAAAAACGGCATTAATCACCGCAAAAGCAAAGCTATGATGAAAAGGGTTTTTGTTTTTTGTTTTCATTAGTGTATGTAGTGAACACCATAATGCACAAATTTATGATGAATGAATCTAAGTTTAGTGGCTAAGGTTGCTTCATGATCAAATCAAACTGCAGTATATTTTATAACGCTGAACAAGGGTGTGTTCATACCCAGATTCAGCAACTTTATTTCAATTATGTACGGAACATCCTAAATTTTTGTTGCAGTCAGATAATTTATATTGGTCAAATGCACGTAACAAAACATTGCTTACACCCGGAGAATGTACTGACAAAATTTTGGACTAAATCATTCAAATCAAACTTTTATGACATTTACAATTTCTCTTAACATTTTTAATAATTTTGCAAAATCCAAATATATTGCTTATCAGGAGCTCTGATGGAAGCTTTAAAAAAAAAAAGGTACATTTTGGAATTAAGTTTTCAAGAATTAGTAAATCAGTTTCTCACTTTGAAACACTTGATTAATTGTACATGTGAATGAGCTTACTTTCTCATAGAATGCCCTTAGAGTCATATGTCAATCACTTTTGTATTTTTTTTTTTCTTGCTCATTTATAGATTATTTTTTTATCCCTTTGGAGTTAGAATTTTAATAAATTTTTGAAAATTTATCTTCATAGCTTCTTTAAATGCTTGTTGAAGTAATGGCTGGACCTAAATTATAGTAAACTTCATATAAAGACTTTTTTGATTTTTTTTAGGAGATGTATAAAACATTTCAATCCTTTGTAGTTGAGAGTGCTTACCTACTTTTATATTACTGACACTCGGGCAAGGATTTTTTTGCTATGAATCAATTAAAACAGAACTAGATTCATCTGATTTTCGATATATTTCACAAGTTATATATTTACCAAATTTCTGAATTAACATGTATTTTGGGGTTTAAAATAATTTTTTTTGCCAATTTGTTTTTGAGAACAGCTTGTTTTCAGAGACATTGTTTTACCTATTCAAGCCTACTGGTCATAGGTTTTACCTATTCTAGCCTACTGGTCATGGGTTTTACCACTAAAATGTATATATTGGATGAAAAATGGCCTCTTATACGAGTTGAACAAGTTGTTTTTAATATCCAGTCAAATAATATTGTCATCTTAGTAAATAATAGTTTGGTGTTTGGAACTTATTTCTACTTGTAGTTGTAAATACCATATTCAGATTTGTAATTAACCACAAATAGTCTATTCCTTTTCATTTTGTAAACTTTACATTTTTGTTGATCTTTGTATTAAAACAAATTTTAAGAATCTGTTTTGTAGTGTGGTCGGATTTTGATATTATGCCTGTAGAAACAGTGCATTAATAAATATTATCTACATTGAAAAGGCTGTTCCATTAAAACATACTTGGGACCCAGGGAAGGCACTTTTAATATGGGGTACTCACCAGTCAAAGCAATTAAGAATTTTCTTTTCATTTTAATTTGAACTCTGTGAAATCGAACTAACATGGCATCTATTTTTTTTAAACTGCCTTCCCTGGGTACCATGTATGTTTAAATGGATCAGCCCTAATAACTAAACCCAAACATTTACTTTGATTTTCTTGAAAAAAGGTTTCAGTGACTTCAGGTAAATAAATAACAACATAATTTCACTGCATGATAATTAAATATAAACACATTTTAGACTGCTAACTTAGAAGGTTCAAAATTCAACAATAAAATCTGTGAATTTAGTTATCAGTACTTGTAGTTTCATCCATTTGGATGGGTCGGACCATTATATATGGAGTGTATTTATTCATGCAGCAACACAAATGTAATGATATTACTGCATCCATCGTTCAGTTTTCACTACAGTTGTGAGATTGTAGCATTTCTTTTACTATACGACGTGGAATTTGCTGTATATGCAGGGACTTGATAGAACAATTGTTAGTCTTTGCTTTGTCAAGTTGGCAAATGGAATGGCAATGGGTTTTTCAAAATTTTTAGTGTATCCAATTAGTCCAGTTGGATGCATACATGTACAGGAACCAGTTAGCCCTTTTTGGATGTATACATGTACAGATCAGGTGTCATTATCAGATGTATTAGTGTTTCTAGTTGGCATGAATGTTGTTAAACATGGGACATGAAATTTTTATGGTGAATATTAAATAATATTTGTAAAATATATTGTTGATTTTTTTTATCTCAACAGGTCACAATGGTTTTCTTACACGTCTATCTCACCAGCTTATACTCATTATTACACGTCTATCTCAGCATTATTCATAGCTGCCAACCTTCCAGGCTCACAATTAGTGAAAATAGGGATAAAAAGTCATGAATTCGGACATGAATCCGTGAAAAATACCATGACAATAACTCCATCCACTCTGACCACTCCATCCACTCCGACCGTCAATACTACACTATATCAAGTTCGCAAAATAAAAATAAAACACTACATATATGCAGAAATATTTATTTATCAGTACATGATACTTGAACTTCAACTGCTTGATCGTAAATTTGTTTTCTAAACAGTTCCGACTTTTTGCCTGCTGGTTGATCTTGGGGACTAAAATTGCTGACAAATTTTCTGCAGCTAAGGAGGCTCTAAAGTCTGTCTTATTTTTCCTAACTAAAGAAAATACTCTTTCGCTGTCACTGTTGCTGTGATGAATGCACAGGAGCTGCAGCATTTTTGGTTCTTCCACAGGAAAATTTGGAAGCGATTTTCAAGTCCGGGAACATTTGTCAGAACAAATGTTTAGCATGGTCTCCAGCTGATAAAGGTAGATTGTGTTCGACAAGAAAACTCACAAAATAATGCTTCAGCGTTGGCAGCCTGCAGGTCTTCCACCAATGGTTTATATTATTCCAGAGCTGAAATCTGCAAATTCTTAATTTTCCCAGCTTCTACATGTTTTTTGCAACCGACATTCTTCCTCACATCGTCTCAGCGATGGCACACTGAGTGCACAAAGCATGAATGAATACGGCCGATTTTTGATATATTCCAAATTAAACTTCACTTTTTGAGTAATACATTTCATTTTCTTTGGTGGTGAAGACATTTTCAAAATCTTACATGCGATGCTGAATGGTAACTCAAATCAGTGTTTGATGCATGCACGGAGTAAATTTCCGGTCAGGCCCCAGTTTCTCTCAAAAGCATTTGTAAAACTATTATACATATAGATTAAAATAGGCTAAAATGCTTGCTACCGGGCCAACTGTACTAATCGGCTGTAGATCTACTAATATCGTGACCAGTAGTACCGGATCGTTTCGACAACTGTGAATATCACGACTAGCGCTTAACGGGAAATCGGTTATTTTATTAAAGATTTAAAATAATTGAGGATTGGAGAATTTGTGAATTTTTGGCTTGCAGCGTGAATCCGTGAATCGCTGAAAAAGTCGTGAAATTCACACCAAATTCGTGAGGGTTGGCAGCTGGGACTATTACATGTCTATCATAGCAGTGAGTGTGTATTATTACACATCTATCTCAGCAGCTAGTGTGCAATATTAAATGTCTATCTCAGCAGCTAGTGTGCATTATTACATGTCTATCTCAGCAGCTAGTGTGTATTATTACATGTCGATCTCAGCAGCTAGTGTCTATCTCTGCAGCTAGTGTGCATTATTACATGTCTATCTCAGCAGCTAGTGTGCATTATTACATGTCTATCAGCAGCTAGCATGCATTATTACATGTCTATCTCAGCAGCTAGTGTGCGTTATTACATGTCTGTCTCAGCAGCTAGTGTGCATTATTACATGTCTATCAGCAGCTAGCATGCATTATTACATGTCTATCTCAGCAGCTAGTGTGTGTTATTACATGTCTGTCTCAGCAGCTAGTGTGCATTATTACATGTCGATCTCAGCAGCTAGTGTCTATCTCAGCAGCTAGTGTGCATTATTACAGTCTAAAGCACTCTCCATTACGGATCATTGCCATCTCACCTCTGTCTGTGTGGGTTCAAGTCTCGGATTCGGATAATGTGGGTATGTGAGAAAGCTTGCCAGTAGCTTCTTGTGGGTCGGTGGTTCTTTCTGGGGTTTTCCCGGGTTCTTCCTCCACCATTAATACTGGCCGCCTTGAGCCTAAGCCTAAAATAAGGAAAGAAAATACTGAATTAATCAGAAAATTTAAGGAAGGTGTTAAAGGAATTTTAAATACTGACTAGGAAGATTTACCTCGTTTGGTATATAGTGCTCTTTTTAATAAATCTGGCTTTTTAATATCTGAATATAAAACTGAGCCATGATAAATTGGCCAAATGGATATATCGTGTATATTATAAAGAAAATCAGGCCAGATCTGATGATACAAGATATGTAAAATTTGTTGAAGAAATAAAAAGATTGATAGACAATCAGGACAACCTTCTCTGCTAGAGCCTTCTTATCAACTTCCTCCACCGCAGCAGCAAATAGAACAACAACAGGAAAAACAAATATCTCCTCGTCGACGACTTCCTCAGCCCACAATATCTTCTCCTTCAGTTGCTCTCCAGCAAGAGTTTCCACAGCAGGAAGAAGAAGAACAAACTAATATTAAAAGTAAATTCAGACCTGAAGCTATCAAAAAAAATAATTAAATGAACTCTGGTGAAAAATTAGTAGAAACAGCTGCATATGTTGGTTGTATACCAGAATATGTAAAAAGTGAGTATTCTCTTGATTATCTTAATAATTACGAAAAATGGTATGAGGATTTATATTCCATACGTTACGGTTTCATTCCAGGTTCTTACAGTCGGAATCTCCTGATTTAAAAAAAGATATAGTTGATTATATTAAAAAAGGTAGAAAAAATTTGGAAAACGCTAAAGCTAGACATAAAATATCAGCAAAACGAAAAAGTTTTTATCATCCTTCATTAAGTCAGAAAAAACCTGGCGATGACACATCTTCAGGCGCTACTGGAAGTGGTTTTTTTATTCAACTTCTCAAGGAAATGGTCTTATTGCCTGTCCTAACGGTGTTCTTACCGACGTAGATAGATTAGACGTTCTCATAGGAGAAAAACGCTGGAAATTATTAATGATATATCTGATATTTGTCGAAGATTATTTACTGGCGGTATTATGGATCGCAACATTTATCGTTCTCTCATCGATGAAATTGCTGATGATTATCACAGCGACTAAACAATTAATAAGTATATAAAACATGAATATACACACTGCTCAACGTGGGCCTGTAATTGTCAGGGTAGTAAATTCACGACCGCCAACTTACAAAGCAATTTACGGAGATGGACTTGGTGATACTGTTGTGGTTTTTTTTCTCTCAGAAGGATGGCTCCAAAAGCAATACCAATTGTAAAACAATTAGGGATGAAGGCTATTGAGGCTGTTTGTGATAAAGGCATCGGCACTATTGATAATCTTGCTGGTAAAGCGTTCTCAACAATCAAGGATAGACTAGCACGGTTAATTAGACGAAAACCGCAGCAATCAGTGAAATTGGCCAGTACTGAAGTTATGCCTGCAAATGTCAGTAAAATAATAAATCAAGCCACAAATCAAAAAGTAGCGGAATTTGCTGCTAATGAAGTTGTTTCCAAAAAGCTAATGAAATTATACCGACAAATACAAGTTTTATTTCAGGAAGTGGAATTTCTCGAAGTGGTCTTCGTGTTAGACGGTCATGATTTAGATCATGGCAATTATAATAATGGTGTTCAAACATGTATCCAATCCGGCGTTCGATATACACGCACCGGTTCTCAAAGATGAATCAATACACGATTATCAATTTTATCCCTACGACGCACGACAACCAATCAACATGGAAGAATCGAATTACAAGTTCAGGACACAAGTAGATATTTCTTACCCGCTGAAGCATTTATTGAAGCAGAAGGTGAAATTATAAAAACAGACGATACGCATCTGATGTTAGAACTGGTTTTGTCAACAATGGTATTGTGGCGTTGTTTGATAGTGCCATATACATGATTGATGGAAGAAATATTGAATCCCTGGCGGCATTCAACCGATAAGTTTTCTGGAGTTGTGTCTATCGAATTGAATCAAGGAAACAAAGAGATATTTATTCTGGAAGCAGCTGAAAATAAATTAACCGCAACATCTTACTGGTGATGTCTGGAATTTGTGGCTGAAACATCTCAATTAGCTACTGTATAAAATGTAATGGGCACTTCAATCGAAGTTCAAAAATTTAGGTACAAACAAGCACATGAATTGCAAACAAAATTAAAAGATACTTTCGAACAATACACTTTCAAAATAAATATCGCAGACCTGTTGTTATTGCTGATGTAACTGTTTACTCAATGTCTGCTGTAGTTGCTGGAACCGGTGTGTTATTATCAGTAATAACAATGATGGCACCAGTAGTTGTAACAATCTGTATTTCAACTACAACAACAATTGCCGGTGTTCTCAATATCATTGCAAAAAACATATGTACTTGCACCAATGAAAAATTGCATGATTATATAATAAAATTGCATACAGCGACATCAGCATACTCCAAATTATCCTCGTTATTATCAACGAGCCTTAATGATAAAAAAAAAATAAATCAGATTTTGAGTTCAATGAGATGATTAAAATCTACAATGAAGCAATGACAGTAATTGATTTAGAAAATCAGGATTTAAATAATAACGACATCGCAAGAGCTACTACAACAAACTGTGACAATTACAGCTCCAATAAAAACAATGATTTCAGTAAATTCAAGTAATCTAGAATTTAGTGTTAATTTTCCAACTGCAATCTCAGTGAGAGAAATCGCACTAGCACAATTAAGAGTATATTATAGTTGGCTAAATATCAGATAAAACTCATTTGGTGGATTACAGGCGAATAATTCGCCTGTATTTGCAAATAAAAATAAACCAGATGGAACATCTGACTGGGTGGTTGTTGGAATACCAACCTGAAGTTATCAAATCGAACAGATCAATGATGAATTTGCACGTAGAATTAAATCAGTAACCGGAAGAGAAACGAAAATAACTATTTCAGTTCACGAACCAACGTTATCTTCCACGATTGAAATAAATTCTCCAGATTACGCTGTAGAATTTATCAGTCATCAATCAGAAATGTTTTAGGTTTGCCCGATGTTCCACCAGGATATCAAAAACCGCCAGAACCAAATCTGAACGAATTCCTCACAAATGAGAAAATATTTATAACGATTCCAGAATGCCATGAAGACATATCTCCATTACAACAAGACATTGGTCGCCAGTCTTTTCACTATCGTTCCATGCTCAAAGAAGTACAAGGATAGTATGGCGTTAATGAAGAAATATTCATTTCATTATCAGATAAAATTAAAAATGAATATAAAATTACATATACATCATTAGTAAATTTATTTAGAGATTATATTCTGAAGCATCCTAATGACAATCTAAAAAAGAAAATCATTGAAACAATACATTTAAATCATGTCATATCAGACCTTGATTATATTAATCAAAAAAGTCTTGAGATTATAAATAAATCGACTATTACACATGGAGATAGAGAACAAGTAACATTTAAGGAAATATTTCTCGATTATTATAGATTAACTGAAGCTGAATTACAAACATTTGTGATACCAGGATTTGAAACCGACGAGCTATAAAAAAAAAAACAATCACTTAACGATCGTATCAACGAAAACTTTCCCAAAATACTCGAGTCATGGAGAAAAATAGTCCCACCATCATATCTTTCAAACACAATAATAATCCATACGGTGAAGGTCGTCATATTTCACCGGGAACCGTTGATATAACTTCAACAATCACAGTCAGTCTTGTTTGTGACGTAATTGATGGCAGCTTTCAAATAGATCTTGAAAAATCAAATCAGGCTCAGCAAAGGATATATTTTATACACATTCACTCCGCAAGTTCCTCCTGGATATTTAATTGTGCAAGAAGCGATAAATCCTGTTTATCTTCGATGTCATAATCCGCTATTATCAAGAAAAATATCGGACTAACTGACCAGTCCGGCAACTTGATTGACCTACGCGGAGAATTTCTGAATTTAAATCTGTATGTAAGATCGTAGATTCCTAACTTTATTAGGATCATAGATCTTTGATCTTAACAAAGTTCAACCTCAGAGTGAAATCAGATTTATTTTATTTTGATGACAAAAATTCAGAGAAAATAAAACATTTCAGAGAAAATTAAATATTTCAGAATATTGATTTAGAAAGAATGTTTGTTATTTTAGTGAAAAATTGTTAATTTAATCATTTTGAGGCGGCTAATTTTGTTAATTTTATCATATAAAATCTGTCAGATTTCTTAAATTTTGAGGGCAATAACCCCAGCACCTTTTTCTCTAATTAATTTTAGAATTTTTGGTTGAAATATAATACAACATGATTTAATTTTAGCAATTTTTCAGCAAAATTAAGACAAAAGTCACAAAAATACCCAAAATCAATTAGAGAAACGCTGGGGGTTTGACCCTCATGATTTTGGAAATTTTGCGATTTTTCTTGATAAAAAAAAACGACTAAAATAAGTAATTAAAAAAACTGATGAATTTTGACTAATTATCATGAGAAAAAAAATCGGAATATTTCAGAAAAAATAAAAATCATAAAACATAAAATATTTCAGAACAAATAACATATTTTACAATTAATCAAGAGGTAATAATTAATGTACCAACATGTGTGGGTTTTCAAACGCGACAGGCCTCGGATGCGGGAGGTCGTGAGTTCGATCCCCGGTCAAGCCATACCAAAGACTTACAAAAATGTACTAACAGCTTCCTCGCTTTGCGGTCAGCATTAAGAGGTTAGTCTTAGGACTGGTCGGCCTGGTGTCAGGATAATGTGACTGGGTGGGACATCATGCTACTTGTCTGCGGCATGATGCCCCAGTGCTAGACATCACTATAAACTGCCACATTGCAGACATCGTAGCGATATGTGAAAAATTGTTAAAGCTACGTTAAAAATCCAAATCACATCACATCACATAACACATACACGACAGAGAGGCATTTCAAAAAGCCATCAAAACAATAATGATACAGTCTCCAGTAAACACAGAACAATTTAGTATTGACGTAGTTATTGACGAATACGGTAACGAAGACTTTTTATTGACGCAGGAACAACTAGATCAACTGCGGCGAGAACATATTTATATGATCACGTGTAATAGAGATCAGATTCTGAATTATGCACATTCCTGCATTAAACTCGATCAACGTTTTAAAAAAATGCTGTTCGGTTCTGAATTTTAAAAATTAAAAATATTGTCTAGTTAGTATATTTTCACTATCAAGATTTTTCACTATAAAGATAGAATGATCATTTTGTCATTCTGAACCTTTGTTAACAAAATAACTCATCATATTACACACATCTTACATATCAATATAGAAAATCATGAAACACGTAAGACAGCAGCAAGTATTCAATATCCCTCAAACGGAGGATTGGGATAGTGAAACAAATCATCCTCATTCTGCATTTCCAACCATGAAAGTGTTTAATTGGGATTGGAGTTATCGATGTGTCTGTGGTGCTAGACATGGAACGTGTAAAAGTTTATCTACATTAGGTTACATATTTTCACTACCAAAGATAGAATAATCATTTCATCATTCTGATGTTTTATTAACAAACAAAAAAGATCATCATGATTTCTAGTTAGTATATTTTTTTCTGTTTCGCATTGATCACTCTCACTAGTGACGTTGTTACTTGAATCATTTTCATGAACGAGAGTGTTTTCATTTTCAATATCTGATATAATTTTTTTCAGTTGTCTCATGCGTGTGTTTATAATCATTTTGTCTCGTATTCGTCAGATAATTTTGATCTAATATTATCAATCGCGACAAAAAGAGGTACACAATTTTCTACTTCTGTATCTTTCACTGTTGATGAAGAATGTAACATCATTTCATGTATATTTTTCATTAATCTGTACTCAGATGATAGAATATATCCACCCTGAAATTTACGATTTTGTAATGATTCAAAATCAGAAATGATCTTTTTAGGATCAAGTTGGATATTTATACCATCTTTTTTAATTTTTTATTGCAGAAATAACAATATTAATAGTTTCAAAATTCATTTTATTATATACATCTTGTATATTTAAAATAAAATAAAAATATTTGGTCATTGACCGTTTCTGAGGACGAAACTCCCCCCCCCATATGAACCTCTTATGATGGCAAATGACACCGTAGGATATTCGGAGGGCGTTTTTTCCAGTTTGTCAAATTAACGTTTGTTTAGTTAAATTTGTCAGATGAGAATAAGTCAGGTTTGTCAGATGAGAATAGTCAAAGTGACTTTTGATAAGGAGAATAACCAAACTGAGATTTGTCCAGTAAGCTATCTAAGGACGGCACAAATGCATATAGAAGCGAATTTACCGCATTGTATATACTTAATTCTAGTGACGGCACAAACATGTAAGGGAGCCATTCTCTACTCTCAACAGATTTCTGCACACACACACACACTCCCCAATATCAAACCCCGGGAAGAGTGCACAAACGGCACTCGCCACGTTGCCCGATGTGGTGAGGATGTGTTTCTTTTTCCTTCTCTTTTCTATTGAGTTTCGAGCTTTGGGGTGGAGCCCCGATTTATATAAAAATCGCGAAATATGCGCAACCATCGACAGTTGTGAGTCATGGGAATCGATCGCCAGACCTCGATTATCAAAATTATATGCTTTAGCAATGAGCTACGGATATACGTTTCAGAAATTATTATAAAGTTACATATGCTAAGTTGCTACACACAGCAGAGTGTGGATTTATTTCTGTTTAGAAACTGGCTGTGTATATTTCTTGACAAAGTTAGATTTGAAATATATATTCTGTCTTGATAAAATCATGTTTATTTCTACGCAACAGATCTGTTGTACTGTACAGCGTGTTCTTTCTGTACATGCAACGTGTTTTACCCTGATTTCGCTTTTAAGTTAAGCACCAGAAATATCCTTTACTAATTTGAACTATTATACAATTATGTTACTTCACTGATACAGATAATTAATCATTTCAGAACAAAATTAATAACGCTACGCAGAATTATATAACAACAGAGTTATTTACCTTCCTTCATGTCATTGACCTTAAGAAAGGAAGATAACCGTTGAATTACTCTGCCAAGGAGTACTCCTGTTATACCCTTAGAGTAATAGGGAATAAATTGACAATTTATAATTACTGAACAATAACAACAACAAAAGAAATTAAATAAAATAGTTTAGTAAATATATCTTATCAGGTACTCTTCTAACCTTATTGGCGTCATTATCTTTTTATCATAATATATTTTTAGTTCTCTATATTCTTTACCACCACATTGTGCACACAACTGTGTTTTTCTCAAACTCCAACACCACATTTCAAACATGGTTTAGGTCCTAAACTTCCATTACGAACACTTTGCAAATGATGTCCGCAGAATTCGTTTCCGCAGGCTTTGTTACAAGGAGTCAAAGAACCTATCATCAGTCACCGGCATTTATCCTTTGCTTGAGTCATTATATATATATATATAATATTTTCAATTTAAATGTTTGTATTGATTATAATATGAACGAATTTGAGAGATTATCCAAGATCAAGCCTTCTAAAGATAAATTTAATCTTGATAGAATATCCCCTGGCTTACCAAAATAAAACTCTGGTTGATCCGAAGAATAAAAGTTTGATTAATAAAATTCACGACGCCAAGAAGGAATTTAGCAAAAATGGCGTATCTCATATCTGGTCAACGTTCAAATTCACCGATGGTGTCGATGCTACGATGAACGACAAAACGAGCGGCAACTATCATTAAATATCTCAACAATCGAAAATATCTTTTTAAAGTAAAAATTTGTTGTATTAGCAGAAACAGATAATTGGATTATCCGTGACAAATATGATCCTGTCCTTCATAACGAAAAAATTGCCACACTGCGTAAAAATTCCAAACCAGGAATGTTGACTGGTATTGACAAACCGTATTATGAAAGAGCGTATCCTGTAACAGCAGTTATTTATGGAAATTATCCGATAAATGAAAAGCCCAGCGTTGATAATCTGAAACCAATGAAATTTTCAAGTCTGAATTGTGTTGTTGTTGTTGTTGTTGTAGGGTTTAACACCATTTTTCAGCACACGATAGGCTATACATGGCGGCCAGTATTAATGGTGGAGGAAGAACCAGGGAAAACCCCAGAAAGAACCACCGATCCTCGAGAAGCTACTGGCAAGCTTTCTCACATACCCACATTGGCCGAATCCGAGACTCGAACCTACGCAGACAGAGGTGAGATGGCAGTGATCCGTAACGGAGAGCGCTTTAGACCACTCGGCCACTCGCCCCCCCCCCCCCCCCCCCCGAATTGTGTAGCCGAACGAGTAACAGAACATTTTACTGTTTCGACTGGTGGAAATGGTCTAACGGACAAAAGACGTGGAATAATACACGAGTGGGGAGAAATAGTTAAAGACACCGGGGCGTCTATCAAAGATGTCGCTGAATTAGGAGAAAACTAAAATTCCCAATAACCATAAAAACGATAACCGGAGAGATTTTGCACGAATCAAAATATAAATCAAAAGGAGCTTCGATTGAAAGTATTGATCACAATGCGCATGGGTGGACTAATACAGTAATAACATTTCCACGAAATCGAGATATTTTTGATTTTATTAACGAAATAAGTAAAGACGATCCTGTGTGATTATGGTTATTTCAGAGTTCTGAAAACGACGATGAATTGATTAGATCAGATGGAAATATTTGTATCGAAGAAAAAAGTAAGTTTGATCAGTTTGTACGACCTAATGACGTTATTTATCGAACAGATTTTCTTCACACAAAAATAAAAAATCTTGCACGGCGATATACTGATGATACTGACGACTTGCTGAGCAACTGTTTTACTGTTCCGTCAGTTACGGATCATTTTGCTAGAGAGAAAAATTCGTGGAAACCAACTCGGTTTGATTTTATTAATGATATTAATTGCTTTAAATGTTCACTTCTTGGCTCTCCACACTACATTGTGCTCTAGACTAAATGAACTGGGACTACATTCATCATTACCAAAATGTAAACAGAAGCGAGAAAAGAAACGTTGTTTCAAAGCAGGCCGGCGTAGAACAGGGAGAAGAATTCCAGTTATCTCCCTTTGTTCGGCACAACCATTAAAAAATTTTCGACCGTTAATTTAGATAAACTAATTCAAATCCCAATTAATTCGTCAACCTTTGTGTCAACTATCCAAGAAATACCTCTGCGCATTGTATTTTTCAATGCCCAGTCAGTAGGACCACCGGAAAAGCGCACAGAAATAGTTAATTTTATCAACGACCAAAATGTTGACATATTTTTCGTGACAGAAACATGGCTAAAAACATCAGGCGATGAGCCCAAGTGTGCGGATCTGACACCCATTGGTTACTCCATCAAGTCGTTTCCCCGTAATTCTCGCGGAGGTGGAATTGCTGTCATCACAAAGAACTCCATGATAAAACATCTTAACTATACCACAACATTTAATTTCGACCACACATCGTTTGAACTAGTCCAAACCACACTCACACTGGAGCAAAGATCAGTCCATTTTTCTGCATATACCGCCCTCCTCCTAGTAGAAAAAACAAGCTGGCTGACTCTCTCTTTTTGGAGCAGTTTCCGAATCTCCTGGACTATGGAAATTCGATAGATGGCAACCTGATTATTCTTGGAGATTTCAACTTTCACTTTGACTGTCCCGGAAACTCAAATACATCAGAACTCATAGATTCCATTAATGTTTTCAACCTCAAACAGTCAGTTAACCAACCCACCATAAACATGGTCACATTTTAGACTGGATTCTTCATAGACCTGATGATAACATTCTACGGTCCTCCCTGGTATCCCATGACCTTGCATCAGATCACCTCTGCATTATATGCCATCTTGACGTATCAGTCCCTTTCCTCCACCTTTATCTGCTACTAAGAGAAACCTCCGTATGATAAATAGAACCAAATTAATGCACGACATCCAAGCTAACCTAACAATTTGCTTACCTCCTACCGCAGAACAACTCGATAACTGTCTGCGTTCATTGCTTGACAAACACGCCCCAGCTCCCAAGTGCAGAGTATCAATTCAAAAGTGTTCTGCATGGTATAGCACTGCTAAAAGAGAGCTGAGAGGCTCTGTCTTTCCACCAGACTCACTATTCCTAAGCAAATCTATGAAGTCGCTAAGAAGAATGTCACAAATACAGTTCATGCAGCGAAATCAGCTCACTACACTACTAAGATCATTTAAAGTTCCAGCTACAAAGAGCTCTTCGAGATTACTAACAAGCTAATGTCAAGGAACAAATCTACACCACTTCCAACTAACTTCTCTCCAGTCAACCTTCCGGACATGTTTGCAGATTTCTTCCGTGACAAAGTACAAACCATTAGAGATAAGCTTGACACCACAATTTCAATTGACTTGTCGTCACCATACAGTTTGGATACAGAATTTGAGCGGCAACCATTAGCAGCATTTGAACCTGTCTCTATGGATTTCGTACGTACAATCGTGATGAAGAGTGCACCAAAGTCATGTGAACTTGACCCAATTCCAACATCACTGCTGCTTGAGTGCTTAGATCCAGTATTGCCATCACTAACTGATGTTATTAATACCTCTCTCTCATCTGGGGAATTTCCATCATTTTTCAAAACTGCCATTGTAAAGACTCTGCTGAAGAAACCAACACTAGACCAAAACGATTTAAAGAACTACCGCCCAGTTTCTAATATCCCATTCATTTAAAAAATCTTAGAAAAGGTTGTTCTATCCCAGCTTGTATCTCATCTAAATTCAAATAGTCTTTTTAGCAATGTACAATCTGCATATCGCCCTTGCCACAGTACGGAAACTACTCTTCTAAAAGTAGTTAATGACATTCTCTCTCACCCTCCTTGATTTGTCTGCAGCATTTGCCACAATAAACCATGATATATTACTTCACCGTCTCCAGCATGTATTTGGCATTCATGATACAGCCTTACTGTGGTTCAAGTCCTACTTGGTCAACAGGACACAAATTCTATCTGCAAATGGAACACACTCCATCCCATTTGATCTATGTTGTGGTGTTCCAAAGGGGTCTGTTCTTGGACCTGTTCTCTTCATTATGTACACTCAGTCGCTCTCAAGTGTCATAGATCATCATCCAGTGTCTCACCAATTGTACGCTGATGACACGCAAATATACAAATATAGCCACCCAACTGAAGTTGATGCTACCATCCAAGGTGTAGAGAGGTGCATTTCTGATGTGAAATCATGGATGCCATGTAACAAGCTGCAGATGAATGATGATAAAATTGAGGCCATTCTGATCACAACACAAAGACTTTCTCATTCACATCCTTTACCTCAAACAATGAATATCAACAACGCAAACATTAAATTCACACAATCAGTACGAAACCTAGGTGTTACTCTGGACAGTACTCTCACATTGCACCAACATGTCATGAACATATGCAAGGCTGCATATCTTGAGCTGAGACGCATCAGCTCAATTCGCAAATATCTTTCAGTTGATGCCACTAAAACACTTGTGTGTTCATTAGTACTTTCAAGACTGGACTATTGTAACTCAGTTCTGTCTGGTTCATCTCAATATCTACTCCAGAAACTTCAAAAAGTTCAAAACACAGCTGCTCGGATCATATTTACAGTACCACGATCAGAGCACACCTCCCCGCTGCTCTGTACCCTACAATGGCTATCCATTCGATCCAGAATCAAACAGAATCGTATACTCATTATTCCCACTATGAAAACAAAGTCATATGGACAGCGTTCTTTTGCATACCAGGGCCCAGCAACGTGGAACGAATTGCCCAGATGAACACAGACACAAAGACACAGTGATCACATTCAAGAAGGCTCTCAAAACTCACTTATTTCGACTGCAAGAACAAACGTAAAGACCTAATAATGTTTCCTACCTGAAATATTCTCAGCATTTTTTTTTACTTTTTTAAAATGTTTTTCTAATTTCATATTGTTTGTTTTTGTAATAGTCCTCATTATTATTATTATTATTATTATTATTATCTAGTTGTGTCGAATACGGACACGGTGGATTGTGGAATACTAAATACGATCACAGAGATGTTATTTCGATTGATATGGTTGCATGTTATCCGGGAAGTTTTCTTGGCGTGGGAGAATGTTATGTAAATTTTAAAAGAGTTGGTCATCCCACACACGAAACGACCAGAGTATCAATAAATGGACCATTACCAGACTTTCACCTCACTGGATTCGTTTGTATCGAGGTCATTCGAGTTTGCTAAAGGTCTTCATCCAATGTGTTATGCTTGGTTTGGCAAACATTTTTCAGAAAAAATGTGGGCACCAACAGTATTATTACGATATATGCTCGATGAAAAAATACTGATATTTCTGACAATAAGTGAAGCAATTATATCATATCGTCCGCAAAAAGAAGTTTGGTTGCCACAACAAAAGAAATATTCTGATGATGAAAATCCTGATACCACCGATTATAAAAATAAAATTGCAAAGGATCTCGGCAGTAAAATAATCGGTAAATTCACCCAAGGAGGATCATATGATCATGAACGACATTGTACAAGATTGATTTTAGATGATGCTGAGTTAGATTTTATAATCGCTGAGAATAAAATAGGAGAATATACTCGATTATTCTGAATCCGCTGACGTTGAAATCAGATTATTTATTGCAAAAAATATTAGACATTAAAGTTATCATGTACACCATTAGTATATGATCCCGTGACTAGACATAAGACGGTTTATCTTAATGGACCAGGATGGGTCCGGTAAAACAACTCGTGTGATTGAACTATTTCTGCAGATATGATCGTTTTAACATCTACACACAGGCTAGCAAGAGAAATGAGAGAAAGAAGGACTAAATCATGTACTTATTCGGGTCTTTTTCGATGGAAGGGAGATAAATGGACTCCTGATCGAATTGGCGAGAAATACATTTCAAAGATTATCGTTTGGGATGAAATATGTACAGTGTCATTAGAATCATTAAAAACATTTCTTGATTGGCTATTAACAAAAAATACTGCTGTAATAATGTGCGGCGATCATGGTCAACCACCGCCTTTTGTTGGATTGTCTCCACACGAATGGCTAAGGAATTTTGTTGATTATTATAAAGAAATAACGGATGATTATAGAGCACTTGATCAAGAATTAAGAGAAGTTAAAAAGTTAATCAGACTACAACCGAATAAAGATCAATGTGAAATATAGCGTGAAGTAATTTCAGAAACCCCATTTAACAATTTTTGGAATTTGTGTAGACCAAATGATTTAATAGTTGCAAGTAGAAACATAGTTCGTGATACACTTCAGCAACAATTATTTTTACATAAAGAAAAGTTTCCAGAATTATCAGTGTCACTGTGTTATCGACCAGCAGATACGCGACGGCAGAATATCGACGTTGATATACCAGGATCGTCAGAAAAACAGAATCTCGTGTTAAATGATATTATTTTGGTTCCTATCAATGTTGTTTAAGATGCACTAAAAAAAACAAATCTCCGTGGACGCTAGTATACGCGATGACGATTAATTCATCTCAGGGATTAACTATTTCTGATACGCGAGTTTGGATTGTCGATGATCGTATCGAATGGTCAAATTTAGTTTATATCGCAGTGTCTAGAGTTAGAAAAATATCTAAGTTGAAGAGGTTTATTATAGAAGTTACAGAAACCACTGGCGATGTTATTGGCAATGATATAATAAGAAAAAAATTAGCCGGTTATAAACAATGTGACCCAAAAAATGACTTTGACATTGATGCTGAGTTTATAATGATGCTGAAAAAAAAACAACAGAATAATCATTGTGTGAGCTGTAATATTTTAATGTTGTGGCGATACACAAGTAATGATCCATGATCCAAGACAATTTACTGTAGACAGAATTAATAGTAAGTTTGATCATACATGCGAAAATGTGACGCTGACCTGTCTTGAATGTAATCGACGTACAGGCGCTAGTTAAGTGAATTCGGTAGTAATTGTGTGTCTTCAGGAATTACTTGTAATTGCTCGCGTACAAATCCACGCTGAGAAGCAGTGGAATATAATCGGTATACTGCAAGTCTACCCGTGGATCTTACCACGCTAGATATTTTTTATGTGTCGTCACACTCCAAATAGGAGCAGTCGCTCTTATTTTACAGCCTTTAAGTTCACCGGGCTCATATAAATATCTTACTGTAACATTACCCAGCACCGGTTGTTTTGAAAAAACTTTTCGTTTTATTTGTATGTGTATTTTTGTAATTGCATTAATAGGTTTCATGGAAGTTGCACGAGTAATTTCATTATTTAACGCGGCTGTCACACTTGTAACCCATTCGCGAGATCTCGTATCCTGAATTATTTCCTTCGGATACTGATATCCAAATAACCGCTCAGCAAGTGTTCGATTAAATCTTTCAACAATTGCCTGATCACGATGAATTGCAGCATATCCTCGTCTGATTTCGACATTATATTTTTTTCATCAGAGATGATACTGCACCAAGAAATTCCTTGCCAGTATCAACTTGTAATAGTTGTGGCCATCAGTAGTGAAGGGGGGTAGTTTACGGACAATGGGAATTAGCATTAAAAACACCCTTGGGTCAGATTACGGACAATGGAAATTTAACATGGCGAAAAATCGTGGGTCAGATTACGGACAAGGGGAATTAACATGGCAAAAAATCGTGGGTCACTTTACGGACAAGGGGAATTTAACATGGCGATAAATCGTGGGTCACTCTACGGACAAGGGGAATTTAACATGGGATTTTTTTAAAAAAATTTTTTTTAAAAAAGGGGTAGGCAATTCAAAGACTATCTCTTTTCGAGAAATATGGCTGGCCCTGAAAAGGGCCTTTGGGTTTTATGTTAATGTATTCATTAACATAAATGGCACCGCATTGGTCTTCTTCTTGTCCTTAGGCTGCGTCTTACTGTTGGTCCGTACATCAGCACTCTTTTCAGGCATCCTTGTCTTTCGACGTAGATCCTACGTATCCACAGGCTTGTGTTTGTCCTGTGGACAACGGTCCACTTCGATCGGACATACATGAGCAAGTCTGTCCGAAACATCATGGAAGACACAAGGGTGGATGACTCAACTGTAGTCCACATCTTGAAGCGACGAGAACAGGTGAATCAATGCATTGAACGGCGCTTATTTATAGGCGGAGGAAGGATTGAAACGGATTGAGTTCATTTACCAATCCGAACACGCGTTACAGAATTCAGTCAGCTCGCATCCAATCCGAAGAGAGTAGTCTGTGACGTCACGTAGTCAATATAGATTCGCTAGCGCTTGTGTGCAGTCAATCTATGCGACAGTGATTCAACATGACGGAAACTCAGAAAACGATCCAGTGGGGTGCACCAGCAGGGGAGACTGCCCAAGGGAACCCGGACTTACTTTCAGAAGAGGTGAATTGGGATTTTGTGGATTTTCTCTCCTCGCAAGAATTTGTTCCGGAACCTTCGTTACTTTCTTCATTACCGCAAGTGGAGAATTTTAGACAGAGACAGAAAGAAGAATTGGAGAAATTTATACAACGACAAAAGGAAGCGGAACAGACTTTTCTCCTACAGCAACAGCAACAAGAAGAAGAGGTAAGAAAAAAACAACAGCAACAACAGCAAGAAGGAGTAGCAGCAAAGAAACAAGAGGGTGAAAATCAAACGGTCACGATACTGTTAGACATTTTAGCGGAGTTAAGAAGTCTGAAACAAATGTATCAGACTTCTTTATCACGACCGAAGAGAATACGACCTTCCCGAGCCAAACATGTCAACCCTGTGACTAAGCCTACCGTACCACCCTTAGTGATTTCAACCCAATCATCATCAACATTACGCAGTCCAGAAGTAGGCCTTGGCCGTGGCAAAGGCTTAAGGCAGTTAAAATTGATTGCTTAAACTCACCCCTACACCATGAAGAAAAAAAGGCCCTTTTCAGGGCCACCCACATTTCTCGAAAAGAAATACAATTTCAATTTGCCAATAACTCAAAAAAAAAAAAAAAAACCTCACCCATGTTACCCTTTTAATACGTGTCTGTGTATGAGTGCGTGAGTGTAGCTTCTTATTTTAAAATCACAACTCAAAGACACTTACCTTATATCATTCATTTATTCTTTTCTCCATTTTTTACAATCCAATTCACAATTTATAACACAACACTTTAATGAAAAGTTCATTAATTTCTTCTTTTCTCCTTGTTTAGTCTCTCTGTTTTTTGAATTTCTTCACCTTCACACTCTTTTCCTCTTCTTCCTCCTCGCTTTCTTCCCTTCTTCTTTTTTTCTCCTGTTTCTTTTTCTTCACCTGTCTTCTTTCTTCCTCAGAAGAATCCCTCTCTTCCTCATAAGAATTCCTCTCTTCCTCTGAAGAATCCCTCTCTTCTTCTGAAGAATTCCTCTTTTCTTCTGACTCCTCTTGTTTCTTTTTTGGGCAATCTGGAGACCAATGTCCTTTTTCTTGACAATGATAACAGGTATCTTGACTTTTGTCTCTTCTAACCCCTTTTTTTCTTTTTTGACGGTCTGGACACTCTGAAGACCAATGCCCTTTCTTCTGACAGATATAGCAAGTATCTTGACTTTTATCTCTAAAGGAAGGAGAGTAGTCCGTAGGCTGGTCTGAAGAGAATTTTCTAATGACCCCTCGCAAAGCTCTGACGAAACGTTCCATCTGGTCAGTCTCTTCCATTGTTGTGCTCGGCTCGAGAGTGAAATGAATAGTGAAAGGACAAGACACACACCCTTTTATATACGCTGGTCTGCTATGACTATAAAGTAGTTTATGGTGTTTGAACTTGAGTCATTTGACTTTTTGCTTTCAAGATGAAACGATCCCATTCATTCGAGAAGAAAGAAGAAAGTAAGAGGCAGAAACGTGATCTATCGCCTCGTACCAGGGCTGAGATCTTGGCACAAATTCATGCCAGTGATTTTGAAGAGGACATGAGTGAACCAGAATTTGAAACCTCTAAACCAAGTTCACCACCCTTAGTCAACCCTGAAAAGTACTATTCCATTCGAGAGACGGAAAAGCGCTCCTCTAGAAAATTTAGAACCACGGCTTACAAATACACGGTGAAGTTTAAAGATTTCAAGGCTGAAGTACCGTTAGAGAAAGCAGAAGTGTTCATCACCGAGGTGTGGGATTCTTTGCTCACCTCACTCAAGCGACAATGTCAACCCAAAGAAGACGATCGCTTGAGACTTTCCATACAACACGACGGTTTGAAATCCCCTGTTTGGATCGAGTTTAGCACCCCTGCAGAATTGACTGCTTCCAAAGTCATGGACAAGATTCAACACGTACAACAATCTAATGATCAGTTTGACATCACCGATGGTAAAGCCACACTGGACATGACCCACGTCTCTCCTCCTCAAGGGACAGGACACAAAAAGATGTTATTGGTGGACGACCTTCGCAACACCAAAAAGAGTCTCGTCCGAATTGACAACCCTCATGACCAGATGTGCTTAGCCCGTGCCATCGTGGTGGGACGAACCTATGCCAACAAGAACGACACGGTAGAATGGAAAAGAACCTGGGACACTATTCAACGTTCCGACCGAGCCAAACAACGAAATGAAGCAGAACTCCTGTTACAACAAGCCGGACTGTCCAAAGACACACCCTGTGGCATTCCTGAGATGCAAAAATTGCAAGATGTCCTAGCTCCACGATACACCTTGAAAGTGCACCCTCAAGAAGTGCGCGGACCTCTATTGTTTCGAGGGCAAGACTTTAAGGATGGAAAATACATTCATGTCTATTATCACGATGACCATTTCGATACGATTACCACTATCACTGGATTCCTGGGATACAGTTATTACTGTGAGAAATGTGACCATGGTTATAACAATCGAGAGCAACGCAAGCATTGCGGATCGAAATGCACAGGATGTTTGGCCTCTTCGCCCTGTCTGAGCGAAGAACCAGTGCCTTGTTCAACTTGTCTGCGCACGTTTGTCAGCCCTACCTGTTACCAACAACATTTGAAGACGCAAGGTTCACAGAAGAAATGCGCTTGTCAACTGCTGAGATTGTGCTCTACGTGTGAACAAGTCATACGTACCAATAATACCAAGGCACACGTATGTTCAGGAAAGAAAAAATGTCACATTTGTCACCACATCGTGGACTTGGAACACCAATGTTACGTGCAAAAATACCAACCCCCACCAGAGAAAGAGGACGGTCACAAGAAGAAAGGCAATTTCATCTTTTTCGATTTCGAATGCATGCAAGAGACCGGCATTCACATTCCTAATTTCTGCGTGGCTCATCGAGCGTGCGAGAAGTGCATTCAAGAACCTATCTTCAGTCATTGCCCTCACTGCAGCAAGATACCCGGAGGGCGTGAAAAAATCTTTCGGGGACCAAACACG
Source organism: Sinohyriopsis cumingii (assembly GCA_028554795.2). Classification (NCBI taxonomy): domain Eukaryota; kingdom Metazoa; phylum Mollusca; class Bivalvia; order Unionida; family Unionidae; genus Sinohyriopsis; species Sinohyriopsis cumingii. The sequence continues at coordinate 7,779,749 of CM068839.1, forward strand.
TTAGCCGATTTTGCCCAATGGGTCTTAGACCCCGTCGACAAGACGTGGAGCCAAGAGGACATCGAACGTTACGGAGATTGTCATCGTCATGCCACGGTGATGGCTCACAATTTCTCCGGATACGATGGACAGTTTCTTTTGAGGTACTATACGGAACAAGGCACCGATCGTCCTAAAGTGACTTTGAACGGAGCCAAAATCATTTTCATGCAAGTGGGACAAGTACAGTTTAAAGATTCGATGAGCTATTTGGCCATGCCTTTGAGTCGAATGCCTAAAACGTTTGGAATGACAGAAATGGCTAAAGGGTACTTTCCACACTTTTTCAATACGGAAGCCAATCAGCACGCCGTTCTACCCCATTTACCTGAGGCTCACTATTACGACCCCGACAACATGCGTACCGAACAACGAGAAGCTTTCTACGCTTGGTACCAGGCTCACGCCTCGGACCCTTTCGACTTTCAGGAAGAAATGCTAAAGTATTGTCGTTCCGACGTGGACATTTTACGGCGTTGCTGTGGAAAATTTCGAGAACTGTTCATGGAACACGGAGGGGTCGATCCTTTGAAAGAAGCTTGCACCATTGCCAAAGCGTGTTCCTTAGTGTACCGCCAACGATTCATGCCTGAAAACACCGTGGCTGTCATCAGTCCCCAATCGACCCACTATGTCAAGCGTCAATACTCGGTCAAAGCCCTACGTTGGTTACATTACTTGTGCGACAAGGAAGACAAATGGATTCAGCATGCCCGCAACGGAGGAGGCGAAAAGACCATCGGAACGTATTCGGTCGATGGCTGGGACTTAGAAAACCCCAAGATCGTGTACGAGTTTAACGGTTGCTTATTTCACGGATGTCCCGTCTGTTACCCTGACCGTGGCACTAAAAATCAGTTTTTGCAACGAACCATGGAAGACTTGTACCAGGACACTTGTCAGCGACGCCTAAAGTTAGAACAGCAAGGATACCAAGTGGTGGAAATGTGGGAACACGAGTACGATCACCGTATGAAAACCGATCCCGAGTTTAAACGCCTCGTGGAAAGTTACAAGTTCATGGACCCGCTGAACCCGAGGGATAGTTTGTACGGAGGAAGGACCAATGCCACCTGTTTGCTGTACCAAGCCGACGAAAAGAAAGGAGAAGAAATCAAATACTTGGACGTGTGTTCGTTGTATCCCTACGTGTGCAAATATTGTCGCTTTCCCGTAGGGCACCCGCAATTGTTGACGGAACACATCGACCTGAAAAACATTCGACAATACGAAGGCTTGATCAAGTGTAAAGTTTTGCCTCCCACGAACCTATACCATCCCGTCTTACCTCACCATTGTCAAGGCAAACTGATGTTTCCCTTGTGCCGTACTTGTGCCGAAACGTGCAACCAAGACCAGCCTTGTCATCACAGCCAGGAAGAACGGGCCTTGACGGGAACCTGGGTCAGCGTAGAATTGTTCAAAGCTCTGGACATGGGATACGAACTGTTAGAAGTGTACGAGATTTGCCACTTTCCCAAGACACAACAATACCACAAGGGTGACCCTACTCAGAAAGGCATTTTCGCCGACTACGTGGATGCCTTTTTAAAACTGAAACAAGAAGCCAGCGGCTATCCTTCCTGGTGTCACACTCCCGAAGACCAAATAAAATTCAAAGAGAAATATTACGAACAAGAAGGCATCACTTTAGACCACATCGAGAAAAACGAAGGCAGGCGATCGTTTGCCAAAGTGATGTTAAATTGCTTGTGGGGTAAAATGGCACAACGACCGTGTTTACCCAAGACGGAATATTTGACAGAACCTTCCCGCTACTTCCAGATGATTCACGACAAAACCAAATACATGAAACACGTGGACGTCGTTCGAGAGAATTTGATCTTGGTCAATTACGAAGAAGATCTGGACTTTGTACAAGACGACCCTTTTGGAAATGTCATCATTGCGGCTTACGTGACAGCCCATGCTCGCTTAAAATTGTACGAAGCTTTAGAACTGTTAGAAGAACGCGTCCTGTACTTTGACACGGACAGTTGCATTTACGTCCATCACCCGATTCAACATCACCCTAACATCGAAGGAGACCGTTTAGGAGCCTGGACAGACGAGCATCCCGACGACAAGATTCTAAGTTTTGTCAGTGGCGGTCCCAAAAATTACGACTACGAATACCGGGACAAACAAGGAGAAGTGCACACGACGTGCAAAGTGAAAGGACTGACTCTGAATTATCGTACCAGTCGTGTGGTCAACTTTGGGGTATTGAAAGAAGCCTTGCAATCGGGAGAGGATGGAAACTTTCAAGTGACCACCTATCAACCGAACAAGATTGTACGTTTACCCACTCACCACATCGTCAGTCGACCTTTGGAAAAAGTTTATCAAATCGTGTACCAGAAGCGAGTTCGACTTCCCAATCATTTCACCTTACCGTATGGACACGTTGGTATTAAACATTGGTTGTAAGAGGATAGTTACCTCACCAGAAAGATGACTTCGCCACAGCAAGAATCGAGTGAGAAACCCGATAAGAACTCCAAGTTCAAACCCTACCATTTTCCAGTCTTTTTACCTGACTATTGTGATTGTGCCCGTCGATTGGACACGTTTCAGAAATGGCCTACGGATAGGGAAGGATTACCTTCTTCGCATGTTTTAGCTAGAACAGGATTTGTCTACTTGGGACCTGAGTCAGGATTGGGATACGAGGTACAGTGTTTTGCTTGCGGACTGAAGTTACGAATGGATCTATGTATCTATAAAGATTCAGCTATTCTGGAACATACTCGATGGTCTCCGCACTGCCCTTACCTTTCTATGGCCTTTCCACCCATCACACTACGGTACAATGTTGACGGTACCTTAGAGACGGTACCTTCCGAAACAAGACATAAAAAACGTAAAAAAGGAAAGATGTACAAGCTGGAGACTGCATTGCGACTAGTATAAAAAGGGGGCTATGGTCAAGATCGAAAGTTCATTGTGACTACCAAGACCGAGCGAACAAGATGAATACTTTGAAAAAGACATCGTTTCAGTTTGGGGATTGTAAAAAAGTTGTATCTTCCTCTAGTGTGACTAATACTGGATGGATAAGACCCAGGCATTGCGACGGAAAATGTCCGGAAGGAAACTGCGATTGTCCATGTGGTTACCATTGTAATTGCGTAACGGAGTTTGCAGACGAGTGCGATTGTGAACCTTGCGATGGGACCGATGCTGTACCTTGTGACCTGAGCGATGCCGTAAAGCATCATGGGAACTTTAGTGCCCCTACCCCTATCATGGAAAGTGATGCTGTGCGTGTCAAACCTGTGGGGTGCGAAAGTGATGCCGCTCGTCCTCTTGGACATTTTACTGGGTTTCGTTTTAAAGGGGAATGTTCACCTTCACGTCTACCCCCTTACGGATGTCATCCAGCCCTGAGCAAACTCCTGCCCATGTCACTCAACCCTCATCGAAACGAACCTGTGAAAGACGAATATTCGTTCCCTGTGCGTTTGTCGGAATACTGCGACTTTGAAAATCGTCTTCAATCGTTCAAAGGAAAATGGCCAAAGTATCTGGGAGGACCGACCCCCGAAGAATTAGCCAGAGCCGGATTTTTCTACTTGGGCGAAGGAGATAAAGTCAAGTGCTTCAGTTGCGGTGTGTCACTTCACCATTGGGAACCGCAAGATTCGGCCTACGTAGAACACGCTCGATGGTCACCGAATTGTCATTACTTACCCTTAGTGGGACCGAGACATTGAAGTAACTTACCATGTCGTTGACGAAGAAGAAACCAGATTGGTTAGGAGTCAAATGTTGGACATCACCGAGACCAGTATTTAAACTTCATTTCAAAAACGATATTGAATCATTACCTAAAGAACTACAAGAGAAGATTTACAAGGAAGTTTGGCAGGGGTTTGCCAGAGTGAAATCTCAATGGGTCACTGTAGAACTTTTGTGTCGAGAAATTCATAAGAGGAAAGTGAAAAAAGTCAACCAGTGTGTTAGATTTCTTTGGGTCAAGGGTGCATTCCTCCTATTGTATCGCTTTAGACCGTTTACATCAAAAGAGTTCAGTGACATTCTTGGACGTTACCCTGAATGGCAGTGGTCAGAAATTACTCACTATGTGGATTACTTTTGTGAATTGTACGGACTGACCTATTCATGAATACTTTACAAGAGAACATTCGTGCTTTGCCTGTGGAGTTGAGAGAACGCATTTACCGAGAGCTGGTCAAAATACAAGTCAAACGTAAAGAACAATTGCATCCGTTACGTCACCAGATCTTTAACCACTGGTACCTGAATGGTATAAGAGAACTGATTCGTCAGAAATTCTTTCAATGGTCAGACCTTGTTCAACACTTTGAGTTAGTGAATGATCGAAACGTTCATGATTTTGGTTACTTCGAGATTCACCTACAGCAATACATTGAGGAAGACAAGTTAAAGGATTATCAACATATTTTACGTGGAATCTACTTAGAGGAAGAGGAAACTTCTAAACGAACTCTGAAGTTTCGGTTACAGTATGCAAGATTTAGATTCCCTACTGGAGAACGAAGATCTCTGGCTAGAAAGTACGTCTATTGTTTCCGAAACAAAGAGACTATAAAAACAGGCTGCCATGCCACGACTTATGTCACATGTCATCCAACAGATTCCGTGGAAGGAACTCAATGACCATATTCAAACCGTGGATCATTACCATCAATTATTACAAGAACTGTATCCATTCAATTTTGGACGACAAGTGGTGTGTGTCTTAGTGACTTGTTTTCTGGGATTTCGTTTACCAGCCGATTCTTTGTGGACTCTTTACGATCAGTACTTACCACCTCCATGGCCTTAAATGGTCACGAAAAACTCCTTTTGCTCAAAGCCTTGCGTTTTCATCTGGATACTTCTCGACCTCAACAGGAAAAAAAGATTCGTCAACTTTTAGCAACCCAAGACGTGTATGACGATGTGTGTGTAGCTTGTGACTTACACCCTCATTGGACAGATGTTCGTGATTGGAAAAAGGGGGGTTTTGAGGCTTGGACCCAAGAAGTGGCCCAGTATGCACAAGAGTTGTTCAAGGAAAAAAGTTACTTTTCAACCCGTGTTAGTGACGGTGCCAGAAGAACCTGTCACCGAGAACAACCACTCGCTTCAGGACAGGACTGTCATGGACATGCCTGAAAGGTCATTCCGGGAGGACACTTGTGTGACAATACCTCATGTAGAGACTGTAAGAACATTACACACTGTCCCTAGGACATCTTGGTTACCCAAAACATGTTGTACAGACACTTGTTTATATTCCACTTTGATCGCTTTGCTGTGTTTTATATTCCTGTACATCACTATTTGGGTTGTATGTATTTTTGTCTTTCGTGTTCATATTTGAAACATTCAATAAACGTGTTCTGAAAAAGTATATAAACTCTTGTCTTGTTTGTTTTTGTGTCACAAGTGACATTTCTCACACTATGGCTACCTCTGCTGTCTCTGCTCCCTCTTCCTCTACTGTCAAAGTCATCGACGAACACTTAGATCGTGCCAGTTGGGAGGCTTTGTATCTTCGTCATCCCTTTAACATGCTCATTGCTGGACCTAGCGGTTCAGGCAAAACCGAATTCGTCAAACGTTTGATCGAACATAAACATCATTTGATCGATCGACCCCCTCAACGGATCGTGTGGTGTTACAAAGAGTGGCAATCGGCGTACAGCCTCTTGCGAGAAAGTCAAGGCGATTCCATCGTGTTTGTGGAAGGCATTCCTAAAGAAGACGACGGCATCGTCTCTGACTCCCGTCAAGCCCATTTGGTCATTTTCGACGACATGTTAGGTGAAGACGAAGAAGAAATTAAATTGTGGTTCACGCGCAAAGGGCATCACCGTAATGCCAGTGTCATTTACATCACCCAAAATTTGTTTCAACAAAGTAAAGCCCATCGCACCATCAGTCTCAATGCGCATTACGTGGTCTTGTTTAAAAGCCCTCGAGATAAATCGCAAGTACAAGTCTTAGCCAAACAGTTAGGAACGCCTTGGCTGACTCAGGCGTACGACGATGCCACTCAAACGCCACACGCCTATTTACTCGTCGATTTGAAACCTACGACCCCCGAGGATTTGCGATTTCGTACCCACTTGTTTCACCACTGGTGCCAAGACGGAGGGCCTGTCCTGTACACGTCTCCGTCCTCGACTTCATTTCACTCCCCATGAAAAAAATCTATAAAAACCTCAGACCCTTTTTCGTCTGTCTCACACAGTGTGAACATGACGTCCCTTCAGTCGCATCTTCCCGTCAAATTGATTCGTGCCTTGTATGGCATCAGTCGAGAAAAAGATCCACAAACACGAGCCCGTGTCTTAGAAGCTAGTCTCAAAGAAGTCTTACGATGGTTCACGGTGACGGCACGTCAATTACTCCAAGGAATCATTCAGATTCCTCATCAAACCCAACGCTTTTTCGATCGAAACAAAGTCGCTTTGGTCCAACTGGCCGATCCCCGCATCGACACTCAAACCAAAAAACAAATCATTTTGAAACCTGGAGGGAGCGGTACTCTAGGAGGGGTCATCATTCGCTCACTCTTAAGATGGGATCCTAATGCCCCCAAAGTTATCCCCAAGACAAAAGTTCAACGAAGCCCCAAGAAGAAAAAGAAAAAGACCAAGTCCCCAAGAAGAATAACTTCTCCAGTGGCAGGACCCTCCTCTTACCAGACACCACCACCATCACCCCGGAAAAAGAAAAGAAGCCCCCAGAAAAAGAAACAGAGAAAAAGTCCACAGAAAAAGAAAAGTCCACAGAAAAAGAAAAGTCCACAGAAGAAAACTAGTCGCAAGAGAGGCACTTCGGCCAGGACGCAACCTTACACTCGCAAGCCACGACCTGCCACAACGTCTCCGGCAGCCTCACGTTTGTCCACTTCTCCGTTGATGTCACCAGGAACTGAAGAGTACTTGGAGACGTTGATTACACCAAGAACTTCTCCGTTGATGACCCCCAAAAGAACTTCCCCAGTGGCAGGACCCTCCAATTTAGCGGCAGTGGCTGCTGCTCACAAAGTACCTTCTCCCAAAATCAAAGTCCATGAAAGATCAGGCATGTTACAAAGTTTACTGGATTTGTCCAAGCAAGAACTGGCTCGATTTAGTCCGTTACGTACCCCTGCACGACGTGTCATGCCTGTCCTCAAACTGATAAAACGTAAAGACAATCAGTGGCGACGAGTTCCAGTATAAAAAGACCTGTGACCAAGTCCGGGGTATCAGTGAACTTGTAAAAGATGTCACCTCCAAGAAGCCACAAAAGAAAGAGACAAAGGCAGACGCGTCATCCGACAAAGCGCTTAGCCAAGCATCGACGTTACCCTAAAAAAAGACACAGTCGTTCCAAGAAAAAGAGGCGTCAACAAAGGGGAGGATTCCTTGGCGATTTTCGGAAAAACATTGTCACCTTTATGACAAAGCGATAGTCCCAGAAAAAAAGATAAAAGGGTGTGCGTTAAGTCATCGACGTTAGTGTCTGTTCGGTGAATGTCCCGGAACCCACAAGCAAAAATGTCACCCTCCAGAAAACCCCAAGGAAAAAAAAGGAAAGGACTGCCACCACGTTTAGCCAAACATGGGGACCTGTTATCTGTCCTGTCCAAAGCTTCTCCACCCCTACGAAAAAAACTCATTCAAACGGCTTCCAAAGAGGTCATCGATACCGTGTGCGAATGTTGTTTGAACGTTTTGAAAGGCACGATCCCTTTGTCCAAACACCAGAAACAATGCTTAGGCAAACATCGTCACGTTCTTCGGAAAATGGTTCAAAAGAAAATTCCCATTCGTCAAAAAAAGAAGATGTTGGTCCAACGTGGAGGCATTTTACCTCTCTTGTTAGGCCCCATACTAAAAGGAGTCTTGGGAACCATGTTGGGAGGACTGATGGGAGCAAGATAAAAAGGCCTTCGGAAGTCCCAAGATCTCAGAATTCATCCCTGACAACCCCATGGAAGGACGAAAACTAGCTTTAGTGCCTTACAAACGATGGATGGAATACCATCGGTGGCAAGAACAACGCACCCCGCATTTACCTCCCAATCCCAATTTGAGCGAGATGTCCCAGTTACAACACGAATTGCAATCCTTGATGGATCGCCAAGATTTGTCCGAAACAGAAAAATCGCAAAAGTATGGTCAACTCTTGCAACGACTGCAACTCTTTCACCAGAAAGCTTTAGACGAAACAGCTTTACCCACTCTAAAAGATTTTAAGACCTTGATGAAAAGTCCAGCACCATCATTACCACCACCACCACCACCACTACCATCCCCAAGGGTTACCAGAGATGCTACCCCACAAAGACCTGAGGAAGAAGAGATGCGCGAAGTGTTTCAAACACCGTCAGCAGCTCCCATTTCGAGTAAGATTGCAGGATCCTTGTTGACCCCGTCCCCCACACCCCAACGAGAAGAAATGAAAGCTTGGGTTAAAAAGATGATGTCCACGCCTTCTTCGACAGAAGTGAAAAAGAAAGAAGGGAAACCAGAAGTGAAAAAAGAAAAGAAAACCAAAGTCATTCCATTGCCACCTCCACCTCCACCTTCGACTTCTACTCCCGTAGCCCATCGGACACGTAAATCCGTTTCCAAACCACCCTTTCGTCCCACCCAAAGTAGCATCACCGAAGAGTGGGTGACTTATTAACACACAAAATAAAAAATGGAAAAAGTCTTAGCCAGCATTTACTACGATCCCTCGCATCCTGCAGGTTACGCAGGAGTTCAAAAATTGTATCGTGCTGCCAAAACGCGGCTGAAAAGTCTCCGTTTACCTCAAGTACAACGATGGTTACAAGAACAAGCTACCTACACTTTACACAAACCCATTCGACGCAAGTTTGCCAGAAGTCGCACCCGAGTGGAAGGCATCGATCATCAATGGCAAGCCGATTTAGCCGATGTCTCTCACTTGGCCAGCTACAATCGTGGTTACAAATATTTGTTTTGTGTCATCGACGTCTTTTCCAAATTTGCCTGGGTCGTACCCTTGACTTCCAAATCCAGCAGTGAGTTAGTGCGAGCCCTGCAACGAGTGCTGAAACAAAGCGGTCGTCACCCTCTTCGATGGCAAACGGACAAAGGCACCGAATTTCTGAACCAAGCTTTCCAAAAAGAATTAAAGAAACGTGACATTCATTTTTTTACCACCGAGAATCCCGAAACCAAAGCCAGCATCGTGGAACGTTTTCAACGCACTTTGAAAGAACGCATGTGGAAATATTTTACGCATCACCACACTCTGAAGTACATCGACATCTTACCACACCTGGTGCAAGCGTACAACCAATCTTACCATCGAAGCATCGGACGTGCCCCGCAAGACGTGACTCCCGACAACGAAGTGCTGGTGTTCGAGCGCCTGTTCGGTACGTCCCCGACGAGGGCTGTCCCCAAGAAAAGTGGAGAGTTGACCGTGGGAGATTGGGTGCGCATTGGCAAAACCAAACGCACTTTCGACAAAGGTTACTTACCTAACTGGACGACCGAACTGTTTCGCGTCACTGAACGAGTACATGGCCGTCATCCTGCCGTCTATAAATTGGAAGACATGAACGGAGAAGTACTCAAAGGAACGTTTTATTTGCCCGAGTTACAACGTGTCACCAAAAAAGAAGACGACGTGTACGACATCGAAAGCATTCTCGAACGCAGAACCCGTAAAGTGGGCAAACGACGTGTCAAAGAAGTCAAAGTACGTTGGAAAGGATATCCACCCAGTTTCGATTCTTGGATCGACGCTTCGCAAGTCATCGACTATAAAAAGAAGAAGTGACCATCATGCCCTTTCACACAGCAGCAGACGCAGCTACGTCGACCAGTCCTTCTTCCCCTAGTTCTTCTGTGCAAGATTTACAAAAACAACCCTTGTGGGTGTGGTGTGGAGAACGTGTGCCTAAAACGCAAATCGTCTTTTTCTGCCAAATCTTCGTGGTGTATTGTGTCATCGGGGCAGCCATCGCCAATTTGAGTTTGCAACAAGGAGACAAACAATTGTGGACCATTTTATTGAGCAGTTGCATCGGTTACCTGCTTCCCAATCCCTCCCTGAAATTCTCCTCGAACGGGAACGTTGTGTCCAGTGCCAGTGCCAGTCACCACTCCAACAACCACAACCAGAACCCCATTTTGGGCGGAGACACACCTCTGACATCCACTAATATTCCCTCGGACAGCCACAGAACTCTGGAATTATGAGTCACCAAAACCAATTTTACTTAACCTTACCCAGTGACAGTTCCATGGAGGTGTTTCCCCACAACACGTTGTGCTGTTACACGGCCAAATTACCTCAGGCCATCCCCTTAGATCACGAAGCCCATTGGGAAGTGGCTTTAGTGGAAATCATTCACCCGACCCAAGTCCTCAATGTCCTTCCCAATCAAAATTTTTTTCATGTGGAAGTTCATGACGAGTCATTGCAACAGGAGTTGAATAAGAAAGTCATATATGACAATAAAACCTATAATGAGAAAACTCAAAAGTGGACCTACCACTTTTTCATTTCCCCAGGTTATTATTTCAGTGGTCAACATTTGGTCAACATGATAGCTGCCAAGTTTAATGGCGTGTTTGGGAAAGCTTTGGAGCATGCCAAAATAAGTGTCACCATGGAGTACCACAAAGTAGCTCGTCGCTTCTTGATGAAATTTGAGCGGAGTAAAATCATGTCCATTTTATTTTGTCCTGAATTGTTTGACATGTTGGGCGGAGACATGAACCTGAGAATGAGCATACTCAAGAACAACGAATTACCCATCGTTTACGACAACGAGTCTTTTAGCAAGTTATTTCGTACCCCAGTAGAACTGAACCAAGGACTGAATTTGATGTTCGTGTACTCCGATGTGGTGGAGTATAACGTGGTGGGACACACCTCCGTACCGTTACTGCGTGTCATTCCTTTCAAAGTGGATTCTGCCGCAAACGCTGACGAGGAAGGTGGAAACACTTACCACGTTCACCGCGAATTTGTCCATCCTCATTATTTGCCGGTCAGCAAGTCGTATTTGGACACGGTCAACATTACTATAAAAGGAGATTTGGGACAAAATATTCCATTCACCAAAGGAAAAGTCACGGTGAAACTCCATTTTCGAAAACGGTTCTCTCACGATTCGTAAGCAAGTCATGTATCCAGTGTACCAAGGGGTTGCACGACAGCGAGGACACGGTTTAGGAGATATGTTAAAATCGGCCTTTCGTTCGGTGGCCCCGGTGTTGAAACCGATGGTGACACGCGGATTGCACGCCTTGAAAGATGCGGCACTGACGCAAGGCAAAGAATTTCTCCAAAATGTCATCATCGACAAACAAAACCCTAAAGAAGCCTTCATGAGGGCAGGCAAAAATGTCCTGCTGCAAACGGGTAAAGACATTTTAGGCCGACGAGACACACCTATAAATGCCCTGCACGCTACCGAGTCAGGCATTCAGCAAGGACAAGGCAGAAAGAGACGACGAAGAAAACACCCTTTCACCAGACTTCAAGCCAGAAAAGCCAAGAAAAGAAGAACCGTTCGAGACTTAGACGTTTTCGATTATTGAGACACAGAAAAAATGATGCACCGAGAGTCATGTGCTTGTTCCAAGACGGAACTGGATATGTTTGCCATGCCCCCCACCATGATGACGATGCAAGAATCCCAGTGGGTGGAATTTCATCCCGTCTCCTCTTTGACGGATTCCGCTCCCATCGAGTTCGAAATCAAAGGACAACCCGAAGATTACATCGATCTGAATAGCAGTTACCTGTATTTGAAAGTCAAAGTGATCAAAACTGACAACACCAATCCTGGAGCCAATGATAGGGTAGCGCCCGTCAACAATTTCATGCATTCCTTGTTCAGCGAAGTGGACTTGTACTTGAATAACAAACTGGTCAGCAGCAGCATGGATACTTACCCATATCGTGCCTACTTGGAAAATCTCTTGACGTACGGAAAAGAAGCCAAGAATACTCATCTGGATGCTTGCGTGGTATGGAAACCTGACACGGCAGGTGCAGGCACGTTTAGCGACACAGCCCTGACAGAAGATGACAATCCTCACAATGTGGGGTTTAACACACGTAGAACTAAAATTATGCAAGGACGTAGTTTAGAACTGATGGATCGTTTGCATTTGGACATGTGGTTACAAGAAAAGTATTTACTGAACGGAGTTGATATTCGCCTGAGACTGAATCGTAGCACTGCCGCTTTCCATTTGATGGCCCATGCCAACGAATACAAAACTGTTATCCAAGAAGCCAGACTTTACGTACGCCGTGTGGAAGTGTTACCTAAAGTGGGAAACGACATCAGTCAGACGTTGAGCAGAACGACCGCCAAGTATCCCATACGAAGAGTGGAAGTGAAAACGTTCACCATTCCTGTTGGACAGCGATCCATGATCGAAGATCATCTGTTCCAAGGACAGTTACCCAAGCGTTTGATCGTTGGTATCGTCAGGAATTCAGCTTTCAATGGACTTCATAACGAAAATCCTTTTGAGTTTCGACACTCTAGCGTGTCCAAAATCGAAGTCAGTCGTGACGGCAAGACCTTGTGTACACGACCCTTTGAGCCTAACTTTGCCCAGAACAATTACTTGAGATCGTACTTGTCCCTGTACGAAGCCACCGGACAGTTAGGAACCAATACCAGTCACGGTATTATGTACGAAGATTATGCAGGAGGCTATGCTTTGTGGGCCTTTGATTTCACTCCAGACCAAGGCAGCGACGAGGGACATTTCCACCCTATAAAATCTGGCCAGATTCGTGTGGAAATTCAGTTTGCAAATCGAGACCCTGCTGATCCAACGTTGAACGTGATCCTGTATGCAGAATTTGACAATACGATAGAAATCAACAGTTTGAGAGAAGTCATTCTAGATTACTAGAAGCCATGGAAGACTGTTATCCCTCTTTACCTAGTGAAGAAACTTTGGACATGAAATGTGAGGAGACCGTGGAAGGAGAATCCCAAGACAAAGACGAAGAAATTGTCATGATGAAGTCGAGATGGCCAGAACAAGAAGCCCATTTAGTCTCCTGTTTTGCCAAACACTTGGTCGACAAAATGACGGAATTGATCAAGAAAAATTGTTATGGATGTCAAAACGATCATCCCAGTCAAATTCAACACGATAAATGCCTGATGTTGAGTCAAGAAGAAAAATTGGACGAGTATCTGGACGAAGCTTGGAGTCTCATCTCAAACAAAGACGTGTTGCACCAGTGGTATAAAGACTTGCGTGAACATTCTTGTCCACCATTAACCACTCAAGAGATTCATCGTATCGAAGCTCTCCTGAATCAGAGTGAGGAAACAGAACGAATAACCGTTTATTCGTCAGACATTTTCAAGCAAAAAGTCAGGATCGAATTGACGACTTATTATTACCTGTGAAGAAGAAAAAAACACAAATCAATGGATACCTGGGAACTTTATTACCTTTTGAACCACAGTTCGTATACGGCTTCTTGGAATCCTGTCGTCTGTGCTAAAGATGAACTCCCTCATCGCAAACCTAAAGACCATCAAGCTTACGTGATCAACACGGACGAAAGTCATCTCCCAGGAACCCACTGGGTAGCCGTCTACTTTCCTCAAGAAGGATGTGTGGAATATTTCGATTCGTACGGATTGCCCCCTTTGGAAGACGATATCATCGACTTTATGAGAAGAAATGCTCAAACCACCCGATTCAATAACGTGAAATTACAAGGCACAGATTCCTTGGTGTGTGGACAGTACTGTGTGTATTTTCTGCATCATCGCAGCCTGGGCTATTCCTTAGAACATTTAGTGACTCATTTCGATCCTCGTTCTTCTGCTAGAAATGATGTGAAAGTAGATCGATGGTTTTGTGACCATTATGCTTATCTTTTGTCTCAAGCTAGGAAACGTAGTGTCCATCAATGGCCTAATGATTTCCAACAGTGGAAATCACAATTTCATTCACAACGTTGTCAGCCCTGTTTAAAGTAGATTGTTGATTGAGAAAAAAAGTTAGTGATTAGAAAAAAAATGGTTTGATGTTATAGTGTTGGATTATTGTTAAAAATGTTAGAGTTGTTGTTTAGTGTTAAGTGATTTTTGAATAAAAAATGTTGTGTTTTGAAAAAATGCTTTTGTCTTTTGTTTAGCTATAAGAATGTTGAATTGATGCTCTTTCATTTCTTACTATCCCTCTCATGACAATCACTGAACGTTGCGGCTCGAAAACTGTGTGGGGGATGTTTTCCTTCACGTCCGCGCTTTAACTTTAAGAACCGGGTTGTTCCCAGTCTAGCCATCCATTGTCGACTCATCCTCCTAAGAAGATGTGCTCCAAACTAGCTAAGCTCAACGAAGCCTACGTGAATCTGCATAGGGTCAGACACAGTCTGATACCGAAACCAGAAGAAATAGAGAATGTGAAAATGTTAAAAATCACTGAAGACCTGATAGAAGAGCTCTTCAGAGAAGAAGTGAACAGGGAAAAAGAAGAATGGACAGAGAAGTACAGACTTCAGAGACAGCAGCAACAGCAGCAACAACAGCAACAACAACAAGAGCAGCAGCAACCTGAAGCTGACAGAGGCTTTGTCGATTGCCGTATCGACACCAAAGAGTTCTTCTTCTCTTTCCGAAGAAGCAGACCTATCGCCAGAAAGTCTATCCTCAGAGGACATCGCATTCTTAGAAACTAAAAAAGAATGCCATAGCAAACAAAAAAAACAGCCCTTTTCAGGGCTACCCAATACTCTAGAAAAGAAATAACTATTAATTTGCCAATGTGTGTAAGTAGAGTAGTGTGAAAATAAACACTAACTCTTGCTATTATTAAAAAAGTGAGGGTATGTGTTTGTGTGTTTGTGTTTGTAAGAGCTAACGTAAGTTGGTGAGGATAATAGATTAAAATTATGTCTTTTTTGGTGTTTGAGGTGTATATTTGGGGTTAGATTGGATTGCTTTGCTTATGTGGATAGTCCATTAAAGTGATTTATAAAAAATTTTACAATAGTGATGGGTAGCATAAAAAAGTGAGTGAGTGTTTCTTTTAGGTCCGCGCGTTGTTGTTGTTTTTTGGTCATGATCTAGGTAAGATCAATTTTATGTTATTAGGGGGATGTTTTCCATCACGTCCGCGCTTTCACTATAAATTGAAACTCGTTCGGCAGTCCAGCTACCCTTGTTGATTGATCAACACAGCCAGAAGAATGAATAGCAGAATAGTGAAACTGTTAGAACTCCAGATGCACCTGGAATATGCCAGGCGCATAGTAAACGAACTATCAGCGGAGGCTATAGTAGAAGAAGCAAGAGTAAAGAAGGAAGAGGAGGAGAGAAGAGAGAGGGAAGAAGAGGAAAAGAAAAGAGAAGAGAGGATGTCGTTCAATATTCCCGAGACAGAGGATTGGGGTGTTGAAGCGAATCATCCTCCCTCTGCGCTCCCCAGAAGAAAGGTGAAAGAAGACTGGGGAAGAAGATGCGTGTGTGGCGCCAGGCCAGGACGGTGCAACCATTAGATAGGTGCATCAGGAGTTCAAAAAACAGCCCTTTTCAGGGCTACCCAATACTCTAGAAAAGAAATAACGATCAATTTGCCAGTGTGTGTAGGTAGAGTAGTGTGTATATAAACACTAACTCTTTTTTAAGATAGTGTGAGGGTATGTGTTTGTGTGTTTGTGTGTTTGTGTTTGTAAGAGCTAAGGTATGTTTGTGTGAATAGTAGATTATGGGTTTCTTAGCGTATCTGAAGAGTATAGTTAGGGTTTGATTATATGAAATGAGAAAAGTGGGGATGTTTTCCTTTACGTACGCGCGTTGTTGGGTCATGATCTAGGTAAGATCCATTTTATGTTTTAGGGGGATGTTTTCCTTCACGTCTGCGCTTTTCGTATAAGAACCCACAGTATTCTTCGTTCAAACCATTCTACGGAATAACAGATACAAGATGGAAGTGTCGGCGTTGTTCAATGACTTAAGAAATGTTTATTTTTGGATGATGGATGGAGAGTACACTATTGAAAGGATAGAAAGAGAATGGAGGTTGAGAAAAAGTCTTGACTATGTCAATGAACTACAATTAGCGAGGAAGATGATAGAGGAGATGATAGAGGAAGAAGTTAAGAGATTGAGAGGATTGATTAAACCAGAGTATGTAAGAGTGGGGACTATAAAAGAGTCTATGGACAAAGTAAAAGCAGTGAGATGCTATTTAGAAGAACTAGAGAAATGGTCAGAGTGGAAGTTCGTGAAAAGGGGCATTGAACAACTAAAGAAAGCGGAAGAAAAGATGAAAAAGATAATAGAGGAAGAAGTGCAGAAAATTAAGGACAGGTGGGCAAAAGATAGAAAAGAACAAGAGAATAGAAAGAAAAAAGAAGAATATGAGAGACTGAACAATAACTGGA
Source organism: Sinohyriopsis cumingii (assembly GCA_028554795.2). Lineage (NCBI taxonomy): Eukaryota > Metazoa > Mollusca > Bivalvia > Unionida > Unionidae > Sinohyriopsis > Sinohyriopsis cumingii. Next base: position 7,796,186 of record CM068839.1, read on the forward strand.
TAAAAATCCAACAGAAGTTCCGAGCCATGGGTCACCCGGACTGGATACCGGAAAATGAAAAGAAGAAGAAAAAAGGAATTTGGGGAAAGATTAGGGGCTGGATGAGAAGATGGAGGAAATAAAAGAAGAAAGCCAAAGGCCCTTTTCAGGGCCAGCCATATTTCTCGAAAAGAGATAGCCTTTCCATTGCCTACCCCTTTTTTTAAAAAAAAATTTTTTTTAAAAATCCCATGTTAAATTCCCCTTGTCCGTAGAGTGACCCACGATTTATCGCCATGTTAAATTCCCCTTGTCCGTAAAGTGACCCACGATTTTTTGCCATGTTAATTCCCCTTGTCCGTAATCTGACCCACGATTTTTCGCCATGTTAAATTTCCATTGTCCGTAATCTGACCCAAGGGTGTTTTTAATGCTAATTCCCATTGTCCGTAAACTACCCCCCTTCACTACTGCCATCGTAAGGGTCTTCGTTGATAACTTCGCTCAAAAGCAGATACAACTTCACCAGTTGTTTTAGCTGATAGTGGCTCTGCTTCTTTATACCTACTTGCAACGTCAACGAGAGTTAACGCATATTTGTGCGTTATTTGACGTCTCCTAATAGCATGTGGCAAAAATAAAATATCCGCCTGGTGAACTTCATTAGGAGTGCTGACATAAAAATGTGCATGCTGAATTTGTTTGGGCGGTGGTAGCTAAATTTGCCATTTTGCCTGTCGTGCTAACCAATTTTCAGCCTCAGAACGTTTGACTCAGTCTGCTTCGGCGAGTTTACTAATCGCTGCTCTACCTCTCCAGTATCCCCTTGAACTATAATAAATTGATTCCATTATTTAATAATTGATTAATTAATTACCAGCCCCTAATGCTAGTTTACCTTTCATCGCAGATCTTACTAACCAATTAGCTAAAGATTCTCTATTTTTATTTTTGTTATAGAATTTAATGAATGAATCAACTTTACATCTGCAATACGTCTATCTTGCAGGTTTTTGCTTTTAAAAGCTATATCACGAGCGTGACATGCTTTATCAATATCATTTGCAACTTTATCATTCACCAGGGTTTGGTTGATCCTGATTACCAAGTCAGATATCAAGTTGGGTACCAGGACCGCAATAATTATATCCCGGAAGATGTTTTTCTCCAGGGTATTTAGCCCGAGGAGTTCCTGGAAATTTTTACATTAATGTAACAATATCAACACCGTCTTTATTTGAATTCTGGGTAAAAACGAAGAGAAAAAAAATCTGTTACAAATTGCATCTTCCACCATATGCCATTCTTTTTTTTTTTCTTTTTTTGTTTTTGTAACAGCAGATGAATCAGTAGTTGGAGTTTTAACTCTGCAACGTAAACAATATAAATTTATACATATTTATAATATTATGGATGTAATTGATTTCTCAGCGACACGAAAACAAAAGCCAGCAAAACATCATCCAGCACTACCGAATTCTGTTAGAATGATTATAATAGGCCCGTCTAGAAGTGGAAAGACACAATTACTGCTTAATTTAATAATGAGATGGCTGAAATGGAACAAACTGTATTTAGTTGCACCATCAGTTGATGATCAGATATACTATGATGTACTTAAAGATTTTAATGAAAATGCAAAATTGTTAAATGAAGATGGCGACGATATCATTGATTTTATAACCGATATTGATGAAGCGCCGATTGTTGATGATTTAGATGGACTTATTAATAATTTAGTTGTATACAATGATGTAATGCCGGACAGGCAGTCAAATCCAGCTAGAATATTTTCTCGGGGTAGACGTAAAAAAACATGTAATTTATATCACACGATATACGAATACCTAAAGTGATCAGAGATAACTGTAACATTTTAGTTGTATTTAACGGAGATGATACACATACTCTGAGAAATATTCATCAGACTTGGTGTTCAGGAGATATGGACATAATTAGATTTAAAAATTTCTTTTCAAAAGCACAAACTACCCAACACGGATTTATAACAATAAATTTACACGATCTCAGAACAAGATATCGTGTAGGTCTTGATAAAGTATTTGGGTCATAATTATAGCAACAGAGGAGGTGCGATCTCAAATAAATGTCCAAACATGTAAACAAAACACATTAAAGTTTAATAAAAATAAAGCGACTTAATTAGAGGAAAAGCGGTATAATTTATCTAACTGGTCAGAATTCTTTTAATTTTTCGTAGGAAGCCTTATTTTCAAAAAGTGGACCTTCTATAAAATGATCTGTTCGGCTCCTCTGCTGCTATATTTTGACGCTTGGGTTCAGTCTTGAGCACAGTTCATGCCAGAATCATTATTCTAGATGATTTTATGCATATGTTAGTTTCACACCATTCAGCAAAAGGTTCATTGGCATACATTTTACTCGGTATGTTACATTTTTGTATTTAGCTACCGACAACTTTATGATCGACTATACTACTGCTGTATCTGAAATTGTGAAACTTGGTGAGAGGATGCATCTGGATGAGTGCTACACATCCATCTTAAAAGTAGGTTACTGTGACATGTTTTGGACTTGGGTTTAAGTTTCACTGTTAACATGCTTTAATCATTAAATTAGAATATGTAAACATTATTCTTAGTACTATACCAGTACCCAGAAAAGGTCATTGTGACCTTTATTTCACATTTTACTGGCTTATTTTAAGGTTTTGCATCTAGGTCACGATTTAGATTTTTGGCATACTATGTGTATACAACCATATCCAGAATCGTGAAATTTTGGGATATATATTGATGACCAATGTTAATTTCAATCACTTTTTAGTATGTCCCATTTTGATGCTTCATTTACTTGGGTTAAATTTTGTATTAGATGTTCATTCCATGGCTGGGATTGTTAAATTGATGATAATACGCATTACTATTACTACTACACCATTTTTTTCAAGAACAAGTGACTCGTCATGACCTGTATTTCCTTTTTTGCTGCCTTTAGTTGTTTTTACATCAAGCTCATGATCATGCAACTTTCTAGTATGTTGTATGCCTGCCATCCTGCCCCTAGATTCATGAAACCTGGCAAGTAAATGCAACTTTCTGGTATGTTCTATGCCTGCTATCCGGCCTGGATTCATGAAACCTGGCATGTAAAATGCAACTTTCTGGTATGTTGTATTCCTGCTAACCTGCCCCTAGATTCATGAAACCTGGCAAGTAAATGCAACTTTCTGGTATGTTGTATGCCTGCTATGGTGCCTAGATTCATGAAACCTGGCAAGTAAATGCAACTTTCTGGTATGTTGTATGCCTGCTAACCTGCCTGGATTCATGAAACCTGACATGTAAATGCAACTTTCTGGTATGCTGTATGCCTGCTATCCTGCCCCTAGATTCATGAAACCTGGCAAGTAAATGCAACTTTCTGGTATGTTGTATTCCTGCTAACCTGCCCCTAGATTCATGAAACTTGGCAAGTAAATGCAACTTTCTGGTATGTTGTATGCCTGCTATCCTGCCTAGATTCATGAAACCTGGCAAGTAAATGCAACTTTCTGGTATGTTGTATGCCTGCTATCCTGCCTAGATTCATGAAACCTGGCAAGTAAATGCAACTTTCAGACCTGGCAAGAAAATGCAACTTTCTGGTATGTTGTATTCCTGCTATCCTGCCTAGATTCATGAAACCTGGCAAGTAAATGCAACTTTCTGGTATGTTGTATGCCTGCTATGGTGCCTAGATTCATGAAACCTGGCAAGTAAATGCAACTTTCTGGTATGTTGTATGCCTGCTATGATGCCTAGATTCATGAAACCTGGCAAGAATGCAACTTGATAAGTTCTACATTTCTGCATCCGTGTTTCAAAAAGATCTGTGACCTATATTTCATGCTTCAGTAATGTCATCAACATTTTGTGCTAAAAGTTCCTTTATTGGGTGCTGTTTTTTAGTCATGACACTTGATAATTGTACTACTACTACTACTACATCATGGTGCCCATCTGTTCCATTTTTCATTTCTACACAACTTGAGTTCTCTGCCATTATAAAATTATTGTAAGTAGCTTGAATTGGCAAGGAAGGAAGAAACTATTTTGGTCTCAAATTATTAAATTGATAGTGACTGCTGGAAGGTACACTTTTCGCACCATTTCCCTTGTGGTCAACATACCATAACCAAATTTTGTAAATGGCTTGAGTTCAAGATAAGAAAGACACATACTTAGTGGTGAAAGGTCAAGGTCACTGGCTGTTAAGGGGAAACATGGTTTACACATGATGAGTTCTTTGTCATCTACTTGACCCAACTATATGGATGGAATAGATTTTATACAATACACTCTTCATTATTGGGTAGGTCTAGGTAACAGTTCTGTATCATGTGCATTGACTTGAACCTTGTGGATTGCTTGCTTTAGCGATGAGGCATCGGCTGATTTGGGGGTTTTAAAGATGAAAAATAAAGGTCACAAAATAACTAGAGTCCTATGTGACAAATCAAGACCAAATTTGATGGATGGCTTGAATATGAGACAAGAAAGGAAGCTGTTGATTTTTGGTTTCAGCATATAACTTAAGTTCCATATCTTTTACCTTAGCCAGAATTTGTTGATGGCTTGTATTTAAGACAGTGAGGATGCCTACTAATTTAAATTGACTGGGTCAAGGATCCAACTAATTAAAGTGGTTTTTTTTACTGAAGTAAAGCAGTACTATTTACCAAATGGCAGGTGTATAATGTACCATTTATGGCACTCTTCTGTCAATGAGCTGACCTAATTATTTTAATTGACTTGAGATTGATGTGGGGAATAGAAGAAACAACATAAATTTGCATTTGTACATGTATTTCATTAGTGTCATTGAGCAGTGTTTTCAAAAAATACATCGAAGAAAAAAGGTAACAAAATATGACATCTCGTTCACATAAAAAAACATTCATTTGCCCCTTTATTCTAACTGTGTAGCCATCTTACTATCTATTCTCTACTTCAAGATGAAGATCCCTGCCCCATCCCTCTTAATGGTATGGTATGCAGGGTTGCATCTAGGTTTATAAATTTATACTGAATGCCACCATACCTCTACAAAATGGGGGCCAAACAAGTGCAAAATGTGCATTAAGAAAATGCTGCTAGAGATTAAGAGTTTATCAACTGATACCTGTAACACTAACATTCCTTCACTCTACTGGCCCGTTTGTTGAATGGTAATTCTACATGACATGTAGAAAAATGTCAAACACCCGTATATTAAAAACTCCCATTCTCGCTTATTTTGAGCCAGTGACAGGATTTTTTCCCCCATCTCAGTAACGGAATATTTTACTCTTTGGTGCTGGTTGGATGATTTTCACTACATTCACTATTCCCATCACTCCTCCTTTGACACTCTTTCTGTTGTTCATACTCAACATTTTCAGCTCTTTTTTTGCTGTTACCTCAGAAAATAAAAAAGAGCAAGTTTGGACTATTTCTTCATGTGTCGCATGGGCAATCTGAGGTCTGAGGAATGTACAGGAGTAAGAACTTCACAACCAATAATTATGTCATGGACAGGTGTGTTGATATTTTCACACAGATCAAGCATGAGGTTCCATGCATAACAAGAAAATCTCTTGTAGAATTTATTTAAATTTACAAATGATGCCATCTTCCATCTTATTCTGAGTACAAGTAAACCACTTTTGCAACAGTAGTTTTAAGGAACTGCATATCCAAGATGCATCCCTAAGTTCACAAGAACAATAAAATTTCTTCTGCCAGAAAATATTATTTCCATTTTTTATATTTTTTATTTTACATTGGCAACAGTTTCTGCAAAACTGAAAAATTAGAGCCACAGGGGCATGAAAAGCATATCACAGTGACCTCATTGTGAGATAGTTTATTACTCAAAAAGCAACATCATCACTGAATAAAACTTGTTATTGATACAAGCATTTGGTGACTAGACTATTTCTTCTCAGACTATTAAACCACTAGACTTTCTTTTTCCTTTATATATATATATATATATATATATATATATATATATATATATATATATATATGCACATACACACACAAACAATGAGCTGAATATTCCTTACAAGAGAGATCCATTTATTCAAGCCTACCACTATCTAAAAAAGTAAAGAAAATTGAACATGAAGCCTAATCTACAACATTTTAAATGTTTGTCAATTTAGGGTGTGTGCAGATATAAGGACGGATGGATGTGGACTTGCAAAAAATGGGCACTAAAGTTACTGCAATGCCTAGCTTCTACCAGGGCATGCTCAAGAATTTTTTAAACTGTTATACAGACAATCTAAATACAGTGAAACAACTAGGTACAACCATCAATTTTGGTGGTAACTAATCGTGGGTCGGTGGTTCTTTCTGGGGTTTTCCTGGGTTCTTCCCCCACCATTAATACTGGCTGCCATGTATAGCCTATCGTGTGCTGAAAAATGGCGTTAAACACTATAACAACAACCACCATCAATTCTGGATAATGCTGGAGGTGGGGAGTATAAAGAGGACCTAAACATGTGGCCAACTTATTGAAATGACTAGGTTACGGCGAGTTTTTTTTTTTTTAACACATTGGTTATCTCATGCCAAGTAATTTGAACTACATGCATTTTTCAAGGGCATGTGCAGTCAATCTGGACTAGTCATAAATTGTATCAAACCTGCAACCCTTGCATAACAAGTCCAATGTGCTACCAACTGAACTACTGTGGCTCTCCCTCCCCACAAAAAAAGTTGTTTTGGGGTGAGGCTTCTGTGTGAATCTCTTTGCTATTAGATGTTGTTGTTGTGTTAGGTTTAATGCCATTTCTTGGCTTAAGATAGGCTGCATATGGTGGCCAGTATAATTGGACGAGGAAGAAACTGGTCAAACAATGGTAGAAACAACCGGCAACTTTCTCACATACCCACACTGGCTGAGCACAAGACTTGAACCCATGTGGACAGAGGTGAGATGGCAATGATCAAGAAAGGTGAATGTTTTAGAACACTCGATCACCCGAGGCCTCACTATTAAGTGCTAAAAACAGATGAAGACGTACACATATTTCCCAACCAGGTTCCACTAAATAATGTTATTGACTACATTAATGAATTTAAATTTTAAAATGACAATCTTCCTGTATTAACTGACACAATTTAGAGAACTTAAATTTAAACTCAGTGCCATACATACAGACCTCATGTAACTTGAAAATTTAAAAAGAAGCCTGTCCAAAGATATTTGCATTTATGATTACTTCACAAAGTAGACAGCAGAAATTTAAAGAAATATGAGGTCTTGATAATACAAATGTGCAAGAGTCAATTTAAGTAAGTTGGCAAAAAAATATTACTGAAATATACCATAGAAACAAAACAATAATGACATGTTTTCAGCACAATCTTAATTTGACATCAATTACAAAGTCCTCACAACAATTACAAAGTCCTCACAGCATGTCAACACAGATCTGATATGGTACATACAGGTTCTTTACAAATGAAAGAAATAATTGCAATCTGATTGATTTAAAATCCAACAATGATATTATCTCCAAACAAGTGTTTTTATGAACATTAAGTAAATATTATATGAGAATGTGATACACAGAAAAACATCTTGTTAATAGTGTCATCATTCCCACCAAATATAAATATTTGTTACTTTCCTTAATGCCATTTGACATCAATTACGAAGTCCTCACAACAGGTCAACACAGATCTGATATGGTATTTACTGGTTCTGTACTAATGAAAATAATAATTAATGCAATTCAGTCTATTCTCATTCACATCCTTTACCTCAAACAATAAATATCAGCAACACCAACATTAAATTCACACAATCAGTACGAACCCTAGGTGTTACTCTTGACAGTACTCTCACACTGCACCAACATATCATGAACATATGCAAGGCTGCATACCTTGAGCTGAGACGCATCAGCTCCATTTGCAAATATCTTTCAGTTGATGCCACTAAAACACTTGTGTGTTCATTAGTACTTTAAGACTAGACTGTTGTAACTCAGTTCTGTTTGGTTCATCTCAATATCTACTCCAGAAACTTCAAAATGTTCAAAACACAGCTGAAGATCATCCTTAGAGTACCACGATCAGTGCACACCTACCCCTGCTCTTTACCCTACACTGGCTATCCATTCAATCCAGAATCAAACACAAAATTTGTTCTCTGTACTGTTTCACTGATGGACTCCAGTCCAACATATCTATCTGACCTTACCCATGTGTATACACCAGCAAAATACTTACGCCACTCTTCTGACAATCGTATACTCATTATTCCCACTATGACAACATTCTTTAGTATACCTGGGCCCAGCAACATGGAATGAATTGCTCACTGAAGTTGGACACAAAGACAAAGTGATTCCATTCAAGAGTGCTCTTGAAACTCACTTATTTCGACTGCAAGAACAAACTAAAAGACCTAATAATGTTTCCTACCATAAATATTTTCAGCATGTTTTATGTTTTCTGTTTTATTTTTTTTTGGTAATCATATCATTTTAAATGTTATTTTATGTTTTAGGTGTTTTCTAATGTTGTAAAGTGCTTAGAGCTTCTAAAGATTAGATGCTATACAAAGTCCTCATTATTATTATTATTATTATCGATTTATGCCATATACATTCAAACCCGTCAACAGTGCCCACCCATGGGAATGGCAAAACTGATCTTTGCACATAGGTAGACTCTTTACATGGGTTCAACTTTTCAAATTGGTCTTTGAACAAATTCCATGTACTAAATATGTGTGCATTTTTATTTTTAATGTAGCTTAATTTTACCCGTATCACTAAAATGTCTGGAGTGTGGCAGTTTACAGTCATGTCTAGCACAGAGGTATCATGCTGCAGACATGTAGCATCATGTCCCACCAAGTCACATTATCCTGAAACCAGGCCAACCAGTCCTACCACTAACCTCTTAATGTTTACCAAATATCATTATTATTATTTTATCAAGATTATTTTATATGCACTATTCAAGAAAATCATAAAATGTGTACATCTTGTTCACTTCCATATTTATGTTCCACACAAGATTACTGAAACCTGCTCATTTTAATCCACCAATAAATGGAATAACCATTGATCTTAATTTTGTGTACCAAGACAAAACACTCATTTCAGTATTGACAGCTTACATATGACTATAAAACTCTTATGTCTGTAAAAGTTAGACTTGGAAACAGAAGTTCATGCTTCATAAATAATATCTGGATTACCACGAGATCAAAAGACAGTTAAGAGGCCTGGGATGAATAGTAGATCAAAAGAAGTCATATATATTTTTTAACCTATGAACCAAAACATTGCCTGCCTTTACAGACAAGTTTTAAATACTGAATTTTACGAAAATGGATGTAATTTGTATCTCTTCTAAAAGATTAACTTTAATCTCAAAATTGGCCATAATATCCTGCCTACGCTTAATAAGCCCCTGGATTTGAGTTTGCCCAACTCTGAATTTTGCTGCGACTTCAAGACAACTTTTTCCACTATTCAGCAAACAAACTGCTTTGACCCTATCCTGTAAGGACAAAAACTGTCTTGATTTCAAGCCTGACAAATTGACACCTTTAAGTTAGAATGAAAGTGTGACTGGAGTACAAGTGAGATATGACATGTTTAAATGTTAGTTCACGTGATATGGCTTCATCTAAATAATTCCCTGCTCATCAAACAAAAATTAATTTGCATACTTAGAAAATCACACTTAATATGATCCACTGTTGGTCAAGAAACACCTGCTGACTGTTGAAGGCTGGTTACCATTACGCACTGGACAATTATATCAGAAATGTGCCAGGAGGATATTAGAATGCCTGTTAATCAGGGGAGGTAACTGCTAGGACAGTACTTGTTATTTACTATTTGAACTACTAATTACCCCTAACAAACATCACAGAACCAGACCTGATGGCACGTTATGTGGCAAAAGATCTGGATCTTTTCAGCCTGCTGTTGGATCTTGCTTGTGCTGCAGTATATATGGTATTTATCTTTCTGTCTGTACCAGTTTTCATGGTTCTGACATTTTTGTCTGTTCTTTAATTCTAGGACCAGGTACTGATCCTTTTTCTTTTTCATTAAAAGATCAACATTAATTAGACCTTTAAATACAGGGTTTCTAGCAACCAAGAAACCCATTTAAATTTGTAAGGCACAAAAAATATAGTGAATTTACAACATATCTGTTTGGGGGGGGGTGTATACAAACTACACCTCAAAACACAATGTTACACTACCTGTCTGGGGCTAGTGTGTATACAAAAGACACCCTCCATAAACAACATTATAATGCCAGTCAAGAAAACAGATATACATACCAGTAACTGGACTGGACTTCTTCCAGACACAGTGGATATTAATGATTTGACACTGACATGATCATCATATCACAGTGGATATTAATGATTTGACACTGACATGATCATCATATCACAGTGCATATTAATGATTTGACACTGACATGATCATCATATCACAGTGCATATTAATGATTTGACACTGACATGATCATCATATCACAGTGCATATTAATGATTTGACACTGACATGATCATCACATAAACAGCATAAAATATTTCTCAGCCAGAAACAAATGCCAACATGTCTAACAATAAGACTAAAAGACATGCAAAACAAACTACTGTATTTTAAATTCAAATTATTATACAACTGAGAATGAAATTATTGGACCAAAGTTTTATCACAGTTTATAGCTGAAAGTTTTATCACACTAAAATACTCAACAATGAAATGAACATGGCAAACAATCCTGATCTATGTCATTTCAATAAGTATCATACTTAAACTGAACTAAAATTTGTGAATATTTCATGAAGTGTCAGTAAAAATGTTCACATAACTAAATACTAGAACTAAGACAAAATTGTTCTTTCTGATCACAATTCTGTTGAACAGCAGCCCCTAAAATGAAATGAAAAAGTTACGCCAGAAGAAATGCAATAAGCTGTCCAATTCAAAATCATTAACACTATAAATTCTGACAATTTAGCTATCTTGCGGTGGAATTACAAGAATACAACATCCCTTAAAAATATATTACTTCAAAATACTATAACATAACTAGATCTATCATCAATACAATATAAACAGCCAAGTATAAAATCCTGTTTTTAACCAAAACTGTTAAATGTTACTGCTGTGAAAAATACACAACAGAAAGTAGATCAAATTAACTTTTTATTTATAAACATGTTTTGCCTAGAGGGGACTGTCTGCTGTTATTGATGAATTTTGGTTGATTTTGTCAGTGGTTAATGTAATGGCACAACGGGGTTGCAAAACTCCTTCACAGAACGGAATAGATAACCCTTGCGCAAAGTTTTTCAACAGAAACTGAAGAAAGCAGTGAAGACTGGGCTGTCCAATGCAAGTTGGGGATGCCAGCTGCAACTATCTGGACTTCAAAAAATAAAATGCCGACATTAGATTCTTGGATGCATTAAAAAAATCAAACCAAGTTAATATCCTTCTTAGGTTTTATTACTGATTTGGTTACATTAACATATGCAGGATTCCTGCCACAAATTTTAAAAAGATTCCAGACCAAAAAATAACAATTTCCAGACCTAACATTGTGACAAGTTTACTGACCTAATAGACTGTATTCGGGATGACAACCGAGAAAGAAAAACTTTCAAAGCAAACATTGAAATAATGGATATATTGGAACCTGACCTTCATCTTGATAAAGCTTCATTGCGTTTCAATGATTAGCAATTAACAGTTGAAAGCCCCGTGTTGGAAATATCAAAATTCTTTTCTGCACAGCCAACAAGTTTCTATCCTGATTATGGAAGAATCTATCCAGGCTTTAAAGTCATCAGCTGCTTCCCACAAAAACACTAAGTCCAGTCATTCTTTACACAATATTATGAGGTTCACACAGACAAATAAGAAGATGATCCCAAGAATGGCAAATCAAATCAAATCCAACAAAATTAATCTATATACTATCACAACACAAAACTTAATGAAAAAATCCATGATATCGAAAATGCAGACTAATTCTCAACGTGTCGGCATGGAATCTCCTGCATATTTATCAACTGTAGTACTACCCATTTATATCTGCATCATCTGGACCAAGGTAATATTGTCGACATAAATGAATGTCAAGATAATTGGGGTGGGCATCAAACTTAGCATGCAGGTGAAATTTACACAAAGTGACCAATCATCAATAAGTAGGATTCACACAGAGAGAAAATATATACTGTAAATTTTGGTTAAATTAAGACAAAATTTGTCTGAAATACACCTGTATATTGACAACTTACATCTGTGTTGTACAATCCATAATGCGTTAAGTACTGTACATGTATAAAAAAATCTATGAATTCAAGTATAGGTCACACTGTAAGAAAAATCATGTATCAGTCACACCATATAATAAAATAACAAAAAAGTTAGTCCTTGTTTAATCTACATCCCGATGTCAATAAACATGTCACTAAACAATTAACTGTTCTCACAACTAGCACATGACTGTATAGTCTTTTTTTTGACATGCTTAAATTGGCCTAGATTTGGTCTGCATGAGAAAATCTTCAGCTTGCTGAGGCTACCAAGGGGATGAGGCTATTCATAGGGAAATCAAAACGTGTGAACAAAACAAAAAAATAATTCAACTAGTACAATGAGATACATGGTCACACCAGTGCTATATCAGTACATGTGTTACACTGAGGTGCATTGCAGTGAAGGGGTAACATTTTGTGATGATTTATTTTTTACTTTATTTCTGGATGTCCTCTACACATTCAAAAGTACAGAAGTATACCAATCATTTTTCTCCAAACCCATAACTGTAAATGCAAAATATAGGAATATTGATGTTTGTTCATCAAGTCGATGAGAACCACTTCAGTCATCGTCATCCAGTGTTTTAATGGGAACAAATGGTCAATGGGTGCGTAGATGGCCGATAAAGCTGATGTGCGCCCTGGATGTTCTATGGCACTGTGGAAATGGGATGGTAGATATGCTGATCGTGGGATTACTGGCTCAGGATTTCCTGGCCTGCCTCTGTTGTTCTGCTGTGGCTGTCCTGATGGACGTGCAAGCTGCAGTGAATTTAGCGATGGAAGAGTGCCACATGTCCCTGGCTTGCACAGTCTGCTCCCTTAAGTCATAGCTAATGTCAAAGTTCTTCAATGACATCTTCAGGGTGTCCTTGTATCATTTTCTCTGGCCTCCTTTGTTGCATTTACCTTAAACAAGCTCACCATAAAAGAGTTTTTTTGGAAGCTGATGATCTGGCATGCAAGCTACATGGCCTGCCCACTGCAACTGTGATTGGGCAAAGACCTCAGTATCTGGGAATATTATTAATAGTTTGACAACACATTAAACTTGTCACCATGTCCAATCCTAAATGGCACTATACAGCATGTATAAACCTAAGTCTCTCACACAAAACCAACACAAAAATCTGAGAATGACATACAAAAATACAAAGACAATGATTATGTTATGATTCTTGATTAAATGTTGATATGAAGCCCTCCTGATAACTTTACCATTTATAAATGAAATGAATGCATCAAAAAAAATCCCATTTTTACCAGCACTCCAAATAACTTTACCATTTATAAATGAAATGAATGCATCAAAAAAAATCCCATTTTTACCAACACTCCAAATAACTTTACCATTTATAAATGAAATGAATGCATCAAAAAAATCCCATTTTTACCAACACTCCAAATAACATTGCTGTTTAAAAATGAAATGAATGCATCCACCACAGTATAACATGAAGTTAAATATGTGATAAATACAGACTTATTTAGGTGCATAAGTCTAATTAACCAGGCAATAACCTTGTTTACAACACTGAGCTTGATCTAGCAATAGACCATCATGTCAATGTTCATTATACATGATATTATACAAGACAGGTAATAGCACATGTTGATTAGTTTTTAATGTAATTTTCATAATTTCCATTATATTTCATAAAAGTTTTAAATTTTGTTTGCCACATAGCAAAATGGGCATGACAAACTTAACTCTTCTTGGTAGGTAATGCTGCAAAATATTAAGCTGCAGTGTGGAATGCAATACCATATGATACCATAAGCAGTGTGGTATACAATACCATGCAATACCTTCTACAGTATGGTATACAATACCATATAATAACTTCTGTCGTGTGGTATACAATGCCATATAATACCTTCTGCAGTGTGGAATACGGTACCGTGTGATGCCTTTCAATAAATTGCTGTTAAATTTGATATCAGTCAATACATCACTCTTAAGTTAGAATTTAGCTGTTTAAAACCAGCCACCTACTTTAGGTACATAAATTAAACTGGGACAATAACCATCTGGTTGTGACAACTGTTTAAAAATCTGACCTGGCTAAGTAATGACTGATTCAATCCATCCTATTCTTTCTGAAGTCGATCAGAGATTCAACAAGGTGGAGAAGAAAATAAAATCAGGATGAAATGTACCAAAGAGGTGAGCAATACTCAAATGCCATTAACCTAATTTTAAATTCCTGTTTCATTGGTCATAAGGAATATAAGTGCAGTTACCTACCAGTTAACATTTCCTTAAAATTATCAGAATGGCATAATGCACAATGCCTAAGACACTGAAGATTATAATAGAAGAATACTGATATGAAGGAAATACAATTAATACTGAATGCAAAAACAAAGGTGTTATATGTTTAACATAAAAAATGTCACATTTTGAAATTTCATGACATTTACATAGAATACATTACCATACATACCCACTTATACATTGGTTCCAACAGCAAACAACATTAACCCTGATCTGCCATCACAAAATGCACCTGGTCCACTAGATCAAAGTCTATGTTGTTTAGTCTATTAATCAGTATTTGCAAACTGCACTGACCTAGATTTTCTGGTGCATTATTTGATGTCAGAGCTGGATCTATGGAGCTTGCAGTTGGATCTGACTTAACAGTGATTATATACAGTATGCAGAAAATCCTTAGGGAAAAGTGAATTGCTGTCTGAGAGTATATACAGTACACAGCAAATCCCTAGGGAAAAGTGAATTGCTGTCTGAGAGTATATACAGCACACATCAAATCCCTATGAAAAAGTGAATTGCTGTCTGAGAGTATATACAGTACACAGTAAATCCCTAGGGAAAAGTGAATTGCTGTCTGAGAGTATATACAGTACACAGTAAATCCCTAGGGAAAAGTGAATTGCTGTCTGAGAGTATATACAGCACACATCAAATCCCTATGAAAAAGTGAATTGCTGTCTGAGAGTATATACAGTACACAGCAAATCCCTAGGGAAAAGTGAATTGCTGTCTGAGAGTATATACAGCATACAGCAAATCCCTATGAAAAAGTGAATTGCTGTCTGAGAGTATATACAGTACACAGCAAATCCCTAGGTAAAAGTAAATTGCAGTCTGAGAGTAAATACAGTACACAGCAAATCCCTATGAAAAAGTGAATTGCTGTCTGAGAGTATATACAGCATACAGCAAATCCCTATGAAAAAGTGAATTGCTTCTGAGAGTAAATACAGCACACAGCAAATCCCTATGAAAAAGTGAATTGCTGTCTGAGTGTATATACAGTACACAGCAAATCCCTAGGGAAAAGTAAATTGCTGTCTGAGAGTACATACAGCATACAGCAAATCCCTATGAAAAAGTGAATTGCTGTCTGAGAGTATATACAGCATACAGCAAATCCCTATGAAAAGTGAACTGCTGTCTGAGAGTATATACAGCACACATCAAATCCCTATGAAAAAGTGAACTGCTGTCTGAGAGTATATACAGTACACAGCAAATCCCTATGAAAAAGTGAACTGCTGTCTGAGAGTATATACAGTACACAGCAAATCCCTAGGGAAAAGTGAATTGGCTGTCTGAGAGTATATACAGCATACAGCAAATCCCTATGAAAAAGTGAATTGCTGTCTGAGAGTATATACAGTACACAGCAAATCCCTAGGGAAAAGTGAATTGCTGTCTGAGAGTATATACAGCATACAGCAAATCCCTATGAAAAAGTGAATTGCTGTCTGAGAGTATATACAGCACACAGCAAATCCCTATGAAAAAGTGAATTGCTGTCAGAGTGTATATACAGTACACAGCAAATCCCTAGGGAAAAGTAAATTGCTGTCTGAGAGTATATACAGCATACAGCAAATCCCTATGAAAAAGTGAATTGCTGTCTGAGAGTATATACAGCATACAGCAAATCCCTATGAAAAAGTGAATTGCTGTCTGAGTGTATATACAGTACACAGCAAATCCCTAGGGAAAAGTAAATTGCTGTCTGAGAGTATATACAGCATACAGCAAATCCCTATGAAAAAGTGAATTGCTGTCTGAGAGTATATACAGCATACAGCAAATCCCTATGAAAAAGTGAATTGCTGTCTGAGAGTATATACAGCATACAGCAAATCCCTATGAAAAAGTGAATTGCTGTCTGAGTGTATATACAGTACACAGCAAATCCCTATGAAAAAGTGAATTGCTGTCTGAGAGTATATACAGCATACAGCAAATCCCTATGAAAAAGTGAATTGCTGTCTGAGTGTATATACAGTACACAGCAAATCCCTAGGGAAAAGTAAATTGCTGTCTGAGAGTATATACAGCATACAGCAAATCCCTATGAAAAAGTGAATTGCTGTCTGAGAGTATATACAGCATACAGCAAATCCCTATGAAAAAGTGAACTGCTGTCTGAAAGTGCAAATCCCTATGGAAAAGTAAATTGCTGTCTGATACGCAAGGTCATATCCTCAGCTAGGTTTAATCATTCCAAGCTATCCTGTACAGTATCATTCTAACTGAAAAAGAAAGAAAAAACTTTCTATACCTAATTCAGGCAATAAATAAATACTGATAATAAATATCTGGTAAACAAAGCAAAAGCTTAGTTAACATTTTATATATGGTGTGCATGTACTTTGTAGATAATTCAATATGTCGATCTGTTACAAATTTATAAGAATGTTCTTGTTGAGGTTGGCATATATCACAGTCTGTCAACCAGAACTGTTCTTGGGCTTCACTTCATGACGGCAGATTGGGCAGGTGGCATTTCTCTGAAAAAGAAGGATTTCCCATGATGATAAGAAATGACAGCACTTACAAAACAAACTAAATACCATGCAGGCAAAATACAAAATATTCTGGTATACAGTCAGCATTAGAATTATTTTTTTTTACTGCATAAATGTTGTCATAAAATTTAGCATACCATACCTTCAACCATTCTGGTATACAGTCAGCATTAGAATGATTATTTTTACTGCATAAATGTTGTCATAAAATTTAGCATACCATACCTTCAACCATTCTGGTATACAGTCAGCATTAGAATGATTATTTTTACTGCATAAATGTTGGCATAAAATTTAGCATACCATACCTTCAACCATTCTGGTATACAGTCAGCATTAGAATGATTAATTTTACTGCATAAATTTTTGCATACCATACCTTCAACCATTCTGGTATACAATCAGCATTAGAATGATTACTTTTACTGCATAAATTTTTGCATAAAATTTAGCATACCATACCTTCAACCATTCTGGTATACAGTCAGCATTAGAATCATTATTTTTACTGCATAAATTACAACATAAAATTTAACATACCATACCTTCAGTCATTCTGGTATACAGTCAACATTAGAATGATTACTTTTACTGCATAAATTACAGCATAAAATTTAGCATACCATACCTTCAACCATTCTGGTATACAGTCAGCATGATACTCATGATGGCATGGCAGTAATAAAATCTTCTCTCCTGACTTGAATTCTGTCAGACAGATACTGCATTGCTTCTCAGATTTACCATCCTGCTTGCCACCTGCAGATCGGTGTGTACGTGCTGGAAGCTGGGCTATGTCTTCTTCTTTCAGCCCACGACCTTTAACCTCCCCAAGTCTCTCTGCCAATTCCCAAAGTGACTGGAAATAAAAATGATGCTTTATTTGCTTGGATACAACATTCACCTATGGCAAGCCATCAAGGCTATAACATAACATGTCACACAATTATGTGGCTTAATGATATCTTAAGGGAGTCCAGCAGAAAACATATTCTAACCATATTACTGCTGTGACATGCATAATATCTTATCAGTAAGGTAAATAATCAATTCTTTCATCAAACATAATTGGATTATGCATAATTGGACAATGAGGCAAGACAAATGGTACACAATGTATAATCAATATATTCCTTATATATAAACGAATAATGTGGCAAGACAAAAGGTACACGATGCAAAATCTTAAAGTTCAATTAGTAAATTCACTTTAATAACATTGCTTCCCTCTCTCTAATAGCATATTTATGATAATCACATGTTCTCATGGTTTAAGTACACGATATCAAGAGTACAGTTTTGAAAATTCATATGTGATCTGTGTGAAGACCACGAAGATGATGTGATTCCAAAGTATACTGGCAACTCATTGATACTATCATGGATCTAATTGTATTGGTTAAAAACAATATTTTGTCATATAATGTACACAGTACAAGGCAGCATCACCAATGTCAATGGTCCTATGTTACAAACGTGGCTCTATAACACTGACATGATCAGGGCTGTTCCAGTAAAATATATCTAGGATCCAAGGAAGGCACTTTTAATGTAGGGTACTCACCAAAAGGCATGATTTAGAATTTTCTTATCATTTTAATATGAACTATGTGAAATCAGTATAACCTAGCATATATTTTTTTTATAACTGCTTTCCCTGGGTACCATCCATGTTTAAAAGGAACCTCATGGAATCCATCAAAGTAGCTGATATATATTTTTCTAAATAATGTACCCAGTATAAAGTGACTTCACCTATATCAGTGTAAACTTTCATGACTGTAAAGAACAGTATTATAGTGAGGGACTAATATCCCTTAAAATTATAAAACATAAGCCTCAAGATTAAGTAACATGTTTTCATTATAGCCCCTATAAACCTAACTTCACATAAATGCTGACAGTGCATAATGCAAAAGGCAGACATGGGCCTAGGTTTAAGAACACAACACTGGGATGATGTGACCTTGCTATCAACTTGTAAGCTTAGGATAAAATAAGGTCAATGATGAGGATTTTCTGTTTACAAATATTTTGAATTCTTCTTAAATGACAACCTCAAATTTATTGTTTATGTAAAATTCAGCTACATAATTTACAACTACATTTTGAGTTAGATTTATCTCCCCATATATGTTTGAGGATTGTAAGAGATTAAAGCATACTGGATTTATGATTGGCTAAGAAACAAAAAGTATCTTGTGGAAAGTTGGGAGGTTGTAGTGACTAATGCTACAGTCAATATTAACTGCAAAAGAAATGACAGTGGTTGGATAAACTTCTGTCAGTTTGGAGACCAGTTTATATCCACATTCTTCTGTGAACAGAGGTGAATTGTTTACTTCTGTAAGTTAACACTTAAAACATGCTTGTATATAGGGTGGATTCCATGCTACATGTTTACTGCCCCCCTCCACCCCAAACCCACACACCCACTATCAACTGAACAATACCCTTAGTTTTACTTCTTCTTCTTGTTGTTGTTCTTGTTTGAGGTTTTAAAAATTTTTCATGTTATGATATACATGACATAACAAACTTCTGTGGTGGTAAATTGGCAATATTAAGACAGGCAATACCATTCCACCACCCCCCAATTCCTTTTGTGACTCGAATCGAAAAATGGCCACCAAAATGTTCATAGAGAACAAAAGTTCCAGAAGGCAAGGTTAAAAAAGTTTTCCCCACAATCGCAGCCAATCAATAAAGAGAATGCTCCACAATAATTTCATGGGCTTATTTTGGACCAATCAGAATCACATAAAGTGATATGTTCACATGTTATAATATCAAAAATATTAAACTGCACACACTATAGACAAAGTGTACCAACAATGTGAATAGTTATCGTACTGTACCAAAAGGGGTGGATTTTCACTCTACAGATATTATTATATCAAATAGATACAAAATGTACCTATAAAACTTTTTGATACACTTTAACTTAATACTGCAGAAAAACTTGGGGTTTTAACTTGTGAAGTGATGCAACTCAAGTTTTGCCAAGCAATAACACACTCACTTTGTACTATCTGGTCCCAGGTTTGACTGCAGTTTACCATGTAAAAAGATAATGCAGAACTGCCAACCCTGTCGAGACCATCTCAGTATGGCAGTTGATTTTTTTTTCTCCGTAAGATTGACCAGTTTTCAGTAGGATGGAACAAAATATCATAAACTGCTACTGTAAAGCTGGAAAATGTATTTAACAGTTTGGTGTTCGAAACATGCAGAGACGGCAAACATTATGTTCAACTGAAACGTTTGTAAAGTTAACTTAGATCTTATTTACCATTAGTACAGTAACACAAACTTCAGTTCCAATTCCTATGCAGCTCAATGGCTTGTTGCTATCTCTCAATTTGATGCAATTCTTGGATTTTGTTCTCCATTTCACATGACGATAGCAATCATGTCTCCCACCATGAAAGATACTCAGATTGACACAATTGTGTCCCTTCCTTCTTTTATTCACAAAAGTATGAATATGCTTTTATTATTCTGTGCTGAGTTTTAAGAGGCTCAAATTCTGTTTCGTCTGCAACATATATCACTTACTGAGCACCATTTAAAAAAGTTATATAATCAACAGTTCAATTAAACAGACTATTCGCATGAAAAAATATATGCAGTTTAAAGCGTCAGAGGTACTGCTGTAAAGTTAGTCTGTTTCCCTGACTAATTCTAATATGAAACCTGGATACAAATCAAAGGTGGATGAAATGATTATCCTGATATTTTGGCAACAATAATTTGTCTGTAGTTTTTGCTTTTATTCCGTAAGTACATATTTTAAGGGTCATTTTCGTTAGACTTAAGGCAAAATCATAAGGGTTGACAGGTCTGGTAAGGGGTTATAAAAATAAAGCACCATAGTTTGCTCCTTGTATTCCAGTTTCCTCCATTGCACAGAGCACACTGTATTGATATTCAAACTACTGACCATACTGAATTTAAACTATAACAACTCATTACTCAACTGCTGTAAAAAAATAAATAACATGTCAATATCAAGGTTTGCCATTTACAGTTATTACAAAATACCTCATAATCACTAAAATCAATATCTTCTGGGACCAACATCCTGGGATCTCTGTTCATTAGCATCATCATCAACAAAAAGGGGTCTCTCTGAAATAAATATGTACATGCAAATGACGCGAAGCAAGACACACATTTATTAGGGCTGTACTCACCACTACAATCTTTAAAGACAAAGAATACTAGTACTGACTTTACTATTACATAGACATTTGTTACGTATACTTGATTTAATTCTTATTTATTTTAATTTAATTGTTTTGTTTGTTTTAATTTTATTACATGCTATTATAATATAATAATCTGGTTTACGTGATTTGGAAATTATTTCAGAAAATCTGTTTGACCCGACTCTAATTGTAAACACCTAAGGCTGACCTAGTTACTGTCCTTAATTCAAAATTAGTAATAGCCACGTAAACAAGTTCTTATTTTAATTTATTTTTATTGTGGGAAAAATAAGAGTGAGATCGAGGCTGCATTGGATACGTGACCCTAGACTTGTAAATAGTTTTAGTAAAGTAAACAACTTTTTAAAATTTTATTCTTAGAGTAAAATGGTTTTTGTCAGGGTCATGTTAGGAGTATGTGATGTAAACATGATCACATGACCCTCATATAAGTAAACATTCTGTGTTTCAAATTACTGTATACTGTTTTAGAGAAATATCTCACTCTGGGCTTAAAAACACTTGATGTCAAGTCGTTTTCTGTACTTCGTCAGATTATTTTGGATTCCAAAAGATTAATTCATTTCTCTGAAAATATTTGAGTGCTCATACAAAATTCTTGGACAAAGACAATTCTTAAACATTTTATTCGGATTTCCAACACCGAAGTGTTATTTCTTGTGTTTCTGCAAGGAACAGCACTGTACAGGATACAGCATACATCATTACCTTCCATCTTGGATTTTCATCAGGATTCAAACTTGAATTCATTTGAACATTTCATTAATAGGACTTTTAAAATTCAATTCATGGAATTTTCTTGGATTATTTTTGGATTTGATTCTTAAAATCGTAAGTTCGTTTTGGGGGTTTTACATTGTTTTTCCCAGGAAATAAATTATTTGTTAAAAATTTCAAAGCTTGTTATTTTCACTCTTTCTTTTGTTACTGTTTATTCGAGTCTAAACTCATAATAAAAAACACTGCATTTCACATTTTATATCTTCCCAACAAAATGGAATGAATTAACATTAACATTAACCTGCAATCTCTATTGTCCCATAAGATCAGACCACCTGATCCCATGGGGGATTCATGACCATAATTTTACACACTGGTACTACATTAAACTGTACAGTAAAGTAAGATATTGAACATTAAAGCATGATGTAGCACAGTAAAACAATATAATGTACAGTAAGGCGTGATATTACCAAGTAAAACACTGTTTTACAGTAAACATCATGTAGCATAGTAAAACAACATGTAAAACAACATCCTCTACAGTAAAGCATGATACTGTGCAGCAAAACAGTATGTTGTACAGTCAAGCATGATTCAGAACAGTAAAACAATGTTGTACAGTCAAGCATGATTTAGCACAGTTAAACAATATGTTATACAGTCAAGCATGATTTAGCGCAGCAAAACAATATGTTGTACAGTCAAGCATGATTTAGCACAGTAAAACAATATGCTGTACAGTCAAACATGATTTAGCACAGTAAAACAATATGTTATACAGTCAAGCGTGATTTAGCGCAGCAAAACAATATGTTGTACAATCAAGCATGATTTAGCACAGCAAAACAATATGTTGTACAATCAAGCATGATTTAGCACAGTAAAACAATATACTGTACAGCCAAGCATGATTTAGCACAGTAAAACAATGTTATACAGTAAAACATGACTTAGCACAGTAAAACAATATAATGTACAGTAAGGTGTGATGATGCACAGTAAAACAATATGTTGTACAGTCATGCATGATTTAGCACAGTAAAACAATATGTTATACTGTCAAGCATGATTTAGCACAGTAAAACAATATGATGTACAGCCAAGCATGATGTAGCACAGTAAAACAATATAATGTACAGTCAAGCATGATGTAGCACAGTAAACAATATAATGTACAGCAGTGGCGTCAAACTCATTTGCCAGATTTGATATAGATGTACCTCACTTTGGCCATACATATCATGAATATGATAAGCATACAAATTTGACACACAAGAGACCTGGTCAGCTGGCTGGACTAATGAGTCTGGCAGGCAGTAAGTTTAACATCCATCCTGTACAGTAAAGATTGATGCTGCACAGTAAAACAATATATTGTAAAGTAAACCATGATGCTGAACAGTCAAACATGATGTAAAATAAGAATTTGTGCAGTAAAACAATGATTAAAAATAAAGCATGATGAACAGAAAAAAATAAGCTAAAAATTAAAACATATGTTGTAGTAAAACAAGACTTTGTACTGTAAAACTATGCACTAAATAGTAAAATATGCTGAACAGTAAAACTACATAGTAAAACTTCTCAAAACCAAAATGTCAGTATATTGGAATCTCAAGAATGAATTTTTTAAAATCCCAAAATATCAAAATTCACAAATACTGGCACTCAGGGTATAAAACTTAATCAACAGATTTTTGTTATGCCATTCCAGGTATGAAAGTCAATCGACAGATTTTTGTTATGCCATTCCAGGTATGAAAGTCAATCAACAGATCTTTCTTATGCCATTCCAGATATGAAAGTCAATCAACAGATTTTTGTTATGCCATTCCAGGTATGAAAGTCAATCAGCAGCTTTTTGTTACGCCATTCCAGGTATGAAAGTCAACTGACAGATTTTTGTTATGGCATTTGAGACAAAATTTAATCAACAGTATTTTTGTGATGACACTGCAGGCATAAAAGTTTATCAACAGTACTTTTGTTATGGCACTCCAGGCATAAAAGTTAATTAACAGTACTTTTGTTAAGGCACTCCAGGCATAAAAGTTAATCAACAGTATTTCTGTGATGGCTCTCTAGGCATAAACGTTAATCAATAGTATTTTTGTTATAGCACTCCAGACATAAAAGTTAATAAACAGTAGTTGTTATAAAACTCTCCTGGAACTAAAAGGTAACATTATTATTTTTCCATGGCATTCTAGGTATAAAAGCTAATCAACAGTATTTGTTTTACCATGATAGAGATAAAATCCTCTGCCCTCTCAGCTCTTTCTGCTTGTACCATGTCTGGATCAAACTCACCATCAGGAAGATCGGGTTCGTGCAGTCGCAACCTTGGGCCTCCTACCAACAAAAAAAATGGCAAAATCAAGCAGGTGTGCAGTTTAGTTTCCTTAACTTGATTCAAGGTGTACTTGCCAAGACAAAATATTAGACATGCCAACCATAATATTCAAAATCAACTTGCAAACCTGCAGGATGTTAGTCCAGCAACTACTTTAACAAAAAGCAGAATCCTTTACAAGTTAGTGGTTTCAGTCTGAAGAAAAAAATTGCTTGCATCAGGCTGCTGGGCATTTTGCAATTAAAAACGCCTATCTGACTACTGGATAACCAAATAAGTTTTTGAGGAAAGCTGCTCCATGGAACACTGTGTCTGAACTGTGAATGGTATTGTATAAGTTTTTGAGCAATGCTATTCCATGGAACACTGTGCCTGAACTGTGAATGTTATTGTATAAGTTTTTGAGCAATGCTATTCCATGGAACACTGTGCCTGAACTGTGAATGATATTGTATAAGTTTTTGAGCAACGCTATTCCATGGAACACTGTGCCTGATCTGTGAATGGTATAATAACCTTCTGCTGAAGTAGACAAGAAAGAAATAACTAAATGGCTTAGTACAAACTTCAGACACACAGTATTACATCCAAGTTTAAACTGTATTGAGCGACTTACGTAAAAGATGTTACGGTACTAGTTTCAACCAAGGACCTTAATATTATTGATGACAAAAAAGGTGCCTATTTTTACCGATCAAAACAACAGCCTGATATAAATCTCCTTAAAATGGTGTCACATTGGTACCTATGTCCTGCCAATCACAGGTCAAACAATAATCTGGTACAAATGTTCTCATCATGGTGTCACACTGGTACCTTTGACTTGCCAATCAAAAGTCAAACAATCGCTGGAGTAACTGTTCTCATTATGGTGTCACACTGGTAACTTTGACTTGCCAATCAAAAGTCAAACAATTGCTGGTGTAACTGTTCTCATTATGGTGTCACACTGGTACTAATGACTTGCCAAAGACAGGTCAAATAATAACCTGTGAGAATTGTTCTTATCATGGTGTACGACTGGTACCTATTAATTGCCAATCACAGCTGAAACAATAACCCAGTACAAATGTTTCTCATCACAGTGTCATACTGGTACCTATATTTATCAAGCACAGGTCAAACAATAACGTGAAAATTTCTCATCACAGCATCATACTGGTAACTATGTTTTATCAAGCACAGGTCAAACAATAATCTGAAAGTTTCTCATCATAGTGTCATACTAAACAACAGATCGATGAATGGAATTCAGATTAACAAATTCCCCCAACAAGTGTATGCAGGATAGGGAAATCAAACCAGACCAGATAATATTTGTCAGGGATGAGGCTTGTTGAGAGGATAAGATCTGTCAGGGATGAGACATGTTGAAGGGGTAAGATTTGTCAAAGAATATAAGATCTGTCAGGTATAAGGTCTGCTGAGGAATAAGACTGCCAGAAATGAGGCTTCCATAGGGAATATAATTTGTCATGGATGAGGCTTCCATAGGGAATATAATTTGTCATGGATGAGGCTTCCATAGGGAATAGAATTTGTCAGGGATGCGGCTTGCAGAGGGAATAGAATTTGTCAGGGATGAGGCTTGCAGAAGGAATATAATTTGTCATGGATGAGGTTTTCAGAGGGAATATAATTTGTCATGGATGAGGCTTGCAGAGGGAATAGAATTTGTCATGGATGAGGCTTGCAGAGTGAATAGAATTTGTCAGGGTTGAGGCTTGCATAGGTAATAGAATTTGTCAGCGATAAAGCTTGCAGAGGGAATAGAATTTGTAAGGGATAAGGCTTGCTTTGTGGATAGGGTATGCCATCAGTGATTCTAGCCAAGGGATTAAGATCTGTCAGGAATGAAGCTTGGCAAGAGAATCAGATATGTCAGGGATGAGGCCTGCAATGGGGATATGATATGCCAGGGGTGAGGATTTCCAAGGGACTAAGATCTGTCAGGCCGAAGGGATATGATTTGTTAAGATTAAGGAGTAATGAGGTTACAAGATATGCGAGGAATGAAACTTATCAAGATTGCTCGTACAACTCTTACATTACAAAGATTACATTTTCCTAAGATATTTATACATGGGAAAATTCTTTTTCATCCTCCACAAATGAGTCAAATTTTGGCAAAGTATATTTCAGAATACGAAAGGTCTGTGTACACCCTGCACATTACAATATATGCAATGATGATGAATAACGACAAGAGGAAGGATGTAAACTTATCTACCTCATGGGCAAGATAGATTTATCTAGCCCATGGAAACAAAAAAAAATGGAACAATTCTGTCCAGCTGATGAGAAAAGACTCTAAAGGTCTCCAGCATTCTATAGACAGTAATTTACCAACCATGATATATTAAATTACCAACAGAGGATCACCGACTCACAAATACATTGAGGTGTACACTATGTTTAAATTAGAATGGTTTGTGTCATATCTATCATGTGCTTTAACAAAATGCTGAATTGACATAATTACCCCTCAAGCCTGTAAAAATGCTGATTTGACATAGTTACCCCTCAAGCCTGTACTTTTAATTACAGCAAAATGTACATATAGGTATCCACCGACTTATGCGATTTCGACTTAACATGAATATCATGTTAATGCAATTTCATATTTCTTTTTTAATTTAAATATTTTTCATTGAAGACTAAAAAAATAATGAAATATTTGTCTTAACAAAATTTAGGATTTGTATGGCTAAAATGATTGGTACTGATGTCAAATGAACTACATATGTTTCAGTGAAAGTTAAAGAGAGTGAAACCTAAAATGTCAAGTTATGCTATTTCGAGTTATACGACTACGTTTGGGAATACAACTATCACATAAGCCTGGGGCTAGCTGTAATAGCCATCTTGATCTGCCATCAAGCCTGTGCTTGCTATCAGAACAAAATGACTTTACTGGTCTCAACCTGACTAGATGACATGTCATCACAAACAACAACGTAAGAAATAGAATGATTTCTCAAATTCTTTCATTACAATGTTACTGGAAAAAACATTTTTTAAAAACATTAAAAAGTGCAAGTATTTTATTTATTGTTTAAATTTTGTGTGTTATTTTCAACTACTATTTTTTTTAAAAGAATGTGTTCTTGAGCCAGACGTGGCAATGCAAAAAACATACCAATCTGCACATGTAGCCAGATGCTTATATGCCAAAAACATACCAATCTGCACATGTAGCCAGATGTTACTATGCCAAAAACATATTGATTTGCACATGTAGCCAGATGTTCCAATGCCCAAAAACATAACAATCCGCACATGTAGCCAGATGCTTATATGCCAATTTGCACATGTAGCCAGATGTTACAATGCCAAAAACATACCAATTTGCATGTGTAGCCAATGTTCCAAAGAAAAAACATACCAATCTGCACATGTCACCAGATGTTCCAATGCCAAAAACATACCAATCTGCAACTGTAGCCAGATGTTATTATGCCAAAAATATACTAATCTGCATGTGTAGCCAGATGTTC
The DNA here is from genome assembly GCA_028554795.2 of Sinohyriopsis cumingii. Taxonomy (NCBI): domain Eukaryota; kingdom Metazoa; phylum Mollusca; class Bivalvia; order Unionida; family Unionidae; genus Sinohyriopsis; species Sinohyriopsis cumingii. Next base: position 7,824,106 of record CM068839.1, read on the forward strand.
CAATGCCACAAACATACCAATCTGCATGTGTAGCCAGATATTCTGTGCCAAAAACAAACCAATCTGCACATGTAGCCAGATGTTTATATGCCAAAAACAAACCAATCTGTACATGTAGCCAGATGTTCCAATGCCACAAATATACCAATTTGCACATGTAGCCAGATGTTCCTATGCCAAAAACATACCAATTTGCACATGTAACCAGCTGTTCCAATGCCACAAACATACCAACCTGCATGTGTAGCCAGATGTTCCAATGCCAAAAACACGCTAATTTGCATGTGTAGCCAGATGTTCAAATGCCAAAAGCATAACAATTTGCATGTGTAGCCAGATGTTCCTATGCCAAAAACATACCAATTTACACATGTAGCCAGATGCTCCAATACCACAAACATACCAATCTGCATGTGTAGCCAGATGTTCCTATGCCAAAAACATACCAATCTGCACATGTATCCAGATGTTTATATGCAAAAAAAAACCAAACCAATCTCCACATGTAGTCAGATATTCCAATGCCAAAAACATACCAATCTGCACATGTAGTCAGATATTCCAATGCCAAAAACATCTCCACATGTAGCCAGATGTTCCTATGCCAAAAACATAACAATCTGCATATGTAGCCTGATGTTCCTATGCCAAAAACACCAATCTGCATGTGTAGCCAGATGTTTATATGCCAAAAACATACAAATCTGCACATGTAGCCAGATGTTCCTATGCCAAAAACATACTAATCTGCATGTGTAGCCAGATATTCCAATGCCAAAAACATACCAATTTGCAAATGTAGCCAGATGTTTCTATGCCAAAAACATACCAATCTGCACATGTAGCCAGATGTTCCTATGCTAAAAACATACCAATCTGCACATGTAGCCAGATGCTCCAATGCCACAAACATACCAATCTGCACATGTAGCCAGATGTTCCTATGCCAAAAACATACCAATCTGCATATGTAGCCAGATATTCCAATGCCAAAAACATACCAATTTGCAAATGTAGCCAGATGTTCCTATGCCAGAAACATACCAATCTGCACATGCAGCCAGATGTTCCTATGCCAAAAACATACCAATCTGCACATGTAGCCAGATGTTCCAATGCCAAAAACATACCAATTTGCACATGTAGCCAGATGTTCCTATGCCAAAAACCAATTGGGAAGGATCACTATCATTAATTCCAAGCTGCTTTTCGAGATATGGCACTATTTGACTCACTGTGGAAGAGACAAGGATGTTCTGAATGATGATACATGTGACCCAATTCACATCTGGCACTAGGCTGTAACTCTACCTTTATTCTGACCTAAGAGACATCAGGCACTAGTCTCGCACCCTACCTTTATTCTGGCCCAAGTGACCAGAGGCACTAGTCTGACACCTTACCATTATGCTGACCCAAGTGAAATATGGTACTAGTCTGACATATAACCTTTATTCTTACCCAAATGACACCAGGCACTAGTCTGACAGTGAAGCAAGATAATACTTATACATTATTCCCATGACTTAACCTAATTACACATCGGTTACCCTGACATGTCTTTATCTAATTACACATTAGTTTCCATGACATGTCTTTACCTAATTACACAGCAATTCCCATGATGTCTTTACCTAATTACACATCAATTCCCATTATATGTCTTTACCTTATTACACATCAATTCCCATGACTTGTATTTACCTAATTCCACATCAATTCTTATGACTTGTCTTTACCTAATTACACATCAATTCCCATATGTCTTTACTTAATTACACATAAATTCCCATATGTCTTTACCTAATTACACATCAGTTACCCTGACATGTCTTTATCTAATTACACATTAGTTCCAATGACATGCCTTTATCTAATTACACATCAATACTCATGACATATCTTTGCCGAATTACACATCAATTCCCATATGTCTTTACCTAATTACACATCAGTTACCCTGACATGTCTTTATCTAATTACACATTAATTCCCATGATATGTCTTTACTAAATTACACATCAATTCCCATGACATGTCTTTACTAAATTACACATCAATTTCCAAGACATGTCTTCACCTAATTACACATCAATACTCATATCTTTACCAAATTACACATCAATTCCCATGATATGCCTTTACCAAATTACACATCAATTCCCATGACATGTCTTTACTGAATTGCACATAAATTCCCATGACATGTCTTTATACCAAATTATACATCAATTCCCATGACATGTCTTAACCTAATTACACACCAATTCCCACGACATGTCTTTACCTAAACAATGCCTTGCTGCAAAAACAAACTCCATATCTGCACAGTGAATATGCTTGAGTGACCGCTTTAAGCAGTAAGTAATCATTGTTTGCTTGGAAACACCTGGCTATTGACCACAGAAAGCTAGTGACCATTTAATACATTACTTCACAGCATGAAATGAGAATGGCCATTGAAACCAGGTGATCGTGAAATAAAAGTGACTATAAAGGCAGTGTTTACTGTATATTTATTAAACATACTTTCAATGCAGTCTTTGAATTGTATATATTTTCCATTTTATTAAAGCACACTTTTAATAAGACAAGAAAAGAAAGCAAATTTTGGTAGATGAATTCCAAATGAACAAAACTAAAGGAAGCAAACTGTGGAAGTGATAAATGAAAAATATGAATGCATTTCCAAAACCAGAAATGAAAAACTAGATAACTCTAATGTGAACATGAATGGAATGCAAATAAAATGCAGAATGAATGAAAATAACATGCAAAATGGAATGCAAACAAAATGTAAATAAAATGAATGAATGAATGCAAGTAAAATGCAGAATGAATGCAAATAAAATGCAGAATGTTTTCAAATTAAATGCAAATAAAGCTGAGATTACTCAAAACAACTGTTATCATAGTCTATAAATTATCTTTTTATCACACATAATTTAACATTAATAGAACTCAGTAAAGTTTTCTTTCCTTGCAAAATTTGCTAAAATTCTAACCTTGTTAATATATAAGAATTTACAGTATCAATATTAAAATGAATTGGATTTTTTCCCATTGCTTATTTGGGTCAAATTCTGGACACAAAAAAAACAAACTATCATGGAATAATAAAAGAATCCAATCCAATCGCAGTGAGAACTTTAAATAAGATACAAACCTCCCACTGGTCTTCCAAATAGGGGCCTTCTAAACCGCCGAAAAACTGGTCTTTCTGAAACAGTCTCCGACTCTTCTGAACTTTGACCTCTGCCTCCTGAAACTTGCTGCATATTGGGCAAACGAGGTCGAGAATTAGTTCCAGGACCCTGCTCAGTGATAGGTGTTTCCCCTCGTCCTACAGCAGCAGCTCTTCCCCTTCCTCTTCCTCGCAATGACCTCTCTGGGGATCGACTAATAAAATGAGACTGCCATGAGTGGAATGTTAAACACCTACACTGTGTTTAACAGATGTTAATAGGACATGAAAAAAACTGGAGATTACTGACCAATGGATCTCAGCACTCTTTACTTCTGCTGGAGGTATGCAGTCTTCAGTTCATCTTACTGTGCAGAAACCATTACCTTAATAGACTCACCATAACCTTTGACCTTTGGAGCCCCAAATCTATTGGTTTCTTCATTATTCTTGGCTACATTCTTACCCAGTGTCTAAGCCATTCAAAGTCAAGTGTCGGTAAATGGTCACGATTTGAATTTTGTTCAGAAACCATTATTCATTTTTCAATTACAGTAACTGTGATCTTTACCCGTTTCAGCCCCAGATTAATAGGCATACTCAACATGCAAGCCAGCCACAAGAGTAAATTTAAGTTTGTGTGGAGACCATTTTCCTACTTTCACTCACAGTAAGCTTGATCTTGTGACCCTAAAATCAATCATTTAGATCCTTAAATTTGGCCTACACCTATGATGTAGAAACAATGTTACTGTGCTGAAACCAGCTTTCTTCTTTCAGTCACAGCGGCCTTAACCTTTAACCCACAAATCAACTGGCTTATTCCTTACCCTGAGTGCAAGCCATCAACAATGTATGGTCACAGTTTGTGATGTAAAACTAAAGTTATTGTGATGAACTATTTTTCTTCTATTGATTAAAGTGGTCTTCACATTTGACCTTTAGCACCCGATGATTGGCTTCTTCCTTACCATGGTTCATACAGACCCTGGGTACAAATATTCAATGAGTTTTCAAGGATCTTTTCTAATTTTCAAGGAGTTTATTCAGCAACATTTTGAGTACTAAATTGTGTTACAAGTCTTGATTCTGGAAATTACATTAGTTCTGTATGGACCATGACATAGCTTCAAATGCATCACAGAATTATTTTAGTTTTTCAGAACTGAAGTACAAGATTTTGTTTTCATAACGGTACATATATTTCAGTTCTAAATGAGAGAAAAATGCACTTTTCATCTAAATATGGGCAACATCAGTAACTTTTCATTCATATTTTCATTTTCAAAAATTTATATAAATTTGTCTCTATATTAACTTAGTGGTCCTATACCAACATACAAGCTTCTTTAGTTATCAGTTTATTATTCAAAATCTCATCTAACATTTCTTAGCCATTTCACAAGAAGTTCTCTTTAAAAGAGTTTGCTTGAGATACTGATCTTTTTTTCCCTGCTGCCTTTTCACACAACTGATTGGCAACAGTGTTCAGATCTTCAATGTCTGGTTCAATTCATGTCTCTCTTTTATCTCATCAATTTCATCTGAAACACTTTTTTTATTTCTCTCCTGTTTTTTCTTTTCTTCCTTTCTTGTTCCAAGTAAGAGTCATACTTTATCTAGACATTCCTGCAGAAAGCAGCAAGTCCTTACTGAGGTCCACATTGTGAATGCTTCCAACATCTGTGACGTGGTCAACTATCAAAACATCTTGGGGAAACTGTTTTTTCTTACACTGTCACTTTCTTATTTGTGAAAATACCTCATCCCGCTGCTGCCTGACCATGTGACAGATTTATGACATCATCGTTTGAAATATAGTGTTCATGAGGCCTTTGTAAGTTCAAGGGTGGGTGGGGCATATTCAACCTCACTTCTCAGTAATAAGTTCCTTCTCCAGTATATTAGAACAATTCATTCTTTTTCTTGATAAACAAAGAGGCAATATTTACCTCCAGTTCAGAGTTATAAACCAACATTTTACACTTTTCACCTTTCATGTGCAACTTTATGACAGATTCCCCATGTATGAAATGTCATTTCACAATCATGACAATGGAGATGACCTTCCATTTACCTCCCTTTAATCCATCTATTGCATACTTTATGCCCCATTCTGAATTGTACACACCGTTCTTTTTGTTCATGGTTTATACAAATTTTGATATGCTTGTTCAGCAAATGACACACATGCTTGTTTGCTTAACTTTCACCAGTGCATCATTTACTTGTATCCTTGTTAAATTAATCCACCTATAGATAATCACAAACTTAACAAATTCGGAGCCCACAACACACCATCTTACTTTCTTTTAGATTGAAACACTACATGTTTACATCATTACAATTGCTTCTAGGATTTGAAGGAGTTTTCAAACAAAATGAAGTAACATTCAAAGGCGATTAGGTTGACACATTGTTTTCTTGTCAGATAATCAATCTGAGAGAGAGATGGCAGCCACACATGGGTAAATCAACTCAACCACTGTACACAGGTTCACCTTTTAAAATTTGGTTTTGGACAAATACCATGCACCAAATATCAATATTGTTGTTGTTATTATTATTATTATTATTATTATTATTATTATTATTATTTTTAAATTATTAATATTGTTTATGTACACTATTCAGCAAAATCATAAAATATGTATATTACTGTTTTCTCCCAAATTTATGTTCCACAAAAAATTACTGTATTCTACTCAATGTAATCCATAAATTAAATGATCACTGACTTGAAATAATCACTGATTTTAGTTTGTTTTATACAGAATGACAATACAAGAATTTCACTACCGACATAACAGTTTACTTATGACTCTAAAACTAACTCTTTCATCTGCCAACTTCTATAAGTTTCACCTTGAAACAAGCATATTCCCTCTCTACATCAATCTGCAGGCATATTCCCTCTCTACATCAATCTGCAGACATATTCCCTCTGCACTTTCCTCTAAAATAGTAGACTTCTCTTGCATCTCATCTTGGCTATGTGAGAGAACAGCAAAGACCAAGTCATCCAGTTGCTCCCACAACATCCCTTGTATGCCATTTCTCCTGTCCTCTGGTGGTTTTCACAATCTAATCTACTGCCAATAGAAACAGAAATGGTAACTGCAAACATCCCTGTCTCACTCCAGTTCTGATGTCAAACCTATCCAGTGGTCCTCCTTTATGAATTACTTCACACATGGTCCCCTAGTATGTGTTGCAGATTAATGCAATAACTTTCCCTGGTATCCCATAATTCTTTACTATATGCCATAAGCAGTCATGATCGAGGCAGTCAAAAGCTTTCAAAAACTCTCCCTGTAACTGTTGTATTCACTAAGATCACCTCTCTTTGGTATTTTAAAAATAATGCTTTCTTTCTATTCCTCTGGTATTTCCTTCGTTTCCCAGATCCTTTCTACCAGTTGGTACAGCAATGTTGTAGATGTGTTGATGGCTGATTTTAGTGGTTCTGCAGGTATTCTAACTGGACCTGCAGCTTTACCCTTGTCCAGCATTTGGATGATTTTCTTGATTTCTTCTCTCATTGGCCTTTCACAATGAAATGGTAATGTATCTGTAAAGGTCAGCACCTTAGACCACTAAGCTAACAAGAGTTCTTGATAATGTCATAATGAGATTTTCTCACCCTGCTTTCACTGGGTACAGACTTAATCTGGAGCTACATTCATAGCTGCCAACCTTCCAGGCTCACAATTAGTGAAAATAGGGATAAAAAGTCGTGAACTTAAACATGAATCAGTGAAAAATACCATGACAATAACTCCATCCACTCTGACCGTCAATACTACACTATATCAAGTTTGCAAAATAAAAATAAAACACTACATACATGCAGAAATATTTATTTATCAAGACATGATACTGTGGCAGACCTGAACTTCCTTAACTGCTCGATCGTAAATTTGTTTTCTAAACAGTTCCGACTTCTTGCCTGCTGGTTGATCTTGGGGACTAAAATTGTTGACAAATTTTATGCAGCTAAGGAAGCCCTAAAGTCTGTCTTATTTTTCCTCACTAAAGAAAATACTCTTTCGCTGTCACTGTTGCTGTGAGGAATGCACAGGAGCTGCAGCATTTTTGGTTCTTCCACAGGAAAATCTGGAAGCGATTTTCAAGTCCGGGAACATTTGTCAGAACAAATGTTTAGCATGGTCTACAGCTGACAAAGGTAGATTGTGTTCGACAAGAAAACTCACAAATAATGCTTCAGCATTGGTAGCCTGCAGGTCTTCCGCCAATTGTTTAAAATATTCCAGAGCTGAAATCTGCGAATTCTTAATTTCCCAACTTCTACCTGTTTTTTGCAACCGACATTCTTCTTCACATCGTCTCTGCGATGGCAAACTGAGTGCAAAAAGCATGAATGAATATCAATGTTTAATGGCAGAATGCACGGCCAATGTTTGATATATTCCAAATTAAACTTCACTTTTTGAGTAATACATTTCTTTTTCCTTGGTGGTGAAGACATTTTCAAAATCTTACATGCGATGCTGAATGATAACTCAAATCAGTGTTTTGACGCATGTGCGGAGCAAATTTCCGGTTAGGCCCCAGTTTCTCTCAAAAGCATTTGTAAAACTACTCTTATACATATAGACTAAAATAGGCTAAAATGCTTGCTACTGGGCCAACTGTACTAATCGGCTGTAGATCTACTAATATCGTGACCAGCAGTACCGAATCGTTTCGGCAACTGCGAATATCACGACTAGCGCTTAACGGGAAATCAGTTATTTTATTAAAGATTTAAAATAGTTGAGGATTGGAAAATTCGTGAATTTTTGGCTTACGGCGTGAATCGCTGAAAAAGTCGTGAAATTCACACCAAATTCGTGAGGGTTGGCAGCTATGTACATTATGTAATGACTGGGATGTATAAGGTCTTGTCTTTCTCTCTTATGAAGTCATTTGCTTTTTGATAATTACTTAATTCTATAGTTCTTATAAAGGTCTGTATTCTTTATTGCTTTACTAATGCTACACTTTTAAAAAATCCGCAAATACGGTGAATATGCCACTAATACTAATCCACAAATACGGTGAATATGCCACTAATACTAATTCACAAATACGGTGAATATGCCACTAATACTAATTCACAAATACGGTGAATATGCCACTAATACTAATTCACAAATACGGTGAATATGCCACTAATACTAATTCACAAATACGGTGAATATGCCACTAATACTAATCCATAAATACGGTGAATATGCCACTAATACTAATCCACAAATACGGTGAATATGCCACTAATACTAATCCACAAATACGGTGAATATGCCACTAATACTAATTCACAAATACGGTGAATATGCCACTAATACTAATTCACAAATACGGTGAATATGCCACTAATACTAATTCACAAATACGGTGAATATGCCACTAATACTAATCCACAAATACGGTGAATATGCCACTAATACTAATCCACAAATACGGTGAATATGCCACTAATACTAATCCACAAATACGGTGAATATGCCACTAATACTAATCCACAAATACGGTGAATATGCCACTAATACTAATCCACAAATACGGTGAATATGCCACTAATACTAATCCACAAATACGGTGAATATGCCACTAATACTAATCCACAAATATGGTGAATATGCCACTAATACTAATTCACAAATACGGTGAATATGCCACTAATACTAATCCACAAATACGGTGAATATGCCACCAATACTAATTCACAAATACGGTGAATATGCCACTAATACTAATCCACAAATATGGTGAATATGCCACTAATACTAATCCACAAATATGGTGAATATGCCACTAATACTAATCCACAAATACGGTGAATATGCCATGATCAAAGATCTCATCATCTATCAGCACATGTTAATTATTTTGGTTATTGAGGTTATCCAATTATTATTTACATTGTCAGTTATGTTTGGCTTTTGGCTGGAAATAAATTTCTGATTAATATTTATCATATTTCAATTTATGGACAGGATAAATAAGTTTTACCTTATAATTAACTTTGTAATTCATTTGCCATAATGCCAACAGGCAGCATGATAAAAATGATAATGATTTGGGTCTATGTATTTTTTGTACAAAATGCTTTTATAAATATGAATGTACATAATATTTTAATAAGAACCATGAATAAAGAACAAACTATAAATATATCAATTAGAGGTATAAACCTGTTGAAAACTGGCTCTCCTGCACAGATCACATTCTGTAACCACCTGGCTCAAGCGACCACTTGTGTACGCATGTGCACATGTGTGTGTGTGTGTGTGTGTTGTAGTGCAGAATACATTCTCAATTTTCAATTCATCTTAACATTTCAACAACATTTTCCAATAATAAGTACTAGTTATTGGTTCTTATTGACACAACTGTTGAAAAGATATCTTTGCCTTCAGGGTATGACCTACCTTGCATTCAAACCCCTCCTCTTCCTTTCTGGGGACTTGCTGCCTGCAGCTGCTGCTTTCCGTGGGTGTCTGAGCCCTGTTGCCCCCTCTGGAAGTGCATCAGCTGGAGCTGCTGGGGTTTCAGGGCTTTCCTCCTCAGCCTCCTCTTGTTCAGTCTAAGTAATAAATTTCATCATCATCAACATCATCCCAACAAAGTTATCAATAATTAAAATACTAATTTAGAAAAACTTTTTAGATGATCCAGACAGACAATCAGGGAGGTTCATTAATGCTAATTACATACAGAAATAATCATGTCACTAAATTCAATGTATTACACTGAGTCAAGCCGATGAAAAACTGAAGAACTGATAAGTCATTGCATCTAAAATAGTTTCTGATACACACATGTATGCACACACACACACAAACACTGAGACCATAGGTATACAATTTTGTCCCTATACATAATTAAAATTAAATGCATTTCATAATTATCGTAACATTCACAGTAACTTATTTAACAATTCAGATTCAAATTTAAAAAGCTTTTCATGATCTAGATGGATAGGATATATCAAATACTGCAGATGGGTGTGGGGGTGAGCTGAAAATGCAAATTTCTTCAAGTGAAAGAAAAGGCACTCCCTGGACAATGTGCCCTTGATGCACCATTAAATTCATTACAAACATCAACCATCTTTACTTGCATAAAAATCAAATCCAACTGCAAACATCATAGAGCCTGATCTGGCATTGTATGATGTGCTGACAAATCAGGATCTATGTTTATCTGTTTTACTGATTATTCCTAACAAGCTGCAAAGACCCAGATCTGACAGCACATTATGTGATGGCAGATCTAAATCTGCGCAGCTTGCAGTTGAACTCATCTTGGAGGAAGAATATATATTAATTTTTCCATGAATAACAAATAAGTGAATGACAGTTCCTTTTACTGAACAATCAGAGAATGGTGATGATAAATGATAAAGATATAAAGAAAGAATTTTCAATGTTGATTCATTAACATTTAATATTATGAATGACCAAATAACAAAAAAAGAATCAAGATAAATATTATGAAATAAAAATCTGACCTGACTTCTTTTTGACAATATCAAGGTTCTATTTACTCCACATCCTTGAATTTTTTTATTTAATCCTGTACAGGTTTACAGGGTAGGGATCTCAAATGTTTCAAGGTATGACCAGGGACTATGTCTTGAGGGTTGGAAGCTCTATGTTAGGCCTGCCTGGTATGTGGCAGACATAGATATGGATTTGTCGATGATGACAAGACCTGAGAAATCCCTAACCCAAAAGGGAAAGGTCTAAACACAGGTTCCCCCTTGCTTTCAGATGTAATTGATGACAGAAGGGTTGCTGGAGAGAATGTATATGCTCTTTTCATAGTGTCTCTGATCAAAAATGAAATGTATTCAATATGGGAATGATATGTAATAATCACTCCCTTTAAGGCAAAACCCTCCTCACTTCTAGGAAGGTTAGCACCTTTAGTCCATTGTGCTGGCATCTTTGCAGATTGTGATTTCTGGCAGTTGATATTGCAACATGTTGCCAACCATAAGCAAGGGATATAGCAAGGCTATGAAGATCTGTTCTGTTTGTGGTTTCTAGGGTGATGGCAGGTATGTGAAGATCTGTTCTGTTTGTGGCAGCTAGAGTGAGGGCATGGCTGTGAAGATCTGTTCTATTTGTGACAGCTAGGGTGATAGCTATTTGTGGTAGGTAGGGTGATAGCAAACCTGTGAAGATCTGTTCTTTTTGTGGCAGCTTGGGTGATGGCAAGGTTGTGAAGATTTGTTCTGTTTGTGGTTTTGAAGGTAATGGCAAGGCTGTGAAGATGTGTAATGTTTATGGTTTTTAAGGTGATAGCAAGGCTGTGAAGATCTGTAATGTTTGTGGTTTCTAAGGTGATGGCAAAGCTGTGAAGATCTGAAATGTTTATGGTTTCTAAGGTGATAGCAAGGCTGTGAAGATCTGTAATGTTTGTGGTTTCTAAGGTGATGGCAAGGTAGGCACACTCATAATGGCAGGGACTGTCAATTTTTTCTCTTACATGGATGGGGTTTCTGTCATAAGAGATTCAGCTAAAAAAAACTACAGCATGGTGGGTACATCAGTAACCATGTGCTCAAGTCTGTTTTTTGACAGTGATGGCGACCCTCAGACCAGCACATTCACATGCAATCTGTACTGGTAGAGTGGTTATCTTTTTCAACTTCAAACACTTGAGGCCCACTTGCCATTTCATTATGGTAAACGCATGAACAGAGAGGTTTGCATTGCAAATCCCTGTATCCATTAGGGAAGATCATTAACACAAATCCCTGTATCCATTAGGGAAGATCATCAGCATAAATCCCTGTATCCATTAGGGAAGATCATTAATACAAATCCCTGTATCCATTAGGGATGATCATTAGTGCAAATCCCTGTATCCATTGGGAAGATCATTAGCACAAATCCCTGTATCCATTAGGGAAGATCATTAACACAAATCCCTGTATCCATTAAGGAAGATCATTAATGTAAATCCCTGTATCCATTAGGGAAGATCATTAGCGCAAATCCCTGTATCCATTAGGGAAGATCATTAATGCAAATCCCTGTGTCCATTAGGGAAGATCATTAATGCAAATCCCTGTATCCATTAGGGAAGATCATTAACGCAAATCCCTGTATCCATTAGGGAAGATCATTAGCGCAAATCCCTGTATCCATTAGGGAAGATCATTAGCGCAAATCCCTGTATCCATTAGGGAAGATCATTAATGCAAATCCCTGTATCCATTAGGGAAGATCATTAGCGCAAATCCCTGTATCCATTAGGGAAGATCATTAGTGCAAATCCCTGTATCCATTAGAGAAGATCATTAGCGCAAATCCCTGTATCCATTAGGGAAGATCATTATATTCTGGACTTCGGTCTTGGCCAACAAATGACATTTTTGTATTTCTGTTACTAAAACAAGCCAAAATGTGGCAAACATCTTTTAACTTGGAAGGGCTGAATTGCAACGTAATAGATTTGCTCCTAATAGATTCAAGAACTTTTAAAAATCAGGACTTTAAAAGTCTTCATTTGCTTTCCTGACATTGGCTGAATTACCATAAGCTAAACGTCTGAATTACACAATTATTTAAAATCACTAGGAATTTAACTGACCTGTAAAGTATTGTTTTCCCTCATCTGCGTCATCAGCATGTGGAACAGGTTTTCCAGTGGTGTGCCACTCTCTCCACCTGGTGTATAGACCGTTGCCTGGAAACAAATAAGAAGTATCATACATGAGATGTTTTACCAGAAGAAAAAAAATGTTCAAAATTAGTAAACAAAATATGGATAGAAAGAAAGGTTTCTCAGAGTTCCATGCATACAAAGTCTACAATCAAACAGTGGCCCAATGGCCTTCCTGGAAATAAATCTAGAAGCCCGGCTTTTATTTTATTAGCTCCAAGAATGTGATGTGAGATTGTAAGCATTCTTTTCTTTCTTCATTCAGACTACAGATCTCTGTAAATCTCTCTCATGTTCATTTTTAAATCAGACTGTTGTTTAAACAGCTGAAAAATGTCTCTTTTGACAAAAAAACTATGTCCATATTTGCATGTCACTGAAAAACATACCAACAAAATCTCTCAGATTAACAGAAAACAGATGCCTATTAATAATTTCCTTCCATCTAAATAAAGACAGAACTAATTTACAACAAAGAGATTTTCACATAAAAGTGATTTTTTTAAATTCACTGGTTGATACATGTACAAGTATGATGACGCTTTGATCAGATGATAAAACTTGCTGATTTATCACTTTTTTATGTATCAAAATTTGAATGTTTTTGAATCATACCAGAGTAAATTGTTTACTACATGTATATCCAATCTAATTGACATGGATCAGTACATAAAAATGTTGAAAAAGTTGGAAATAACAATCATTGGTTATAAACTTCTAAAAAACCAGTACAGTGTTAAACATTATAAACAACATTTAAAGCGTTTTGAGACCATTGATTAAACAAACAAACAAACAAGACAAAAAATATTTTATGAAATTTCATCACATAAATGCAACCATCAGTCAAAGGAGGTTTTATACCTATGATATTATAGTATTCACAAACTTTCCCGTTTGTTTGTACCTCCCTACTACTGACAAAAAACAAATGGCATCAAACATATAAATAATGTAAAAATACTGAGACATTTCATTCAACGATTAATAACTTCTGACCTGATTATTGCCAGGGGTCCCCAAACAGTCAACTTATAGCCATTTCAAGTCAAACAGCAGTTACTTTAATACTATGGTCACCATATCTGCAATGGGGCTAGTCCAAGTTTACAAGTAACAGATGTGATATAGTTCACTTAGATAATCTCAATAATTCTGTAAATTTGGGAGTTACACCTCATTAAAAACTTTTTTTTTAAACCTCCTTTTTATTTCTTCAATTTGTTTTAGACATATTAAAACTAGACGTTACCAATATTGGACACGAACAACACTGTTTTTTACTGAAATGGAATATTCTAGAAACCAGAAAAGAACAGTGAGCAGTCCATCTGCTTGTTTACATTGCGAGCTTCTGTTTAGGTTTAACATCACCAAGTTCACAGTGTCACATATCCCCTGCGGACAATCAGGTTACAAATTATAAATTGATGAATGAAATGACTAAGCTTTGTGCATTTTTTTAATATCCTTGATGCTTCTTTGCTTTGAAAATCAGTATAGAGGTACAAGCAAATGGGAGGGCGTGCAAATACTATACTCAATTATGCAGATTATTACAATATAACCTTTGTGCTATTATAGTTTTAGGTAATTACTTTACCTTGTTATTTACTGCTACCATCAAATTAGTTTATGTAAGGACAATTTCTTTAATGGATAATAAAGTAATAATTACATGGTTATATGATAGGGATCTTAACAGTTAATGACCAAATGACAAGATTTTGTGACATGAAATAATTACATAGCTTTAGGGTAGTGATCTTAACAATTAATGACCCAAGGACAAGATTTTGTGACATGAAATAATTACATGGTTATATGATAGGAATCTTAACAGTTAATGAGCCAAGGACAAGATTTTGTGACATGAAATAATTACATTGTTATAGGGTAGGGATTTTAACAGTTAATGACCCAAGGACAAGATTTTGTGACATGAAATAATTACATAGTAATAGGGTAGGGATCTTAATAGTTAATGACCCAAGGACAAGATTTTGTGACATGAAGTAATTATATGGTTATAGTTTAGGGATCTTAACAGTTAATGACCCAAGGACAAGATTTTTTGACATGAAATAATTACATGTTTATAGGGTAGATATCGTTAATGACCTAAGAACAAGATTTTATGACATGAAATAATTACATGGTTATAGGGTAGTGATCTTAACAGTTAATGACCCAAGGACAAGATTTTGTGACATGAAATAATTACATGGTTATAGGGTAGATATCTTAAAACATTAATGACCTAAGGACAAGATTTTGTGACATGAAATAATTACATGGTTACAAAACGTTAATGACTTAAGGACAAGATTTTGTGACATGAAATAATTACATGGTTATAGGGTAGGGATCTTAACAGTTAATGACCCAAGGACAACATTTTGTGACATGAAATAATTACATAGTTATTGGGTAGTGATCTTAACAGTTAATGACCCAGGGACAAGATTTGTGACATGAAATAATTGCATGGTTATAGGGTAGTGATCTTAACAGTTAATGACCCAGGGACAAGATTTGTGACATGAAATAATTGCATGGTTATAGAGTAGGGATCTTAACAGTTAATGAGCCAAGGACAAGATTTTGTGACATGAAATAATTACATAGTAATAGGGTAGGGATCTTAATAGTTAATGACCCAAGGACAGGATTTTGTGACATGAAATAATTGCATGGTTATAGGGTAGTGATCTTAACAGTTAATGACCCAGGGACAAGATTTGTGACATGAAATAATTGCATGGTTATAGGGTAGGGATCTTAACAGTTTCCATGTAATGACCAAAGGGAAAAATTGTTACACGAAATAATTACCTGGTTTTAGGGTAGAGAAGAGAGCATAACAATGTATGTAATGTCCCTGGGGCAAGCTTTTGTGACATGAATTTTTTTAACTCTTGTTCTTTTGTAAGAAAGATATTACACTGAGTCCACTTGCAAATAAAATTTTTACAATAAAACTACTTTTGCTAATTTAGTTTTCCAAATGACTGGAAAATAAAGGATAGTTTTTATGGCCCAGTGTAAGTGAATGATCAATTTGTGAACTGTATTTCCTTCACAAAAACTAAACAAATTCATGCTTGTTAGAATAAGGCAATTTCATTGCATGCTGTATCTGACATACGTCAAAATCAAATGAAGGTTCAGGTGGCTGTAAGGAAATGAACCTAACAGCCCAGCTTAAATCAGATTGTAGCTAAAGCAATCTGTAAAAAAAAAAAAACCTAGCTGCCCAGATTAAATTTTGTAACCCTGAAATGACACATTTATAGATAAACTGTTATCTTTTGGCATTAAGGTTTTTTGTTACTTTTAGTCATTAATAATTTTTCTTTTGCAAAATATTTGGATAATTACATTTTCTAAACAAAATCGACAGAGAAGAAATCACAAATTCATACATCAGCTGAACAGGCTATCTGAATTCAATCTATGGCAGCCCTGACCTTGCTTTCTGGTAGCCACATGGACTAAAAAAACAAATTATTTATCTGTCATTGGCATATATTACTAAAACACCCTTTTATGAACCTAACCGGTGAGTGTTCCTCCTCATGAAGCTTTCGAGCAAGTTCTTCATCAGCATGAGCCAGCTCTTCCTCCAGTTCTTTTTGGAGACGTCGTGCCATTTCTTCATCCTCCTCAAATGAGGTCTCATTAAGTTCTCTATTCAACTGACGTGCATAAGCCTCATCTTTTGACACACTATATGGCCTTTCTCGGCTGCCTGTCTTTGGCCTGACAGCTGCATCCTTGCTTGCCATTTCATAACCTTGTCTTCACTGGTTAACAAGTTTTCATCATTTTGGTATGCTAACTTGATATTTTATGATGATTCCTTGTCCTGCAAAGAAAATATTGAAATTTAAGTTAAGTGATACTGCTAAAGCCAAGTAAAAAGTATTACTACTACTGCTGATGTAATAGACACACACATCTTAATGAGTCTACATTTATCTCTGGGTCCAAGTTCATATAAAATACTGTAATTAAATTCTACATGCGTCTCAATCCAAATGCACCTGTAGCTACTAAAATCTACCAAGAACATCATTATTGTTATCTTGTTATCAGTCTGAAAAACAGATCTTACATGTTTTTTCATTGGGTGAGAACAGGGGGAAACGACACTGAACCTGCAAAGTGGAGAGTGCTCAACATGGACAAAGGGAGTTAACTCCTATAGCATGTATATACATGTGATGTGGGTCACTGTTTATGACATCACCACCAATATGCTTACCAAAAATGGCTATAAAGCCCACAAAAACCATCGGTCAGGAAAGGTAGCAAGTACTGCAGAAGACTACAACAAAATTAGCATCTAAATCACATTTAAAATACTTCAAACATTACAAAATTTATATTTTTTCCCCTTCAATGTCAAAGAGTTATCAAATTTACATGATCCCCACATATTTTGCCTGGTCACATGAATTCTCTAACTTGTCATACAGAGCTGTGATCTAACATGCCTTATGACTTCTATAGACTTTTCATGAAATTTATGTAGATTATCAATTTTTCTAAGTGCAGATTTACTAAATACTGAAAATATCCAAGACTGGGCCAGGGAATGAAAATGGTAGTTGAATGAATATACATTATTTGTCAAGTTAAAGCACAACCAAAACTAAAAACAATGCCCACTCCGGTCTGAGGTTGAAAAATATGCCAGCAGAGCTAGGTGTGTATTCTTCTACATATGATTCAAAATGAATTGCCCGTGTTTCTGTAAGATCTGAACCAAATAGTGGTCTAGTAACAAAGTCAGTTTTTCTTGTAATTCAAGATTGGGACTCTCCCAACAACTGGACAAGTGATTTGATTTAGCCAATGAGGTGACATAATATGCTTTTGTTACAAGATAACAAGCAACCTCAAGTAAACATAGCCAATGTTCCTGCTGCAGCATCTGTTAAAAAAGTGATGTTTGATTATGTCCTTTTTAACTCACATTATAAATTTGGTGTGAATGATTACAGAATATATAGATAAATTCAGATACAAGGAGAAATGTCATTGGACTACCTTCTTTCAGTAAAAAGAAACTCAATTAAACATTTTACTAAACCATCAAAGCTCTTATCGAGTCCTGCAAGAGTCTGGTTGAGTAATACTACTCAGCTTTGAAGCATCATGTTGGAACACTAAATGCAAAGTGTGATTTGGGTCTATGTAGTCAACAGACAATGCAAAATCATATATGTGTTCTAAGCAGCTGAGGCAAAGTCTAATCTGGGTCAAAGCTGTCAGAGACTGATGCAAATCATATCGATGTTGAATGCACTTGATGTAAAGACAGATCTGGGTCAATGCTGTCTGTGACTGATACAAATGATATTGATGTTGTATGCACCTGATGCAAAGTCAGATCTGGGTCAATGCTGTCTGATTGATACAAATCATATTGATGTCGTATGCACCTTATGCAAAGTCAGATCTGTGTCTCAGATGTCAGTGACTGATGCAAATCATATCGATGTTGTATGCACTTGATGCAAAGACAGATATGCAGGGATTGTCCTGGGGTTTCGCCAGTGTCACAAATTGTGATTTTTTTTCCTTATTGGTGACAAAATTATCCCACCTGGCGATTTTTTTGGCAACAGACTTTTTAGTTATTTAATTTGTACATACAATCATGAATTTGGACTGGATAAATTAAAAGGGAGAACGAAAGGAAGCCACAAACTTGACTAAGCAATGCATTGGAATCAATCTGTTACACAAACGATCCTTTGTTCGTATTGACAACCCCATCTTTACAGTGCATTGTTACATCATAATCTGCTTATGCTGACATCTGGGCTGAGTACTGTATGCTGTGATACAGTCAATCATGCTACCGAACTATACCTACAACTGACCAACTTCTGAAGACGCGAAAAAAACAGATACAATTAACTGAATGGCTAATCCTTCTGTTTTTTTTTTACATATACCAATACAATAGTTTTGCTGAACCTTCATAGAAAACTGATAACCTTTGAAGTACCGACTACTGTGTATAAATACAAAGCAAATGGAAAAAATCTCAATCACAATATATATCTGTTGCCAGTGCAACATTATCATGAGCAAACGGAAGTTAGACATTGCATGTTCATCATCTCATCCTAAGTTACAAAAATTAACAGCGTTTGGATTTAGTGCAAATTCATCAGACAACAGTCACTGAACCTGATGATAAACCTTGCAATCCAACATCATCTACATGTAGTGCTTCAAGTGCAACACCACATTATGATGAATGGGGCAAAAATTCCCGAAAATTTCTAGACAGTTGGAAACTTGAGCATCCGTGGCTGAGATATGATGAAAAGTTAAAACAGGTCTTAAGTGATGTATGTATCAAGGCAAAGTTCGTCAATTCATTTACAACTGGCTGTGATATTTTGAAGGAGTGTGTCACCAAACATGAATCCAGGCGGGGTAAGTAATATTTGTGCATTTTACTCATTGATCTTTTCCTTTTGCCATCAATCCCGTGTTACGGCTGCAGAGACTTTAACTCCGCAACAAGAAATAGCAAAAAAACAAGTTTTGCATAATTAAAAATAATTATTTATTTCTCAAAATACAGGAGTGAAAGAATCCCTAAATTGGGTGTGAATTTATGCTTATATATATAGTCCAATATTGCCAGGTGTTGATTCGTGTAAGTTTCATTCATGGGAATGGAGATCCTATTTTTGCTTGTCGAGAAAATTTATAGAGCATTCAGTGATCAATTCTTGGGATTTAGGAAGCAATTCACTACAAGCTTTGTGAAGCTAGCCATAAAAGGGGGGGGTCATTTAATTATGGAATGCATGCAATCGACGGTCGCATTATACGTCACTTATCTTACATTGCAATGTACGATCATAGGGTTTTATTATTATTAAAATGTCAACTAAAGTTGATAATGCATTTTTTTTCAGGTAACAACAGTCATACATGTGCACAAATGGTGATGCGGGATGCCAACACCATGGAAGCAGCGAAGATCACTGCCATTAGTAAAAGCAAAAATGCTATTATTAGTGCTATGCGGAACACTTTTTTTGTGGCTTACTACAACCTGGCTAATACAATTGTCCCAAAGCTGCACCAGTTGTGTATCACACAGGTATTGAGAATATTATATTATAGCTTGTTAACAGTAATATTCTATGGATTTAAATGACAGTAACATAGGGAAAAACACATGTACAACCTTAATATATTCAATGTGACGTTACTGTAGTACACCGTGGTTGTTGTATAAATGCCAATTTTTTGTTAATCATATATATATCAATCAGAACATGTATAATTATAAATGAAATATTTATGGCATACAAAATTAATGATTATTTCTATTTCAGGGCGCCACCCAACTCTCAGACCTCAAAGTAGATAAGCACACATCGCATGACAGTCACAAAAGCACCAGTGAGTTTCAGCAGTCGTTGGCCGATGTAATAGTTGATGAGATGGTTACCGAGGTCAAGGAATCTCGTGTTTACAGTGTCATGCTTGATGAGAGCACAGATGTTTCAGTACATCAGAATTTGATTGTTTATGTTAGGTACTTAACTAGTTTGGTTGGCAGTGTTGAACCAGTGACACAATTTCTAGGTATTCGTCAGCTTCAAACCACAAACGCAGAATCTATATATTCAGAGTTGTTAGGTTTAATTAAGTCATTTGGTTTTAGTCTGGACAATCTGATTGGTGTATCAACAGATGGTGCTGCAGTCATGTTGGGTTGCAAGAGTGGTGTTGTTACCAGGTTGAAGGAGGCTACTAAAGGTTTGCTTGCAACTCACTGCATTGCAGATAGGTTAGCTCTGGGTACAGGTGCTGCAGCTGACGAGGTTAGATACATGGTTAAGTTTCAAGATATACTGAATAATATGTACAAGTATTTTGCATATTCCCCCCCGTAATATGTGTAGGCTTGTGGCAATTCAGTCAGTGTTGGAGTCTTCTCACACTCGCTTGCATCGGGTATTCCACACAAGGTGGCTGAGTTTTGAAGGTAGTGTACAGGCAGTTGTTGATAATTTTCAAGCTCTAGTTAGTGTCTTCTTGGAAGACAAGTCTGCAAAGGCTCTTGTATTGTATAAGCCCATTGCTTGTTTCAAATTTGTTTATACAGCACACTATATGGCTGACATTCTGAGGCCTTTGGCAGTTCTGTGTCAAGCTTATCAGAGATCTGATAATGACTTTACCGAGGTTAATCCCCTTCTCCACTCCACTGTTGAGCTTCTTGAAAGTCTGAGGTTCGAGTCTGGTAGTAACATTTCTAGGTTTCTTTCTGAGATTCCAGCAGAACCAAGTTTAGATTCATCAGGTTTGTATACTTTTGAGTACAAAGGCCATACAATTAGCGACGGTGCTAAGCAAAGGTCGGAGGCTGCATCATCTTGTGCCAAATTTATAGATATTGTTATAGACAATCTAAAAGCAAGGTTCACGGAGGATGGTGATTCGATAGTTTTGAGTGCTCTAACCAAGTTGTTTGATCCCTATTTGTATGGTTCATAGGCTAACAGTTCCATTCTTTCAGAGGTTTCAGGTATTGTTTCAGATTACTTGTCTACTTGTGGGTTTGGTAATCAGTCAGAGGTTAGTCAGGAGTTGGCTGACTTTGTGGCTTATGCTAGTGTTCAAGTTCTCAGGAATAGTAAGGTGTATAGAGGTGTTAAGGACTTGATTCAGTTGGCAGTGAGATCCAGGGCAACATACCCTTGCGCATCTGCGGCTGCTGAGAGACTACTGGTGTCACCTGTCAGCACTGTAGACTGTGAACGTGGATTCAGTAAGATGAACCTCATAAAAACTGACATCAGAAATAAACTCTGCATCTCATCTCTCGAGAATTTAATGAGAATCAGCATGTACAGATGTGAAAAATTAGACTTTGAAACTGCATTCAACAAGTGGGCAGCCCTAAAATCGCTACGGATCTTCATGTAACACGTTGTAACATTTTGTTAATGCTTGTTGTAATTAAAGTATTAACTAACCCATCTTTTGTAATTTTTATTGCCTGTTACATTAATAGACTAAATTAACACTTGGAAAAATGTATACTACTTGTTCTGGCGACACTTTTTGAAAATTGGCGACAAAATATTGAGGTTAGCGATTTTTTTGGCGACAGCTTTTTAAAAGCCAGGACCATCCCTGGATATGGGTCAATGCTGTCAACAGTTGGTGCAAAGTCAGATTTGCATCTATGCTGTCAGCAGCTGGTGCAAAGTCAGATTTGGGTCAATGCCGTCAGCAGTTGGTGCAAAGTCAGATCTATGTTGTAAGCAATTGGTGCAAAGTCAGATCTGGATCTATTCTGTCAATAGTTGATGCTAGTTTAGATTCATGTTTATAAAAGCTGATGCAAAGTCACATTTATTAGGCAGCTGATGCAAGGTTAAATGTATGCAATCCATAGTTGCTGCAAGGTTACATCTGGGTATATGCCATCAGTAGTTAGATCTATGCTATTAGCAGTCCATGTAGAGCCAGATTAATACTGTTAAGCAGATCATTCACAGTTAGATCAAAGCTAGGCACAGCTGATGTAAAGTCAGAGCTTGATCTATGTTCTTAGTAGCTGATGCAAAATCAGATTTTGACAGAAGCTGCTAAAAATTGACAGTTGATGCAAAATGAGAACTAGACAGAAGCTGTTAAAAATTGACAGCTGATGCAAAATCAGAACTAGACATATACTGTTAGCACTTGCAAATGCAAAGTCAGATCTGGATCTATGTTGTTAGCAGTCGATACAGAGTCAGACCAATACTGTTATCAGTCGATGCAAAGTCAGACCTATACTGTTAGCAGTTGAAGCAAAGTCAGACCTATACTGTTATCAGTCAATACAAAGTCAGACCTACAATGTTATCAGTTCATGCAAAGTCAGACCTATACTGTTAACAGTTCATGCAAAGTCAGACCTATACTGTTATCAGTTGATACAAAGTCAGACCAATACTGTTATCAGTCGATACAAAGTCAGACCTATACTGTTAACAGTTGATGCAATGTCAGACCTATACTGTTATTAGTCTATACAAAGTCAGACCTATACTGTTAACAGCTGAAGCAAAGTCAGACCTATACTGTTATCAGCTGATGCAAAGTCAGACCTATACTGTCATCAGTCGATACAAAGTCAGACCTATACTGTTGTTAGTCAATGCAAAGTCAGACCAATACTGTTATCAGTCGATACAAAGTCAGACCTATGCTGTTATCAGTTGATGCAAATCAGACTAATACTCTTATCAGGTGATGCAAAGTCAGACCAATACTGTTATCAGTTGATGCACAGCAGACATATACTGTTAAAAGCCGATACAAAGTCAGACCTATACTGTTATCAGTGGATGCAAAGTTAGACCAATACTGTTATCAGTCGATACAAAGTCAGACCTATACTGTTAACAGCTGAAGCAAAGTCAGACCTATACTATTATCAGTTCATGCAAAGTCAGGCCTATACTATTAATGGTTGATGCAAAGTCAGATACTGTTATCAGTTGAACCAAGGTCAGATAGATACTGTTAGGTGTTGATGCAAGTTTTTTTTCTTAATTTCTTTTCTGGGATTAAACTTTATCCGACTGTACAGAAAGTCTTGCAATTAATTTTGACCAGTTCAATCTAATGGAAAATATTACTCCCAAATAATTGTAACAAGTTAAAAAATGTATATTCTCATACTTTTTAAATATACCACCATTTCAAAAATCAATTTTTGTTTTTATCCATATTAACAGTAAGACCCCATTTTCTTTCATTTTTATTTGAAAACAGTATCTGCAAAAATATATTATCATTATAAAGTAAAATATTTTGTAATTCACTGTCAACAAATATTTCAGTTTCACTTTTTCATTCACAACTGGCAAGAAGCCACTTAAAAACATAAAAAACAGTAAAGGACTGGATATATAACCTTGTCTCACTCCAAGCTTACATTCGAATTATTTCAAAACAAATTCCAGTTCAAAGACTGGCTATAAAAATATATGTCCCAGCACACTTACTCAACTGAACCAAGTCCCATATAAAAACATCAAGATACCATAAAACAAGACATTATAACTAGGCAGATCTGGGTCTGTGCAGTTTGCAACAGCAGGTCTAGGTCTATGCAGTTTGAAGTTGGACTCGACTTATAAGCAAGTACATATGGTAGTCCTACAGCTGTTTAGATTGATATGTTGAGGAGCAAATCTGGAAATCCCTACTAAAGGAAGATTTAGAAACTATTATATTAGGCGACTTAATATTCACAAGATAAAAACTCCACCATTAAAATGGATAAGAAACTTTGAAAGTTACAGCGTTACCCAAATAATTAACACTCTAACCAGAGTAATAGATAAAAGTGCAACTATAACACTGGTCAACAGTGAAATCATTACTGACTTGAAAAGGCCCTAATCTGTAGTATTTTGGTGTGCCGAACACGAATATAACCGTGAAAAATTTGTATTGGCTCTCGTTTTGAAGATATTCATATACCTCATTTTCTATGTTTCACTGTGTAAATTTCTCCAGTAGGACTGCAGCAACATCCGGAATAATGATGTAACATTGCATAATACCATCATGCTCACATCATCCACAGTTGATTGCATCATTTTCTGATGCAGTGCAATACTAATGCCATGCGGCTGCTGAAGTAAGTTGACGTCAGCAGTGTACTATACATGTGTAGGCCTATTATACTAATGCCAGGCGGCTGCTGAAGCTGACGTAAGCAGTGTACTATATAAAGCCCAATCAGATAGGTTCAGCATTTAAAATATTTTAGACGTTGTGCGAGACAGTTCAAGCTACTGTTACATAAAACTTATTATTTTATCCATTTACGTACAATAAAGAACAGTAATGCCTCGAAAGTGTGTTAATACCGCGGACAATTTTTGCTATATTTGTGGGGAAGTGACATTTGCCAACCAGAAGAAAAGTATCAATTCTCAAGTGAAGAAGGCATATCATCTTTACTTCGGATGCAAGGTTGGTGACCAAGACAAGCCTTGGGCTCCGCATATATGCTGTGCTACATGTACAACACAGCTTTCACAGTGGTTGAATTGCAAAAGGTCATCAATGCCGTTTGCAGTCCCAATGGTGTGGAGAGAGCCAAGCAACCACCTAAATGACTGTTACTTCTGCTTGGTTCCTCCTCTTTCCGGCGGAATAACGAAGCGAAAGAAGTCGAGAATAGTCTACCCAAACATTCCGTCTGCATTGAGACCAGTTCCACATGGTGAGGGACTTCCTATTCCAGAACCTCCAGCAGAATATTCTCTTGATTCATCTGACGAAGACAAAGGTGAGTCGACCTGTTCTTCTCCTGGTCCATCAGCATGCAGTGATCCAGATTTTCACTGTGGTGCATCATCAACCCCACACAGAATAACACAGGAAGAACTAAATGACCTGATTCGTGATTTGGACTTATCAAAGAACAAGGCAGAATTGCTAGGATCAAGACTCCAACAATGGAATCTTCTAGAAGAAGATGTCACAATTACTGCATATCGAAAGCGCCACCAGCAATTGGAGCCTTTCTTCAGAAAGGAAAGTAATCTGATATTCTGTTCCGATATTGAGGGCCTCATGAATGCTTTAAAAATCACTCATGACCCACAAGAATGGAGACTATTTGTGGACTCTTCGAAACTGAGTCTCAAGGCTGTGCTTTTGCACAATGGAAACATTCTTCCATCTATTCCAGTAGCGTATGCTGTCCACATGAAAGAGACATACGATAACTTAAGGCAGCTACTGAATTCCATTGAGTATAACAAGTACAGCTGGCACCTCTGTGGTGATTTGAAGGTAGTTGCCCTTTTAATGGGACTGCAGCAAGGATATACAAAATACATATGTTTCTTATGCGAGTGGGATAGCCGAGCAAGGGAAATGCACTACATGAGGAAGGAATGGACTCACAGGCAGAATGTAGCCATTGGAGAGAAGAATATCCAACACCCAGCTCTGGTTGAGGCTCAGAAAATCTTGCTACCACCCCTTCACATCAAACTAGGTTTGATGAAGAACTTCGTGAAAGCCATTGACCGGACTTTGCCAGCATTCCGATACCTGCATGAAAAATTCCCTCGACTCAGCGAAGCAAAGATTAAAGAGGGAGTTTTTGTGGGTCCTCAGATTCGAGAGCTTTTCAAAGATGACCGGTTCAACAACTTGCTGGAAGGTGACGCGAAACAAGCATGGAATGCTTTTCGCCTAGTTTCTACAAACTTCCTCGGAAATGTTAGGGCAGAAAACTATAAGGAACTAGTAGAAGACATGTTGATGAAGTATAAGAAACTTGGCTGCAATATGTCTCTAAAGATTCACTTCCTTCATTCCCATTTGGATTTCTTTCCTAGCAACTGTGGTATTGTTAGTGATGAACACGGCGAACGTTTTCATCAAGATATCGCAACAATGGAACAAAGATACCAGGGAAAATGGTCCACTACAATGCTGGCTGACTACTGCTGGACACTCCTCAGAGATGCTCCCGAACAGCTGTACAAGAGACAGGCGAAGAAATCTAAGATGTAGTCAATGACTTGATTTTTTATAGGTAGGCTATTACAGTTGACCTTTTACTATTGGAATGCATTTCGTTATGTAAACATTAATTTCTTGCAGATTACAAAAAAACTAGAGCCAATTTTGCAATTTGACTGTCATATTCGTGTTCAGCACATAAAAATTGATAAGAATTGACTAATTTTATTTCAGTAACATGACTTTTGTAAAAATTTGTTGTCCAGTGTAATTTATCATATTTATACTGATAAACCCAAAAACATGTGAATTTATGTGCCAGTGCTTGCACTGAGTGACCAATAGAAGGTCTGTAGATAGACTTGAAAACTATAGAAAATGGAGGAATTAAGCTATGTACCTAATAGATACGGCAAAAGAAGAGTACTATAAACAAGTTATAGATGAAAATAAGACTGTCAAGGCCTTGTGAAAGTAGCTAAAAGAGCTGAGCCCATTGAAAAATAATTGTTTACCCTAAGATATGAGATCCATCCAAGAACTGTTTACCCTAAGACTTAAGATCCATTCAAGAACAACTCTTTACCCCAAGACTTAAGATCCATTCAAGAACAACTCTTTACCCCAAGACTTAAGATTCATCCAAGAACAACTCTTTACCCTAAGACTTAAGATCCATTCAAGAACAACTCTTTACCCCAAGACTTAAGATCCATCCAAGAAGAACTTATTACCCCAAGACTTAAGAGCCATCCAAGAACAGTTATTTCCCCATACCCCAACTTTAGCAAATGATGACATAGCAACATCTCTACAAGATATTGTTGAAATGTTTAATAATTCCTTCAGAAGCTAAAATTTCTGACAATAAATATTTTTCAATAGCAAATATTAGTGAAGCTGAGGTTTCTGAGTATTAATCAATCCTCTGGACTCAATGTTACTGGTCCACCAATTCTTAAACTTGCTGTGCCACTAAAAAAGGTCATTAATGCTTACTATAACTTGAATATAAGTGTGGTAACTTTCCAGATACCTTGCAATTTGCAAAAAGGTTAATATATTTTTAAGAAAGAATAAAAGGAAGATCCAGGGAACCACAGACCTATATCGATTCAAACAATGTTACTGAAAAATAATTGAAAATAAAGTAGCTATGCAGGTCAATTAATTTTTTTAAAACATAATTTCTATTTCATAAGGCACAATCAGGATTTAGAACTATCACACACGCTAAACTGAACTCAACAAATTAAAAGCTCCTTGGATACAAATATTGGATAATGGTTCTTTGAATAGGATTGTTTTCCCTAACTTCAAGAAAGAGTTTTTTTTCTTTTTCTAGATGATCATGAAATTCTGCTGCAAAATCTTGAGCTATTACAGGCTGGAACATTATTCTTTAAAGCATAGGTCTCAACAAGTAACCATTGGTATGGAAATAATATTAGTGCACAATGCACTAATCAAACATGGATCCATCAATGCTCTATTTTAGGCCCTCCCTGCTATTTTGTGTAAACAATCTTCCAATAAATAATGAATTCACATTACAGATTTGTTTGCATCATTGTTTACTTCTGGTTCTGATAGTGAAGTTACCAAGATTAGATTCAGACCTCAATAAAGTTCAAAGTTGGGCACAACAAAATAAGATAGTAATTAACAAAGGTAATGACTTCTGGGACATAACAAGAATGACAAAAATTAGAGAACCCAAAATTATCTCTTATAATAAAATAAAAAAAAAAGTTAGTTAAAAAATGTTAAACATGAAAAGCACATAGTCTGTCAATAATGATTTACAATGGGATGACCATATTGACAAACTTTATACAGCACCATCATCCCAAATTGTATTACTCAGCAGTCAAGAAATATGGACTTATGGAAAACCGTATTCTTCTAACAATTGATTATTATTCAAATATATGGGCAAAATGAAAATTTCAACTTGACAGGATTTATAAACCTCAGGAAAGAACAGCACACATTATTTTAAATGCATCTATTGATTATTCATCACTAGCACTGTTTACAGAACTAAAAGGTTTACAGTGTATTAAAGAATTGATTTTCACTAGGCAGGTCTTGTATATAAATGTCTACATGGAACTGCAACAGAGTACATGTATCTGGATTTATTCAGACCTTATTCAATGCATTACCAGTCAAGATCAATATCAGATGAGACCTTCAATCACCTACACCAAAAACAGCAATTTTAGAAAAGCTTCCCATAGTCTGGCACAGTAGTTTAATGAAGAGATATCACTGAGATGTATCTGTTAGTAACAGAGCATACAAAATTTAGTATGTTAAAATAAATATTAAATAAATAATATCATGTATATGATGCTGATTGTTCTTTTTTCTTAATAGGGTCTCAAAGGAGAATAGTCCTCGAGTATGTGTCACCCTCTAGGAATAAGTTGTTATTATTAATATTATTATTATTATAAATATTCACCTGAAAAGTCTTTACAGCTGATTTAATATCTGAATATATAATGTTTTAACAGCGAGCATTATATAATTTTATAATAATGCATACCACAATCCCTCTCTATTTAACGACTTTTAAAATCAACAAGTAAGCAAAAGGATCTCATTTTTTTCCCCCAAAGATATTTCTGTATTAAAGCTTGCAATATAAAACATTATCCATTTTTAACTGTATTACATGTATCTTATCGTAGTTGTGAGCCAATGTTTTTTTTATTTAAAATTGATACAAATAATTTCCAACAAGCATCTAGTAGTTATTTCCTATGTAATTACTTACATTTAAGAGATTGCCTATAATTAAATCTCTTCTACATCTAATAGGGGGACCCCAAGTGGCTGAGTGGTCTAAGGAGTTTGCCTTTATAGATCACTCAAAAATACCCCCTCTGTCTAACTGCACTTGATTCTTGGCTTAACCAATGTGGATACGTGAGAAAGCTGGCCTGTAGCTTCCAGTGGGCCAGTGGTTCTTCTTCCACCAAATATGCTTACTAAAAATGCCTTTAAAGCCCACAAAAACCATTGGTCAGGAAAGGTAGCATTACAGAAGACTACAACAAAATTAGCATCTAAATCACATTTAAAATACTTGAAACATTCCAAACGTTATATCTGTTCCCCTTCAATGTCAAAGAGTTATCAAATTTACATGATCCCCACATATTTTGCCCAATTCTCTAACTTGTCATGCAGAGGTGTGATCTAACATGCCTTTTGACTTCTACTACATGTATCTTTTCCCTATTTCCAAGTTTAAAAATATCTGACAAAATTTCCTAGACCGGTTCTTTTAAACTGGTTTAAGACACTATATTTCTATCTTTTTAAATCTATGCATGTCAAATTGTACCAGGACAATTCAGAAATATTTCTAGGTTTATATAACCATCCCAGAAATATATGACAAATTCAATTAAAAGACATGGGCATTTTACTATACAAGAACTACAATGTATGATCAACAGTATTCTCATACCATTCCATTTGTTTGTACACCTACTGATTTTAAAAACAGAAGGTACCAAGGATATTAAAAAAATGCAAATACACTTTTCATTTTATTCATTGATTTATAAGTTCTAATCTGATTGTCACCAGTGGGTCCCAAATGCTGTCAACTTGTTGGCATTTTGAATCAATGGGAGTTTCCTTAGCAACACATTCACCATATTTGTATGAGCCAGTCTACGTTTTCAAACAACAGATGTGATGTAGTTCACTTTGAACACACTTACACAAGACTTCCTCCTATAAAACTAGGCACTGCAAATATTATAGTGTAAACTATGATCCTGCAA
The DNA here is from genome assembly GCA_028554795.2 of Sinohyriopsis cumingii. Classification (NCBI taxonomy): domain Eukaryota; kingdom Metazoa; phylum Mollusca; class Bivalvia; order Unionida; family Unionidae; genus Sinohyriopsis; species Sinohyriopsis cumingii. Next base: position 7,854,322 of record CM068839.1, read on the forward strand.
TGAAAACACCACATACTGGACAAGTTTGTACTACACCGTTCAATGATAATGATTTTAAAATCCGAGTCTTTGCTTTTCTTGATGCAGTCTGTAGCAGAACATTGTTGTGAAAGTAAATAGTGATCGATAACTTCATCTGGAAGTATTGTGATGACAACCAAGGTGCAGACCACTCAATAATTAGAAATGAACAGACTGATAATACTAAATCAATATTAAATTTTGGAACAACAAATACTTTCTCATTTATGATCAATGCATGAACACGCTGACGTATACCTGAGGGCTATGGATCACGATTCTTAAAGTTTGTGACAGGCGAATAAGTAAATAAAAAACACTGACCTTAAAGATATTATGTCGGTTTGTTCTTCCTTGCTCTACAATAAAATGCATTTTCAGGGTATGCGACTCTGAAGACGCTAATATTTATGAACATTTAAATATAGAAATAGGATGTCAGAATGATAAAAGTAGTATGGACACAATCTCACTGAGTGCCCCAGTGCATGATGACATACATATAATTGATATGAAACTAAATACAAAAGGTTTGAACATAGGTCACTTAAATGTACAAGGAATAGTGGGAAAAATAGACCAGAATAAGTCAATGTCTTCCAAGGAAAATAATATACATGTCTTCAGACTCACTGAAACCAAATTAAAGGCCAACTACAATGATGATCTATTTCACTGTCAAGGCTGCAATAAACCATTACACAACTACAGAGAGACAGTGGGGGGCGGGGTCTTGTATACATTAGAGAAGATGTAATTGCAGAAAGACGACTTGACTTGGAGTCACATGAAATTGAGAGTATCTGGGTGGACATTTTTCAAAATAATGCAAAACCATTCCTAATTGGTTTCATTTATAGACCACCTTCCTCCAAAGCAATTTGGAATGATAACTTTTTAAAACAAATGGAAAATGTTCTTGCACACGAGAAAGAAACATATGGACTGACTTATTCATGGATGTAGTCTCTAAGCATGCACCACTGAAAGTACATCAAGTAAAGACTGAAATTCAACCTAATTGGCTTACTACTGAAATCCTAGATGCTATGAAAACATGAGACCAATTCAAGGCTATGGAAAACCACATGCACAATATAAAGTATGGAGAGAAAAAAAAACAAGTATGATTAAAAAAGCTTTAAAAAAACTTATTATCAATCATTGCTTGAAAACATAAAGAGCAACACAAACTCCATTTGGAAAGTCTTCAATGAACTCACTGGAGAATACACAAAGATCAGACAAATAAAATTCACTCCCTTCTGGTAAATAACACCATAGTCACTGATGATACTGACATTGCAAATGTTTTCAATGATTTTTTCACCATCATTACCACAAAATTATAGAAACCAGTGATAGAAAACAACTTTAATGAACTGAAAATGTTCTGCAGCAGCAAAATCTCTAAGGAGGTATGTTTCTCTATCCCACCAGTATCAAAAAACTTTGTTAAAAAATGTCTCCCTGAACTTGATACCAAGAAAGGTACAGGACTTGATCAGATCTGTCCATGACTCATTAAGCCTTCGGCCTCTGCTATTGTAGATAACATAACATTTCATAATCAATTTAAGTATTGCAACCTCATCTGTACCCAAAATATGGAAAACTCCAAAAGTAACTCCAATTCACAAATCTGGTTCTAAGGATGATGCCGACCAATCTCAATACTACCAAACTTGTCAAAACTGATTGAATGTCCATGACTCATTCATGTCATATTTAACCAAACACTTGCTGTTACACCCTAATCAATCAGGCTTTAGAAATAAACATTCATGTGAGACTGCCTTGATATCCCTAACTGAAAAATGGCTTCAAGCACTTGACCAAGGTAGAATAATAGGATCTGTATTTGTAGATTTCAGGAAAGCTTTTAACATGGTGGATCATGAAATCCTTTTGAAGAAACTAAAAATCTACCAATGTGATCAAACAATTAGATGGTTTACTTCATACTTAAGTGAGGGAACACGTTTACATAAAAAACGTTCTGTCTGAACCTGGAACAATTAGATATGGAGTACCACAAGGCTCAATTCTAGGTCCATTACTATTCATTTTATTTATTAATGACCTACCACTTTTACTAAGAGACTCAATATCATCTACAGATCTCTATGCAGATGACACAACATTGTCAGACAGCCAAAACACAAATCATGAACTTGAAATTTATTTACAGAATGCCCTAAACAAACTGGAAAACTGGAGCACATGTAATGGCATGGTGGTAAATACTGGTAAAACTAAAATATTACTTATCTCAACATGGCTAAAAAGGACAAATCTTGATAGTGATGAACTATGTCTGACATGGAAGGATAAAAATGTGCAAATGGTCTGTCTCGATAGACTACTTGGTGTTCTGGTAGATAATAACCTATCATGGACTGAACATATCAAACATATCAGTAAAAAAAGTCAATTCAAGTTTATGGCTTCTCAGTATGATAAGACATTTTCTCCCTGAAAGGCACAGAAAACTATTTTATAACAGTTACATACAACCCTATTTAGACTACTGTAATACAGTATGGGGTAAAATGATAAAAATATAGCAAAGTTGGCACATCTTCAAAAAAGAGCATTAGGGCTAATATCAATCCAGAAAGAAAGCAAGGAAAATTTAGCTGGTAAGTTAAAAATATTACCTATTACAGACCGAATCTGTTCGAGAAAAGCCAAATTAACGTACAGGATATCCCATAATAGTGCTCCTGAATATTTATAATCACTATTCCAGTATAGGCTACCTGGTAATACTCCCCACCTGTGATCCATGTCTACCATACAGTATAAAATTCCCAAACCAAATAAGGAGTTGTCTTAAAAAGGTTTCCAATACTCTGGAACTCTGCTCTGGAACAGTATTCCAGTTGAGATTAGAAATGCCCACTCTATTTCCTTCTTCCAAACCCAATATATCTAGTAGCTTCAGAGATGCAGCTAAAATAAATAAATTCCTTTGTATGAGGGCCTCAAGGTAGATTAGTTCTTAGCTGTTACCCTCTTTAAATAGGTCATTATTATTAGTAGTATTATTAATATTTTAATTTCCAGTTTAAATCAGATGACTGCTGCAAACAATCAATAAATAGATGCCGTGTAGATTCCAGGTTATGCAAGAGAAGTTACTATAGTATCATGGCAATTCCGAGACAATACTGTTATGATTGCATATACTTGTCCTAATGGTGGGAGTTTCATGTATATGTTGCACAAAGTGTTAATCAGCTTGAAGAATGGATGCTACTTCTATGTTACTCATTCTGCTACCTGTGTCATCCAAGAGAAACTGGTCAGAGAGATTTAAAGAAATACATCTGTAAGCACCTGTGATGGGGAGAGTAGCCCCAGGATTAAAACTAAGAATGGATCACCAAGCATGAAAGTACACATACAGCTCAGACTGTTTAAACTCCCAGTGTTCCAGTGAAAAGTAAATAAAACAGGTACAACAAACACCTGTCAACTGTGAAAGTGACCATAGGTTCAATCTCTTGGTTCGTGACAAAAATTGTAATCATGTGATAAAACTCTTGCATACCTGTCAACTTCAAAAGCCAAGTATGGAGATTAAATAAAGAAAATTGGGAGATCGGGACCTAAAATTAGGGTTTTTCCCTGCCTTTTTAAAGCCGGTTTACACTAAATATTGACCGATCTTTCAGGTGCAATATGCATGTAATTCTCAAAGGATGCGCTGGTCCTCCCTGTGATGTGCATTATTTTCCCCCAGGACATGCCCTCTTTTCATATTCTTTTAGCTGTGGCCTAACTACACAGTAGATAAAGGTTAGTCTTAAGTAAACAAGGAAGAAAGCCTGTGTGACTAATAGTTAATACTTATCATTGCAATTGTCTCATGAAAAGGACATGCCCTTCGATATGCGTCAAAGAAACCATGTTCTACAGTGTGTAATGTATATACCAACAATTGATTTGGAAATAAATGATGCCCTATTTTGTTGAAACTAATGCTGCATAAATACACAGTCCCAAGCTACTGTACATAAGGTAACTATTCTCCCACATTTTATATCCCACCATATCAACTCGTAAGGCATTTAACATTGTTTACTAAATAACTTGCTTATGGGTATTCTGAATTACTTTGAGGGCACATATTCTGCAAGGTATGTTTTTCTTTTATTCCTTCTTTTAATTTAATGATGTAATTAACATTTGTCTATACAGTACAGTAATGCCAGATATTTACTCTCGTTAGTTTCTTTCATGAGAATGGATATGCTACAGCATTCACAGTGACCATTCTTGGGATTGAAATTAATTTCTCAACTTTATTGCTGTGGTCTATTTTTGTTGCAGTTTGTTTCTGATTTTAGTATTGTTGTTAGGATAAAAAAGATCATAAACTTATCTGAATAATGTTTAAACACAACATTCTATACACTGAAGAAAAGATTCTGTGTAGTAATGTCAGAGGTCTCGCTAGGATTTTAAAACTAGGAGTCCAGGACTCCAATTTTGGTAAAAATAGGAGTCCCACCAGCAAAAGTTGCAGTCCCTTCTTTCCTACAGAATCAACACAGATGTGATTGCATCTGTTTTTAGATGGAGAGGTTTTTGTAATGTAATCACTCACTATAATATAGCTTCATCACAACAGTCAATTGACAGGATCACAAATTTATGGTTTATTTATTCGTATACGTAATTGTTGTAATTTTAGGCAAATAAATAGTATCTGATTTTCTGTTTTTTCCTGTATTTTCACAAATACATGTCAAGTCAGAAAACAGATTAGACCTTAAAGCTCATCTCGCAAATTCCACAACATAGCATTGTCCCATACGTTTCTGACCTACATAATTTGCTTTTAAAGTTAAATCTTTAATAAAATAATATCTAGGCTTTGGTTTCAATGATTCGTATATTTTTTCTGAATATATTTGCCCAATGATTTAAGAAAAACAGACAATCTAATAAACTGGTACATCCCAGACGTAGCGAAGACCGCCATTATTTCCCATTAGGCCTACTGGTCCACTTACAGTTTCAAACTCAGTTTATGACGAAATAGTATATAAGAGGCAGTTAATATATATCCCGATCACCGATTCTGATCTTAAAACGCAAGTTTGTATGTTTTATCATCAAAGGATAGCATGCAGGAAATTGATGGTTGCTACCTTACTCGGAAAAGGGTTAATGGTCAATCAGCTATCAAAACATAATGTTTGTGAATGGGCAAGAGTTTGTTTGTCAACGTAATTGATATCAAAACTAGGCTTAGCTACTGATGTCTTGATGAATACATTTCACTACAACACTAGAACTAACTGGGCTAAGGTGAGGGGCATTAAAGTAAATATGGTATGGTCAGTCAATGTACCGCTTAAATAATCACAGGGCGAAGTCGTTTTCGATTTCTTAACAGAAGAAGGCAAAGTTTACATTTTTTGGCGACTTGTCACCCACTTACGAATGGCATTTTGTCCAAGTCTCAACATGTCTTGATTCTGAGGTCACATGCACTGCTTATTCCGCTACATTCGGAAATGAACACAATAGTGAAAGCTAAAGTTGTTTATTTGATGTACTTTTATATATGACCACATGTACATCTCTGGGTCTTTCTGCCTCTGAATTCAATCACTCTAAATATCTACATTTTCCCACCCGGCCATCAGTCAAAGCCTTTGAACTTGCTGCCCAGCTATTGCATCATGTTCTTTTTTATGTACTCTTATAAAATGGAAACATGTATGTATGAAGGGGTCTTTCAGTCACTGAATTCTGTCATTGTAAATATCAGCACAACTAACTGATCAACACATTTTCCCATAGAGCAGGTGGCTGAAGCAGGACTGGCAAGTCTTTGAATTTTGCTGCACACCTATTACATACGTACAGAGGACTCCTGCCTCAGTGATTTTCTGCGTCCCAGATAAAAAATTGGTGTCCAAATACGTGTAATTAAGCGTTTCTGAGATCTCTGGTGGTAATTATTTCGTCATAAAAATATTCACAGGAAATAAAACAGAACATGGCTTCTGTGGATTGCATACAATTTATCTATTCATGCAGAATTATATCTAGAAGAAATGAAAATCAAGACATAACATTCTCTGCAAAAATTTAGAGATATTATGAAATCAAGGGGTAGGCGTGGAAGGACCCCAAAAGTCAGATAATTTTTTTTCTCCCAGAGTGAGAGTTTATAGGTATGCTCCTGCACAACTTCATTGGACAAACTGGTTAATCAATTTGTTACACTGACAGCGTTTTTAAGAAGATATAGATTCCTTTTTAGAACTAGAGTACAGCCACTATCTGGAAACAGTGATATTCATTGGCGTGTTTTTTAAATATCGTACTCGTCAACAATCCCGAGATTTTAACGAAATCAACTGGTGATGCAGAACTAGTAACGGGTGGTTATGTAGTGTGTATATGTACACAATAGGTAGCGCTATGCATACAAAAATACCGATAAATTGGAAATACCACAATACCTCCGACATAAAAAGTAATATCTACACCATAAAAGAAAATTACTCCCTATATCAGGGTTGATAGAGGAGCAATAATTTTATTTTCTGACATTCACCAACCATCTCCAACCACTTCGTGACGATTTTTGCCATCCTGAAAAATTTACCAAGGCCAGAAATTGCTTGGTACCGAGACTAATTTGGGTCAATCACCCTGGAAACGTCTAACTCCTCATCGATTTTTAAAAGAATACAAAATTGACAGTGCGTGGTACTGTAAATGAAGCGTGTCATGGGTTGGTTTTAATTACCTACAAATTAGTTCTTCAAAAACTTCATCATTTTTTAAGCCTCTGTCCCCAATAATGACACCTTTATAATCTTTTTCAACAATTGGACGAAAACGTGCGAGTAGTCTCGAGAGCTATGGGGTACATGGTAAAATTCGGACATGATCCAACACAGTAGGTCTTATTCCGGAATCTTTCCAACATAGGAAGTGCTATCATTCGAAATGAACCTCGACCCACCGAAAGAGATTAGACTGATCCCCTGTCGTACTTCCACGTAAAACCACATATATGGGTTTAACCTATCTTTGGCTGTCTGATAACCAGACTATAAAGAGACTAGGAGGTGCATTCCGAAAAATATCGGCTATTTCTGCAGTATAAATTTATGTATCGCGTGCAGGTCGGAGCAGTAAGTTAAAGAAGCACAATGATCAAGGTCTCGCTAGACAGTTTATCTGGTGAATATTTATCCGACAATGAACTATTGCAGAAAAATGAGAATACCTTTACACTGAATATGCAAATAAAAACAAACTAATGATTTTTGTAGAAAGCATGCATGTCAGATTTTGACTGCGGCAATCAGGTTAATTCATTATACAACTGGTGGCTTTTATATTCAACCAATACCGGCACCAACCCCTCTTTTTTTCATTATTTTTTTACAGCAAGGAGCTATTTTGAATATTTTCATGTGACAAGGCAGCTAAAAGAATCAGTATGTGCCTTGTGCATGAATAAAGTTCACTAGTACTATAACAAATTAGCATACTTTTCATTACCCCTCAATCATCTCGATTTTTAAATATTTTACCTCTGGCAGCAGGCATACATAAATAGGTGTGCCAAGTCGGGTGTTCATTTGCAGCCCAAGTTAAGCATTTGATCTCCACAGCTAGTCTAAGTGTGACAGGCAGTCACCAAACAAGCCAACCCATTTTCAAAACTAACTAAAAGTTAATCTAAACCACATTACAGATTTAGCTTCTGTGTGAATTTATAAATGCTAGGCTTATGATAATTAGGTTCATGCCTTATACCTTAAAAATTAGGGAGGTGTCACAGTACGAAACTGTCCAGTGAGACCTCAGCTAAACAAAATTCCCAATGCTGTGGAGACCACCAAGGATGTTTCTGCATTGAGATTGACGGTATGACTGACCGAGATGTTACGAATTAAAAATACTTAGACGAGTCATAACTTCTTGGTCAAATCCTTAGCATTTACCATCGTAGTAATATTTTCCAAATAGACCTGTTACCATTTTGTAGGGAATCTTAATATACTATCCTCACCGTCTCATCGTTTTTATTTTAATTGTTTGATTTTATTTTTTTTTTTTCTCGATAATTAACCTTTTATCAGCTGTAAATAATCTAGCATATAACCTTTCATATGACCATAATGGCCTTACAGCGATGGTGCTCCATAAAACCACAATCAATCAATCATTTAATCAATCAATCGCTCAACACTTTCTACGACCGATGTCCCTTTGCGTACACTCATGTGATAGAACTACAGTATAATAATAATAATAATAATGAGGACTTCGTACAGCGCCTAATCTTTAGAAGCTCTAAGCGCGTTACAACATTAGACAACACCTATAAGATAAAAAACATATAAAGATATTACAAAAACAAACACCATGAAATTAGAAAACATTAAAAAAAACATGCTGAGAATATTTAAGGTAGGAAACATTATTAGGTCTTTATTATGCAGGTGTTCATTTATATTTATCACAACAAAATTATCTAAGAAAACAATGCAAGAATCTATTCGGTGTTAATTTACAGTATATGCAGACTGATATAACAGAACTAAAATCTGCATTATTTTCACATCTAGCCGTCAAAATTATTTCTATATGGAGACTGTTTTAATCCGAATGACCTCTGACCTTTGGATCTCTTTAATGAGTAAAAGGCAACATTGCGAATGATGTATCAATACATTATCCTGGCACCCTGGGTCTTCGGTTACACATCTATTTGAAAGTTTTTGGCGGACGAATATACGGCAAGGTGTGAGAAAAACAGGGTCTTATAACATGCTATGCTGTGAAATTATCATTTAGAAACGTTTTAACAATCATATAAATACATGCACGTTTCATTTTGAATTTTATTCCTGCACTTCGTAATAAAAAAAAGGGTAGAAACCATTTGGTTTCAGTTTTCAGCAAAGGGATGAAGCAACATTGTGACATTGTGAAATTATCATGGCATTTAAAAAAAAACACGGATCTGGGGACAATTCAATAATCACTACTACATCCGATGTTTCTTCTAGCATGCGGTGGAAAAGAAAACGGTGTTCCGATTAGAGGTGATATAAATTACTATTCTTTTCTCGTTCCAATGCAAGACGAATAACTTCGACTTAGGAACCATGCGGACCACATTGGATAATTCTACGTGACAAAAAGCAAAAAGTTATCTCGTTAGTAGTATAGTTGGGCACTTTAGCGTCAGTGGAAATCCCTGTCAAAAAGGTCGTAGGCACGTTGAGCGTCAAGACTTTTCAGACCACCCTTGGGCACGTTTAGCGTCAAGGGCAATCGAACATGGGGAATATTGGGCTTGTATAGCACCAAGGGAAGTGGGGTTGTTGTATAGGGATAATAGGAATGGAACAGGTGAGGTGCCGTCATGGTACTGGACATTGGTAACAAAGTAGCATTGGTTTGACCTGAATACGCGCTCCTCTAGGGAGAGACAAATACAGTGTATATATATATATATATATATATATATATATATATATATATATACCTTCTCATTCTTTTCCACACGTCGAGGATTTTAAATAGAGACAGAAAGAAGAATTTGATTCTTTTCCAGCAGCAGAAAGAAGCAGAATAGGCTTTGTCCTTCAACAGCAACAGCAAGAAGAGGCAAGAAGAAGGAAACGACAGGAAGAAGAAGTAGCAGCAGAGAAGAAACAAGTAGGAGAGAAGGAGAACATTGAAAGTCAACGGTGAAGGTACTCTTGGACATTTTGGCATAGTTAATGAGTCTGAAACAAATGCATCAGAATTCTTTATTACGACCCAAGAGAGAAAAAAAGACCTACCTTAGCCAAACAATCCAACCCTATTACTACACCTGAGATAACAGCCCTAGTGATTTCTACTAAATCATCATCAACACGACCAAATCCAAAAGTAGGCCTTGGCCGTGGTAAAGCTGATTGCTTCCCGTTTTTGATTTTTTAATATAAAAAATAAACAAACAAACGCCCCAACGGCCCTTTTCAGGGCCACTCACCTATCTCGAAAAGAGACAGCATTCATTTTGCCAAAATCAATTAAAAATCAAAATCTCTTTGTTGCCCATGATGTACGCGTGTGAGTGAGTGAGTGCGGGAGTGTAGGTTCTTATTATGATAATAAAAACCAAAACCAAGAGACACTTACATTTCTGCCTGGTCTATTCTGGTACAATTTTTAAAATCCAGTTCACAACACAATGCTTTAAAAAAGTTAATAGACTTCTTCTGTATGTATTGTTCACTCTCTGTTTTTGTTTTTTTTTTTTTGTTTTTTTTTTTAATTCCTTCACGTCCACAGGTTTTTCCTCCTCTTCTTCCTCACTTTCTCCTCGTCTTCTTTTCTGCTCTTTTTTCTCTATCTGGATGTGTCTCGGTTATTCCTTTTGGGAGGGTATCTCTTCTTTCTGTTCGGAACCCCTCTCTTCCTCTTGCTCCAGTTGTTTTTTTTTATGGCATTCTGAAGACCAATGTGCTTTCTCATGACAGTGATAACAGGTATCTTGACTTTTGTCTCTTCTGACACATGTCTTGCTTTTCTCACGTTCTGGACACTCTGTAGCCCAGTGCCATTTCTTCTTCCAGATATAGCAAGCATCTTGACTTTTATCTCGAAAGGAGGGGGAGTAATCCGTCGGCTTCTCTGAAGAAAACCTTCGTCGTATGACATCTCGCAAAGCTCTGATCAGAAGTTCGATCTGTGTGGGCTCTTCCATCGTTCTGGTCGGTTTGAGAATGAAATGAATACTGGAAGAGAAGACACTGACCTTTTATAAAGGGAAGACACTGGTCTGAGACTGATATAGGGGAACATGACGTTTAAAATGTAGTCATTTGACTTTTTGCAGTCAAGATGAAACGATCGCATCATTTCGTGGAGAAAGGAGAAGAAAGTAAGAGGCAGAAAAGTGATTTGTCGCCTCACACAATAGTTGAAGTCTTGGTTCAGTCGTGACTACAAATATTTGTTTTGTGTCATCTACGTCTTTTCCAAATTTTTCTGGGTCGTGTCAGTGACTTCCAAATGGAGCAGTTAGTGTGAACCCTAAAGCTGGTGTTGCAACAATGTAGGCATCACCCTCTTCGATGGCAAACCGACAAAGGCACCGAATTTCTGAACCAAGCTTTCCAAAAGAATTGAAGAAACGAAACGTTCATTTTTTCACCACCGAAAACCCCGAAACTAAAGCCAGCATCGTAGAGCGTTTTCAACGCACTTTGAAAGAACGCATGTGGAAATATTTTACGCACCAACACACTCTCAAGTACATCGAATTCTTACCGTACTTAGTCCAAGCGCACAACCAATCTTACCATCGAAGCATCGGACATGTCCACAGGAACTGACTCCCGACAACTATGTGGCTGTTTATGAGCGCCTGTTTGGTACGTCCCCGACGGTGGATGTCCCCAAGAAAGGTTGAGTGTTGGCAATAGGAGTTTCGGTGAGCATTGGCAAAACCAAAAGTACTTTCGACAAAGGTTACATACCTAGCTGGGCCACCGAATTGTTTCGTGTCATTGGAAGAGTGCGTAGTGGTCATACTGCAGTCTATAAATTTGAAAACATGAACGGGAAGGTGTTAAAAGGAACGTTTTACTTACCCGAGTTACAGCGCGTAACCAAAAGAGAAGACGAAGTGTACGACATCGAAAGCATTCTCAAACGCAGAACCCGTCAAGTGGGAAAACGACGTGTCAAAGAAGTCAAAGTGCGTTGGAAAGGATATCCTCCCAGTTTTGATTCTTGGATAGAGGCTTCGCAAGTTATCGACTATAAAAAGAAATGACCATCATGCCCTTCCACACTGCCGCAGTTACCACTATCACTGCAGTGACCACTCCTTCACCAAGTTCTTCTCTGCAAGATCTACAAAAACAGCCATTGTGGGTGTGGTGTGGAGACATGTGCCTTAAAAGCAAATCGTCTTTTTCTGTCAGATCTTTGTAGTGTATAGTGTCATCGGTGCTGCCATTGCCAGTTTGAGTTTGTAACAAGGAGACAACCAATTGTGGACCATTTTAGTGAGCAGTTGCATCGGTTAGTGTCATCGGTGCTGCCATTGCCAATTTGAGTTTGCAACAAGGAGACAAGCAATTGTGGACCATTTTAGTGAGCAGTTGCATCGGTTACCTTCACCCCAATCCTTCCCTGAAATACTCCTCAAATGTGAACAACAGGAGCCTTGCGTCAAACGTCAGTCATCCTCCAAACAGTCGCATCTCCAACAACAATCCTCTTTTAGACACTCCTTTGACTTCGAGTGACCCCTCTGACAGCAGCAGAACTCGGGAATTATGAACAACAATAACCAATTTTATTTAACGTTACCCAGTGACAGTTCCATGGAGGTGTTTCCCAACGACGATTTGTGCTGTTGTTTCACGGCAAATTACTTCAGGCCATCCTATTAGATCACGAAGCCCATTGGGAAGTAGCTTTGGTGGAAATGTTTCACCCTACACAAATCCAAAACATCACTGAAAAGCAAAACACATCTGAGTTCTAATACCTGAACTAACAATTGCAACAAGTAATGAATGAAATCGGGTTTTCAGGTATAAAAAATCCAGCAAACAATCCACCATTCATCATCTACACGTTGACAATTTCGGCAGGCTATTATTTTAGCGGTCAACATTTGACACAATTGCTTCCAGGTTCCAGGACACGTTTGGCTATGCCTTGGAGAAAGCCAAAAAAGTGTCACCCTTGAGTACCATAAAGTGACTCGGCGCCTAATAATGGGATTTAAGGATACCCATACGTTGTCCATCAGTTTGAAATTGAGTTGTTTGAAATTTTAGTGGGGGACACAAAAATGGCTCCAAATTTCAAGCCATATTTCACCATTAATACGGAATTTTTCAAGTTTTTTCGTTCCCCTGTAGAACTGAACGAAGGACTCAATTTTATGTTTGTGTACTCCGATGTGGTGGAGTACAACGTGCGTGTCAACCCTTTCAAAGTTTATTCTGCCACAACCACTGACCAGGAAGGTGGAAACCTCTATCACGTTCACTGGGAACTTGTACATCCTCACTATTTACCAGTCAGTAAGTCGTATTTTTATACCGTCAACATTGCTATAAAAGGAGATCTGGCGAAAAATATTACATTCACCAAAGGGAAAGTCACTGTGAAACTCCATTTTCGAAACCGATTCTCTAACGACTCGTAAGTCATGTGTCCATAGTACCGAGGAGTTGCTCGACAGCCTGGACATGGTTTGGGAGAAATGTTGAAATCGGCCTTTCGTTCTGAGGCGCCCGTGTTGAAACCGATGGTGACAGGTATGATTGCACGCCTTAAAAGATGCCGCATTGACACGTGGCAAAGAATATTTCCAAAATGTTATCATCGACAAACAAAACCCCAAAGAAGTTTTCTTGAGAGCAGTCAAAAATGTCTTGCTTCAAACGAGCGAAGAGATTTCGGGCCGACGAGAAACTGCAATAAATACCCTTAACGGTACCGAGTCGGGCATTCCTGCTTCCTTGACGTCACAACAAGGACAAGGCAGAAAGAGACGACGAAAACACCTCTTCAGAGATCTTCACACCCCTAGAGCTAGAAAGACTAAGAAAAGAAGAACTGTTCGAGACTTAAACGTTTTTGATTATTATAAAAACACAGAGAAAAAAGAAAGAAAATGATGCAACGAGAGTCTTGCGTCTGCTCCAAGTCGGAATTGGATCTGTTTGCCATGCTGCCCACCATACTGACGATGCATGAATCCCAAAGGGTCGCATTTTATCACGTTTCCTCTGTCAAGGACTCGGGATCAGTCCCCATCGAGTTTGAAATCGAAGGACAACCCGAAGATTACATCGATCTGAATTATAGCAGTTACTTGTACTTGAAAGTCAAAGTAGTCGAAGTGATCGATACTAACAATCTAGAACATGATGACAAAGTAACTCCCGTCAACAGTATCATACATTCCTTGTTCAGCTCAGTGGATTTGTACTTGAATAACAAATTGATCAGTAGCAGTATGGATACTTACCCTTATCGAGCATACCTCCCATCGATTTGGAAATCAAAGGACAGCCCGAAGATTACATCGATCGGAACAGTAGTTACTTGTATTTGAAAGTCAAAGTGAACGATTCGGATGGTAGCGATCTAGATGCCGATGTGCCTGTAGCTCCTGTCAACAATTTCATGCATTCCTTGTTCAGCGAAGTGGACTTGTACTTGAATAACAAACTGGTCATCAGCAGCATGGATACTTATCCTTATCGAGCGTACCTGAAAAATCTCTTGACGTACTGAAAAGAAGCCAAGAATACTCATCTGGATGCTTGCGTGATATGGAAACCTGACACGCTAGGCAAGTTCACATTCCTAGATGGCCACAATGTTTGGTTTAAAGACCGTAAAGAGAAAATTGCCGTATTTTATAACTGATGGATCGTTTGCATTCGGACATGTAGTTGCAAGAAAAGTATTTGCTGAACGAAGTGGATATCCTCCTGAGACTGAATAGAAGCAGTGCTACTTTCCATTGATGGCTGAAGCTGTTGCTACCAATTACAAAACCATCATCCAAGAAGCCCGACTTTACGTACTCCGTGTGTAAGTGTTACCTATTATGGGAAACAACATCAGTCACGCTTTCAGCAGAACACCCGCCAAGTATCTGATACGACGTGTGGAAGAGTAAACCTTCACCATTCCCGCTAACCAGCGATCCATAATCGAAGATCATCTGTTCCAAGGACAGTTACCCAAGCGTTTAATCATTGGTATCGTCGAGAATTCAGCCTTCAGAGGAGCCTACGATGAAAATCCTTTCTAGTTTAAGCACTTCGACGTGTTCAAGATTGAAGTCAGTCGCGATGGCAGGACACTGTGTACCAGATCCTTCGAACCTGACATGGACAAAAAGAATTACTCGAGGTCGTACTGTACGAAGCCACCGGACAGTTAGGGACCAAAACCAGTCACGGCTTCTTGTACAAGGATTGTGCAGGAGGCTGTGTTTTGTGGGCTTTTGATTTCACTCCAGACCAAGGTAGCGACGAGGGACATTTCCACCCTTTAAATACCGTTGAAAGAGAACCACAAGACAAAGACGAAGCAGATGTGGTGATCATGTCCAGATGGCCAGAACAAGAACAACATTTAGTCTCTTGTTTGTCAAACACCGGGCGGAAACAATTGATCAAGAAAGGTTGCCATGTATGTCGAAACGAACATCCCAGTAAAATTCAACACGATAAATGTCTGATGATGAGTCAAGAAGAAAAATTGGAGGAGGATCTCGGCGACGCTTGGGATCTCATCTCTGATGAAGCCGTGTTTCATCAGTGGTATAAAGACTGGAGTGATCATTTCTCCCTTTCACTGAGTGCTCTCGATATCCGTCACATCGAATCTCTCTTGGAATAGAGTAAGAAGACGGAGCTAAGAGAAGTTTACTTGTCAGATTTTCAGGCAAAAGTCAGGATTAAAATGATGTCTTATCATTACCTGTAAAAAAAACAAGAAGAAGAAAAAAGAAAAAATGGATACCTGGGAAATTTATTACCTTTTGAACCACAATTCATACACTACTTCTTGGAATCATATGGTGTGTGCTAAAGATGAACTGCCTCATCGCAAGGCTCAAGACCATCAAGCTTATGTCATCAAAACAGACGACAGTAATCTCCCAGAAACTATCTGGGTAGCCGTCTACTTTCCTCGTCATGGTTGTGTGGAGTATTTTAATTCGTATGGATTGACAACTTTGAAAGACGGATGATCGACTTTATGAGAAGAAATAACCAGACGACACGATTGAATAATATGAAATTACAAGGCACAGATTCCATGGTATGTGGAAAATATTGTGTGTATTTTCTTCATCAACGCATTCATGGATATTATTTAGAACATATAAGGACTTATTTTGATCGTCACTCTTCTAGAAACGATGACAAAGTAGATTGATGGTTTTGAGACCATTATGGTTATCTTTTGTGTTTAGCTAGGAAACGTAGTGTACATCAATGACCCAATGACTTCCAACACTGAAAGTCCCACTTCACTTCACAACATTGTCAACCTTGTCAAAAATACATTATTTGAAAAATGTTTTTTGTTTGAAAAAATATTGTATGGTTAATTGTTTATTGTGGGTTGTTTGAATAAAAAATGATGTGTTTTGTAAAAATGTGTATGTCGTTTGTTTCCAATTTTTATCATTATGCATGTTCTTTAACTTCTCTTTATCCCTCACCCTAAAATCAACAATCATAGCGTTCCGACCCAACAAAAAAATCAAATAGATGTTTTCTATCGCGGCCGCGCTTGAACAGGAAGTAGCCAGTCTGACCATCCATTGTTGACTCATCATTTTATGAAGATGTGTTCAAGACTAGTCAAGCTGAACGAAGCTTACGTGAATTTACATCGTTTTAGGCAAAGCCTGATACCCAAGCCTGAAGAGTTTAGAATGTCAAAATGTTGAAAATGACCGAAGATCTGATAGAAGAGCTCTTCAGAGAGGAAATCAAGAAAGAGCAAAAAGAGCGGAAGCAGAGAGAACAGCATCAGCAACAGCAACAACAACAGCATGAGCCAGATAGAGGATTTGTCGACTGCCATGTGAATACGAAAGAGTTCTCCTTTTCTTTCCGAAGAAGCAGACCATATCCTGTGGGAAAACCTTCCACCAGACGGGGACGTAATCTTAGACGATAAAAGATTGCCACAATTCCCCTCCACAAACAACATCCCTTTTCAGGGCTACCCCAATACTGTAGAAAAGACATACTAGTTCAATAGCCAAAAATATGTGTATTTGTGTTTGCCTGTACGTTAAAAAATAGAAGTATCTATAAGCACTTCGTTTCTTTGTTTTATGTCCAAAAAATCGAAGTGTGTCTATAAGCACTTCGCTTCCTTAGCATGTCAAATAATCTGTATGTGTTTATGTTTGTAGTTAGTGATTGTAAGTAAGAAAAAGTGAGTGAGTGTTTCTTTTAGGTCTGTGCGTTCCATTTTTTTCGGGGGGTGATCATATGGACAATGTAAGTTATAGTGTCAGGGGATGTTTTCCTTCTCGTCCGTGCTTCACAAATATAAAGAGAAAGGGAAGCTTGCCTTAGTCTGTCTACCCATCGTCAACGTGACAACATGAGTAACAGAATTGCTAAATTGCTTGAACTCAAAATGCATCTGGAGTATACCAGACGTTTATTGGATGAGCTGGCTATGGAGGCCATAGCCGAACAAGGCAGGATAGAGGAGGAGGACGAGGAAGAAAAGACGAGAGGAAAAGAAGATAGGGATATTGCCTCACATCATACTAAGAGCTCTGTGTGAGGTCAAGTCTAAGGTGAGGACGCCTCCACAGCCAGGACCAGCACCACAGACAAAGCCTCTGCTACCTGTACCAAGACCAGTGGTTCGCCAGACTGAAAACTTGGAAGAGGAAATAAGGAGGCCACAGCATCCACGCGTGTGGGATAGGAGACGACAGAGGGAAGTCTTCACTATCAATGAAAGTGAAGATTGGGAAAGTGAAGCCAGTCAACCACCCCACCCCACTCTGCGTTACTAGCCACATCCTTAAATTCGGAACAGAACTGGAGCCGGAGATGTGTCTGTGGTGCCAGGCCTGGGAGATGTAAGCATTAGCTGGGTGTATTATGAGTTCAAAAACAAAACAGCCCTTCTCAGGTCTAACCAAATCTCCAGAAAAGAGACATTCAAATTGCCAATTGTGTAAATGTGATTATAAAAACTCACTCCTTTAATGATGTGATGTCTGTGTGTGTGTGTGTGTGTGTGTGTGTGTGTGTGTGTGTGTGTGTGCGTTCGCGTACGTTGTGTGGATGGTAGATTTGGGATTTGTATGCGTGCGCGTACCTTTGTGTGGATAGTAGAGTGTGTGTTTGTATGCATGCGCGTACGTTTGTGTGGATAGTAGATATTGTGTTTTTCGTTTCCTTCTGTGTGGATAGTAGAGTGTGTGCTTGTATGCGTGCGCGTACGTTTGTGTGGATAGTAATTATTTGGCTTTTTATAGTAGATATTGTTTTTTATATACTAGATAGTGGGTTTTTAACCTTCTGTGGCGATAGGGATGTTTTCATTCACGTCCGTGCTTACAAATATAAAGTCGAGCGTTTGTCATTCGCGCCATTCAACATTAAATAATCTAAGAAGAGGGCTTCTAACACAATGGATAAAATGAAGACGTTGCAGGAAGTCGTGGACAATTTGGGGATGATAGAATATATGCTGGTCAAACTGGATGGGAGTACTATTCATATAGCCCACATCGTGTAAAAATGGAAATAAACAGTTTGAGAAAGTCGAGGGAAAGACTAAGGGAGCTGACGAAACAAGAAAAGGAGAAGAAGGAGGACGAAGAAGATAGAAAAAGATCGAGAGCCTGGAACGAAAATATAGAAAAAGAAGAGGAGAATGAGAAGTGGAAGAAACAGGAGGAGGAGAAGAATGAGAAGAAGAGAAAAAATGTGATGCAGAAATTGATATGCTGGTGGAGAAAAAGAGGTCATTAGAAAATAGAAGAAACCCAAAGGCCCATTTCAGGGCAACTCATATGCCTCGAAAAGACTATTTATTCTCTTTGCCATTGATGAGTCTGATGTTCATCAATCTATGTATGTGTTTCTGTGTTGTATGCGTTATATATATATATATATATATATATATATATATATATATATATATATATATATATATATATATATATATATACTGTATTTGTCTCTCCCTAGAGTAGCGCGTATTCAGGTCAAACCCTTGCTACTTTGTTACCTATGTCCAGTACCGTGACGGCACCTCACCTGTTCCATTCCTATTATCCCTATACAACAGCCCCCACTTTCCCTTGACGCTATACAGGCCCAATATTCCCCATGTTCAATTTCCCTTCACGCTAAACGTGCCCATGGTGGTCTGAAAAGTCCTGACTCTACACGTGCCCAAGACCTTCTTGAATGAGATTTTCACTGACGCTAAAGTGCCCACTATATTATTCTCGTCGTTCGATACTTCGAGATCAACCCTGGGAACATAAAGCATGGTTCCCGATCCCTATATAGCTACGAACTATATGTGTCAAATTAGGACAGGGGACCAGTGTATGAATCCTTTTTGAGTGTGTCGGAATATCCTCAGCCCTTTCCATGATAAGCAAGACATCATTGTCATTACGTCATAATAGCTTCATACGTTACGATTAACTGATGACATTAAATCACAAACGAAAACGTATGCATCGTTTAAAGCTTTTAAAAAGAAATCATAATAAACACATTTTTAAAAGTATAAACCTTAGTTCAAATTACAATTAAGACATATTAGATTAACCTTGGAAAGCCATCACAAGAAACAAAGTGAAAAGTGGGCAAGTGTTGGGAACTAATTTGGTCGACTCTTAACATACTAGGTGTTCGTCAATCATATCCGGTGTAGGAATAATATCCTAAACCGGATAGTAAATCACCAGGTAGAAGATGCGCTTATTTGGCGACGATGATACATAATGCATACTTATATAAACAGCACAGTGGTATTATAAATACTTGTAGTAAATAAAAAGAATTTATAGCAAACAGTTTAAATATTCATAATGAAACAATGCATCAAAATTGTTGTATCGAAGATATCCGGAAAATATCTACCCCAGTACTCATCAAGCAACTAAAAAAATATCTCTGAGTATCTTATATAAATTATTACGTCTAGGGATTTAAACTAATACAACAAGACAAGTAAACACAACAAGATTCAATTTTCTAAAATATAAACTTGTTCAAAATAAAATCTAAAATCAAACAGAGTGAAAGAATTAAAAATAACTTACAGTTTATGAATTCCTAGAATACCCTAAATTGCGCTATCGATTTGACACTAATCCGGAAACTGTCCAAAGGTATTCCTAATGAAGGTTATAATGTGTTTATGTGCTAACGTGCTAGCATCGCTGAAGATTCACGCCTCTAAATCCAATTCCTTTCCTTACCGTTGTCGCAACCCTTCTACAGTATTAGCACTAATACGGCAGAAAGGTGGACATTTAAATTTGGAATGACTCACAAGTCCCAAGTCAGCAATGCAGACAGCCTAAATACATGAAAAAGTCACGGTAAAATATATAATAATTTAATCAATATCAATACTGAATAAAATTATTCAAGCAATTCCTGGATAAAACTCTTTCAATTACACTCCACTCATAAATTAATACATTAATTGGCCTGTTAACAAATGCCTTCTTTATTGCATCATACGAATGTTGACATCCTAATATGAGAATGTCTCTTTCCAGTGAGTAGTCCCTTGTGCTCATCTGTATTCGTTCTTCTCTTATTCTCCCTTCAGTCCTATCTTCTTCCTGTGCCGCTCTTGATAATATTCTCATCCTCCTGCACCCATTCTTGTACTACTCCTTCTGCTACTCCATTCTGCACTCCTTCTGTACTATTTTCGTATTTTCACCTTGTCCCTCTTGAGAGTTTAATGCCATCTATACGTGCACCCTGTGAGCTCTCTGGAGAAAATGTAAGGAACTTAAAAATCCCGTTTTTCTTATGCATATCCTCGCAATCTGCCACTCTCTCGCGGATTTCTCATCAGACAAATGATGAACACTTTACCAGGCCCTATCAAACACTAACGTCTCTCATTCCATACACGCCTTGCTCTACATAAAAATAATATTACTTACAAAGTTTCCTAATACACGCACACCGTCTAAATGTTACATTCTGACACAGCAATCTTCCGTTGCTACGGTAATCGTTCACATTGCATGTGTCCTGCGAATATTAGAATGATACACAAAAATACGTAAATACAAATGCATACAAATCCACTGTCTACTTCGCATAATTGTAGTCTACATTATAAAAAATGCAAATATACATCCCGATTCAATTTCTAATAGATTCAACTATACACTATAATGTAATATTCTCTTAGAATTCTAGGATATGTTATGTTCCGTGCCCTAATAAAATAGTGACGCTTTATAATACACAATGTATTAAATTCCTATCTACACAAATCGAAACAAATATTCGGCTGAGATATATCCTTCCTGTAGTAGCTTTTTATTTCTTTCCCACTTCAATTCTTCTTTCACCCTTTTACGAGTCTCTCGCTCACATTAGTCTTTTCCCCTAGAATGTTTTTGCTATTTATTGTATATTCCGCTCCTTTCAAACGTCAGCGAACATCTGATTAATTTCACACAAGTATGGCTAGCTGTTTCATAGTCTTTGTGTCTGTATGAGACATTAGCTCCTCCTACTGGTAGGGTTTCACATTTCTCATATTCCGATTGGCTGGTACGCCTCGTTTAATGTTCGTGGTTTGGACCCAAATTCTTTCACATGTAGCAGTAACTGCAGAAATCTGGACTTCTTAGCGACACACAGAACTTAAATCTCATTGAAGCGCCTAGCCGACTCAGCCGTCTAATTACTGAATAAACACAAAGCCGGCCATCGGCTGTTGGCTTCACACCTTTAACTGCATGTCATAAACCTTACGTAACTTTTAACCAGCAAGAAAGTTAAAATCACCTCCGTAAAAAAGTCGAAATTCTGACTATATTTAATCACACCTGTGAACGTTGAATATCACTGAAGTCCTTGAATGTTTCACATAATCCGACAGATTGATTTCAGTAGTCAAGTACTTCAATCAATTCAATTAACCTAACAGTTACTGACTATTTAGATGAAAGATTTTCCACTCTTTTAATCCTACGACTCTAAAAAAAATTGGCATCGACTGCAAAATAGAATACGTGCTGCGTATTCTCACCATATAGTCTCTATATACGCATCAAATCAACATTATCTGGTTAACAAAAAGATTCCGGATATTTAAATCGTATTATTTCAGAATAACTCAATCATATTCTGACCTTCTGAAACTACTGAACTAATCAATAAGCAGGGCGTGTATGATAGCGCAACAGGGCAAATGCACTCAAACTTTTACATTATGTTGACTTGACATCCAATCAAATTATAGGGTGGCGTATTGGACCTAACTAGTTAATGCCTTGACCTTAGCGATCTGACTTCGTTCATGAGATTCCTACAGCGTGGTGGACACGTACTTAACTATAGTGCTAGCCAGCCACTGAATTATAGAATTGAAATATAAATGTCATAAACCCAAATGACTATATTATAAATTTAATAGATGTTACTGATATCATTAACAAAATATACACAAACTAAAACCAAAATCACAGACACCATCTGCAAATGTAAGAAAGACAGTCCAACAAAAATGATCTTATCAAGTTGATACCCGCCGACCACCACTCTCATTTGATAAATACATATGCACAGCATCTGCCTGATGATCCCCAGTAATAAAAGTACGCGTATCAAATTTCCATATACCCTTAATAAACGTATATTAACAGCATCTGCCGGGAGACCCTTCACTAATAATACCAGCAGTATATTGGATCATCATGGAGACTAATTTAGTTTTACGGAAATATTCGTATGTAGTCTAAAAGTAATTTACATCACGGACGTCACTGTCATAATTTGACATTAAATATCATTATCGGGGCCTATGGAAATTTAACATTAGACATGACACTCTGAGGAGCTGTAGAAAATGAACATGATGGCAACGAAATAAAGACTGTTTCAGGATGGTTACATATTAACATGTCTAAGTCTGTTGGATGGTGTCCTGAATATTTTTACATTCCTGGCTGTTGCTTCCTCGTAAGCATTTTGATAGTTGGCATTCATTTGTGTGCACTGCTTTTTTTTTCTATTTTATATCATTCGTTTATCTGTGTTTATTTACATACAGATCCTGTATTAGACACCATATTTTGACACTAAACCCTAGTCCTAGGACCTGTCACATAAGTTTGGAACCGACGTTTTACTTGTTTGTTTAATGTTTTCAGGGGGCTCCGAGTGGCCGAGTGGTCTAAAGCGCTCTCCGTTACGGATCACTGCCATCTCACCTCTGTCTGCGTGGGTTCGCGTCTAGGATTCAGCCAATGTGGGTATGTGAGAAAGCTTGCCAGTAGCTCTTCTCGTGGGTCGGTGGTTCTTCCCGGGGTTTTCCTGGGTTCTTCCTCCACCATTAATACTGGCCGCCATGCATGGCCTATCGTGTGCTGAAATATGGCGTTAAACCCCACAACTACAACAACAACATAATGTTTTCAGATTTGGCGTAAAAACAGTTTTAAAGATTTTGGACTAAAATTAAACTTTGGCTAAAAAATCTGAAATGTTAACTCCTTTTTTCAAAATGATTTATTTTCTTTTCTCAGTGCGACTAAAATCACAATTTTAATATTTTTCATAGAAGTGTAAAACTTGCTAGTGTTTATATTTTTATTTGTATGAAATACAAAACGTCGGGGCCCCGAGTGGCCGTGTGGTCTAAAGCGCTCGCCGTTACGGATCACTGCCATCTCACCTCTGTCTGTGTGGGTTCGAGTCTCTGGCTCGGCTAATGTGGGTATGTGAGAAAGCTTGCCGGTAGCTTCTCGTGGGTCGGTGGTTCTTTCCAGGGTTTTCCCGGGTTCTTCCTCCACCATTAATACTGGCCGTCATGTATAGCCTATCTTGCGCTGAAATATGGCGTTAAACCCCATTACAAAAAAAAAAAAAAAAAAAAAAGCGTCGACGCTATGGTCCAATCTTCATGAATTCTGATTTTGAAAGATAAATTACCTCGAAGAGCAGGATGCTAAACCCATCCGAACCGTAACTTCGCTGAGTTGAAAGAAGTCTTGATATTCCCTGGTTTTATTATTTTCAAATTCACTATTGCCTACAACAGAGCTTAAATAAAGATAAAAATAGAAATTATAGAATACCAAAGATGTTTCATAAAAGTTGATTGTTTTTCTTCTCTTTGAGTATCAAGACTTAAAAATTAATTTAAACAAACACAAAACAATGGAAAAAAATTAAGCGCGTTGGCTAGAGTGACTGCTCCCCCACCCTCAAAACGAGAGAATATTTCCATATCTAATCTTTTAGATAATATTCAAGCATTGCTGTTCTGTTTATTTATCTTTATGTATGTCTATGTCTTCCAAGAAAAATTTACATTTTCAAACCTTAAGCATGATGGTCAGTTAGTATGTTTATGGAATTTTTCTATTTTAAAAACTCGTCACTTAGACATAAAACTTTACGCCAAGCTTTTTTTTCTAATTTTTTTTTCTTTTTTTAATACAGTGTAATCATTGCGTTGCAGAACACAGGATCCTGCAAAAGTTTTCAGTTTTGTAAATATTCTTGCTTTGAATGTTGCACCTGCATACAGTTTAGTGAAGAAACTAACTTTGACTGTTGTAAATATGCAAATCAAGTGAGAGAATAAAAAACCATTATAAAACAATATAAATTGAAATATACTACTACAACAACTACTGCTACAACAACAACAACAACAACAACTACTACTACTACTACTACTACTACTAATAATAATAATAATAATAATAATAATAATTTAAATTATAAAACGAAGACAAACGACCTTAATATATTTCTGGTACTGATACCGGGTCTTAAATATATCCGGTTTATTGGGTATCTTTGTGCTGTAAATAAAATGTTTAGAAGGATCCTACCAATATGGCAACGTCCACTGTAAAGTGGAAAGATATATAATGCGTGATTTTTAAAAAAAAATTCTGATATTTTATTGAGCAAATTATTGGTAAAGTATGTCATTTAATAGAGGCCAGGGATTCGCTCGTCAGGATGGGAAAGGAATGGCTCAGGTAATTAATGTAGCAATGGTAAAAATACCTTGGCCTCGGGCTACTCCCATTTTTCGATTATTTACAAACTGTATCTTTATTCGTATCCACTGAATTAACTTTTAGTGTTCTAGTCAGAAATTTATTACGGGGTGAAGAGGGTGCCAAAGGGCGCTTTGTTTTGGCCTGGAAGGTTCTTTATCAAGAATTGCGCTGTTATATTAAAATGACATTTGTTTTTTAACAATGAAATTGATATTGATTTTTTTTCCTTCTTATCCGATTGCGATAAAACAAGTAGAATGTATTGCATTGTGATAAAACAGATAAGCATTTATTTGGTAAGTAAAGCAAATCAAAGCTGTATTTGTGGACAGATGTGTGTTTTTAATAGTGAAGATAAAAAAGATTTTAAATTGACAAATTATACTATATACAGTGGACTGATTAGTTTGCATAGACAATCTTTAGTCATAACATGCCAGGATGATCAAATGGGTATTTAAATTGCATAACTGATTCAGCAATATGACAGTGTTAAGTCTTATGATGGGTTACTAGAAACACTAGTCCCACAATGTAAGAATAGCACATGTCGTTTTTGTTTTAGTGCTATGTCTTACTATCTAAATAATGGCCTTGTATAGTGTGTTCCAATGTCAATGACATCGGAATGAGTAATCAAGGTTTCAGGAACATCTTGCGCACTTGGCAGCCTATATCGACACTCTTCCACTAATTTATGTCTAATTAATATATTTACTGTGCAGTCTTTATCCTGGCAGAATGAAAATATGATACTAGCAAATGGGTGCATTTTTACATTCCGTTGACATACATTTGAATTTATTGCAATGTGACAGTAGTTCAGGTATGCCAAAGTAAGTTTAAGTAGGTTCATGTTGGGGATGTGTTTCTTGAACAAAATGAACCGTTGCTTACAGTTCCAATAGGCATAATATATTTTTATTCGTTTCGTTAAAGAATAATATTTCAACTTAACCCAATTTCAGCATTCTCGGCTTTCATCACTTTCCAGCCAACTGAAATGTAGGCCAACAAAACTTGAAAATAGGTCCATTACTTTTTTGAGAATTTGAAATTATTAGAGAAAAAACATCAGAGTAAGTAAAGTCTGACTAAAACATCAGGACTTTATAGACAAGTGTTGTTATTTTAGCTGTTAGTCATATGAAATATTCCTAACAGTTTGACTTTCGTAAAGATGTTAGTCAACATCAGAACACACTACACAGCACCATTAGTTAGGCTGTAAGACCTTGACGCCCACAACATAAATATCAGCATCAAGGTCTTACATGTAGGACTACTAGAAACACCAAAATACAAAAAGAATATAAATACACTTATGATAAAAAAAGCAAAATAAAATTTGATTTGAGTGATTTTTATATGAATTATTTACTTTTTTCTGTTTATAGCTCCATTTGTTTAATGAAGTCACTAAGTCGTACTTGATTGGACAGCTTAAATTTTGTTTTGTGTCATTTATGTCTTTATTTACTTTAAAACACGTAAGTATATATTTCCATGCAAAATTTGTAAATACACTTTCTGGATTCTCATAAACATACTCTCACTTTCATGTTTTAAGTTCTGACCAATTCATGGTTTATTACACCTGTTCAATCGAGCAAAACCATGTAAGCCTGAGTGATGTCATTCAGTTAATTCTGCTAGAAATTGATAAAAAATAATTCATATCAAAATTGCTTTAGTCAAAGTACATACACCTAAAACATGTAAATAATTGTGTATTTCGGTTTTTTAACATATTTTAGTGTTTCTAGTAAGTGTCTGAGATGAGAGTCTGCTTCCTTTAGTCTGTCATAACTGAAAATTGATACCAAAAAAATTTAAAAACTGAATAACTTAAAAAAATCAAGGCTTGTAATAGTTTGATCAACATTGACTATAAACTAGTTAATTTATAAATATTGTGACTTGTGTATTA
The DNA here is from genome assembly GCA_028554795.2 of Sinohyriopsis cumingii. NCBI lineage: Eukaryota > Metazoa > Mollusca > Bivalvia > Unionida > Unionidae > Sinohyriopsis > Sinohyriopsis cumingii. The sequence continues at coordinate 7,881,102 of CM068839.1, forward strand.
ATTTTTGCTGTCATTGATTTCAATCCAACCTTAAAGATCTATTTACCATCACAAAGTTCTTGTGATTTTTTAAATTTTATTACTTGACAGAGGTCTCGCAACAATTTAAAACTAGGAGTCCAGGACTCCCATTTTGGTAAACATGGGAGTCCCACCAGCAAAAGTTGCAGTTCCCTCCCAGAAAACTATTGCAAATTAGAAGAACTATTAGTTACCATTGAGTTTAATTTCTACATTCTTTATAACATTGACATAGCTATTGTTTGTCCATTAGAGGGAGACTGAATTTTGTCAATCCAAGAAAGCTCTTATTCCAAGCACTAAGCTAGACATCACATACTTTCTTACACTTGGCTGTGAGTGGCCGAGTGGTCTAAAGCGCTCACCATTACGGATCACTGCCATCTCACCTCTGTCTGCGTGGGTTCGAGTCTAGGATTCAGCCAATGTGGATATGTGAGAAAGCTTGCCAGTAGCTTCTCGTGGGTCGGTGGTTCTTCCCTGGGTTTTCCAGGGTTCTTCCTCCACCAGTTATACTGGCCGCCGTGTATAGCCTATCTTGTGCTGAAAAATGGCGTTAAACCCTAGAACAACAACAACAACACTTGGCTGCTGTCCCATCTGAACTTTCAGTTCTAGCAACTTTAGCTCTCTTCTGAATCTCATTACAATCTTCATCCGTTTGCCATTTAACTCCAAAATACTATCCAAATTTGTGAATAGCATTTTGTCTAAGTCTGAATGTCTCTTGATTTTGAGGTCAAGTGCATTGCTTAGTCCTCTACACTCAGAAATGATAACAATTATGAAAGCTAAATTTGCTTTTTTCATGTACTCTTATAAATAACCACATGTACATCTCTGGGTCTTTCTGCCTCTGAATTCAATCAGTGTAAATATCAGTATATTTTCCCAATCTGGGTCTTTCTGCCTCTGAATTCAATCAGTGTAAATATCAGTATATTTTCCCAATAAGTGGCCAGTCAAAGGCTTTGAACTTGTACTCTTATAATGGCAACTTATCAAGGGGTGTTTTAGCCACTGAATTCTGTGATAGTAAATATCAGCACATTTTCCCAACTAGCCACAAGTAAGAATCTTTGAACATGCTGCCCAGTTATTGTGTCATGTTCTTTTGATGTACTCTTATGATGGCAACATATACATCAAGGGTTCTTTCATCCATTGAATTCAGTCATTGTAAATATCAGCACAGCCAACTTATCAATACATTTTCTCATGAAGTTTGAAATTAAAACAAGAAGTTTAACTTACAAGGCATGTGGAAGATACTAGTATTTATACAGACACTAACTGAGCAGTTCAAGAAGACAGAGACATACTTTGAATAGGGCATATGAGGAACATGATTAAGGGATCAGATTGGCACATATTAAGGTTAAAGGGGTTTGTACTTAAAGTGATGGGGCAGGACACCCTTCTATTTCTTTCTAGCAGGAGCATATATATATATATATATATATATATATATATATATATATATATATATATATATATATATATCAGTCTGTACACTTTACATATAGTGCGTGCAGTTTAATATTTTGTATATGACTACACATTAACATATCACTTGACATGATTCTGATGGTAATTCTGACCCCATACTGTCATCGACTTTAAGACTTGTGAGTTGATGCATAGTCAAGATTAGATCGTGTTCAGCTCTCTGTACTGGTGGCAGAGTTGCTGGTGTGTTTTCAAAGAAGAATTTGGATCGAGATTCTGAATTGAACTTCAAGATAAGCTGGTATAACCGATTAGGTCAAAAGGATGTAATATCTCTTGCTAACTAGCTGGGTAGATCCTTTTTCTTTATCCTTGATGCTCGCTAGCATTTGATGTAAAGAAAATTTGCTTCAAAACAATCTAGATAGTGGCAACACTTCCTTCCATAACTATTACAAGCTGATACAATTTCTCGGTTGCCAGTGTTTTGTCATAAATTTTAGTGAAATTTTAGTGAATAATCTTTTCTTCTATACCTTCTCTCACCCCCATTTCAATATGACTGTGCTTGTTAATGATCACATCTATTTCAGATGCCAGGTTTCCTGAGCCCCACCTTTCCCCCCGGGGGTATACCACAGCGGCCATATATGGTGGGTAATCTGATGCTTCCTGGACAGTCCCCAGGGTCAAACCCCCTATTAGGCCACTCCCAAAGTCCTGGACTAGGGCATTCCTCAAATCCTGGCAGCATGGGGAACATGAGGATGGGGCTTATAGGTCCTCCCCCTCAGGTTCAGCTCTATCGACCAACCATGGAGATGCCACAACAGCAGACAGGGAGCATTGTCCAACAACCGTCCTCAGCCCTGATACCCTGGGGTTCAGGGGCCATTTCTACAGAGGGGCTGAGACAGACTCTTCCTGGCCCAGGGCTAATGAGCACTCAGGTAATTTGCATGCCTTCTTCATTGATTCTGTTTGATTGATTCTTAGAAAAAAGGAAGCACATCCAGTGGCTGGTAAATTATGCACATTTTATCTATGTGATGAACTATTTAGCATCCAGTGAATGATGTTTTTCTAAATAGGTCATAGACCAGCAGAGCTTATGGGATTGTCTGTTGTCCATTGTCAGTTGTTAGTCCATCATCCACCTGTCCATTAGTAAAGTTTATTGTTGTAAATCCTCCTAAATGAAAATAATGCAGTTCAGGCATCCAGTATAGTCATCATGAGGGACATTTTGAAAATTTGTTTATATCTGCTTCTCCTCATTCGAAGGTCATATCAGCATGGGGTTTTGACCCAAATGCTTCCTATAATGTGTAATTGGTCCTAAATGAAAGTGAAGCTGATTTCACATTCATTATGATAACTGGCAGTCATCTTGAAAAGTCTTGTTATCACTACTCTTAAATAGACAGTTGTGTCAGTGTGATTTTATAATCTGAAGACTTTGTAAGATGTCTGATTGGTCCCGAATGAAAATGGTATTGATCTGACCATGGTAACCATGGTAAGCATCTCAAAAATCTTGTTATCACTGTACCTCTTAAACAGAAAGTCATTTGCAGGGCTCACAACAGAGTTTCAGGTTGAAGAGTCCTCGATTCTTCACTCCTAGAACTCAGGAGTCCCACATACTATTTTTGAGAGTCCCTGGCATTAATGTTTTTTTTTAACAAAGAATGGAAAGGAACCTGAAAAAAGGTTTATAATTATTTTATTACAGATTTAGATTTAATTCTTAGATTTTTTTGAGATCATACTGAAAACAAGCTATTTTTCAGTAATTGTCCAAAGCAATTTTATAACATGATGCAGGGTACTGTCTGCCTTTTCAGATTGCTTTCAGCACAATTTCCTGTTCTTTGCAATAAAGTAGTGTTTCCTTCACACCAATGTAACTTACTTGAATAAAAGAGGCATTACACTAGAGGTCTCAAATACATGGCCCATGCATCGCATGCGTCCCACCAAGCCTTATCCTGTGGCCCACAAAATGATTGGCATCACAAGGTGTCATGAGAGATAACAAAGGTGGTGCAGCCCTTGGGCCATCGAAAATGCCCTTGTGCATATGTGCAAAGAACTAATTAAAAAAATAAGTTGTCCCTAAAGAATAGTGGTGGGATGTAATGTGGGCTCAAGAGAAGATGAATAATATTGGTACGTAGATGTGTCTAATGTCAGATGCTAGTGTTTGTTAAAAAGAGACTGTGAATGCATTTCAGACTTTAATTGCTCATTGCTCATAAATATTACTTATTATACATGTATATGTTCATGTGCTACTATGAAAAAAAGGCAGTTTTGACATAAAATATGTGTTGTTAATTATTAATTTCCTCTCTCATTTCCAACAACATTACATTCTGGACATTACTATATCTTTTTTTGTCATTGCAAGTACAAAAACTATGGCTTGTTACAATCTTATGTATTCTGATTCTTAATCAGTAAGAATTATCATGCTGGTTGGAAAAGTAATCTTAAAAAAATTAATTTTATCACCCCACTATTGAATTTTATGGCTCTGTCCGAGTGGTTACGTGATGTTCTATGACTTGCCAAGTCATAATATTTTCAGTCAATTAAATAGTAAGTTGTGCATTGTAGTGTCCTTTTTTTATTGTGTTGGAGTAAAGAAAACTTAAAATTCTTTTATATATTCAATTTTTGACAAATTTACAAATTTGTAGACAAACTGTCAGTGTCTGTCTACTTTCACTGTTACACGAGTAAAATGTTAGGTTCTATTTTTACCAAAAACCCAAACAGTTGCACACGACACTCAGTTTGCACACAGCACACTTGCTATCCTGTTGTTAAAAACCATCATGGAATCAATCAGACATTCTTTGCATTTGATCAGGATACTTGCTAAAGTTGTCCGTAAGGATGTTATGTGAACCAGTAAGTTACATGATATGTGACAAAATAAGAGAATTCTTTCAGTGTGTAGCAAACAGACTTAAGATAAATTGTTTATCTTTAATTAGAAATATGTGATGACCATTAAAATGAAAGAATTCAGTGAAGAAACATGAGTATTTTATCTGTACTCGAGAGATTGTCGTTTATGACAGACATCAAAACCAATCTCACATAAGATTTACAGATTGAAAGTGTTCATCCATGTTACATTGTTGTACATAAACAGCTTAATGTTAATAAACATAAATAAAATTCTGCTATCCTATTGACATGCCTAAAAATGGTCTTAATATTGACATTTGGTCTTTTGGCGGTACAATCAATGTATTTATTTCTGACCAACCTTTGTGCAAATCATGTGACATTGATGGAACTTCAGTCATAAAACTTGACAACTGTTATTGTGTATTGTTATTTTAAGAGGATATCACTCTCATGCATCCAATTAAAATGAAATAAATACTGCATTTCCAATTATGGATTGTGTTTAGTTTGATTACTTCTAACTAACATATGTGCATCTCGCATAGCATTTATGAAACAGAATTGGCAGTCATAGTAATGTGAGTCTTGTCTCTTGTCTTGGAAAGTTACACAATATAACATTGCTTAAAATCTGATTTTGAAAGACTTCACATTGACTGAGTACTGTCAGTGACTGAGTACTATCAATGACTGAGTACTGTCAATGCCTGAGTACTGTCAGTGACTGAGTACTATCAATGACTGAGTACTGTCAATGCCTGAGTACTGTCAGTGACTGAGTACTGTCAATTACTGAGTACTGTCAATTACTGAGTACTGTCAAAGGACTTTATAGCAAAAGCAGCATCAGCTCAATTATAAGGACCAGAAAGTTTCCTTTGTCATCGAATGCTTAGTTCAGAAGTCACCCTAAGCAAGTAAAAGCCAAGAGGTGCATACATAATCAGCATTATATATCGCAAATGAAAAAAATGCAACAAAATTTAAATCTAGGACTATATCAATATTTTAAAGTACATAATGTACTAATATATTACAGACCCAACATAATTAATAATCATTACATTGTACATAAATTAAATTGTACATAAATTACATTGTACATAAATATTTTTGTTTTTAGATTATATCAGAATTGCCATTTGCAGCCAAAAAAATTTAAGAAAGTTTGCAAATTTCTGGGACAATGGAGAAGTGGAATCCAGAATATTTACAACAGATGTGGCATAGTTACTTCCAGCACCAAACCTGTCAATTGTGAATTTTAAATAGAGAAATAAAATTTTGTTTGACATCCATGTTAAACAAGTTAGATTTTATAACCTAATAAAGTCTTAATACCAATTTAATGGAACCTGAAACAATGATATATCATTTGTTGTTTTGTCCTAATTGCAAATGGGCACTAATATCTTGATGCTTGAAGTAGTTACTTGATGGATTACAAGTACATGATAAATGGACACAATTTATATAGATGTTAATCATACAGATGATGATGATGCTTTTATACATTATGTAGTTGTAATAGCTTTATGTTAATTATTATCTAGATAATAAAATAAATCATTAGTTAAATATCCAATTTGTCCATCCTGTTATGTGAGTTACAAGTTAATGATAGCAATGCTCTGACAAGCAATATTTGGAATGAAAAACTGTGTTATCTTCCAATTAATTTTACTGAATATGAGATACTAGAACATTATTCCATAACAAATTTTTGATGTGAAAATGAGGCATTTAAAATTTGGGGTATTTGTCCCACTGGGTTGGCTGAGGAGCATATTTGATAGTCACATGTATGATACCCAGAGAGCTTGAGACAGCAGATGTGAACTGTTGTCAAGATGAACTTTAGGTATTAGTACTCAGATATCAGCATTCAAATGCAACATGTATGTATTAAAGGTAGTGACCCAGCTTGGATAAATATTTTTTTGTATACGTCTACCACAAGATATTTTTTTTCAATTAATATCATGGATATTTTTATTCATTGCAGTAAATCAGAGCAATAATATTTTAAAGCTATAAAAGTATTTAAAAAAGAATCCTAACTAAATAATGTACTGAATAACAATAATCAGTAATATTAATGGTTGTCATCTTCACCATCATCATTACTGTTATGCGTCAACACTCTTAAAATAAGTATCAGAAAAGACTGAAAAGCAACAAGCTTTGTAAAATTCAACAAATCATTTATTTTTCTTGAATACAAATGAGGAAAAAAAAGAATATATGGTATTGCGATTTAAATCCCAAAATAATCCTCAAATTGCAGACACAAGTCCTGAGTATAAAAGTTCTGAATAACTCTAGTGGAAATCCAAATTAAATCCAATGCTAAAAGTGTTAATGTCTGTGTAGGCCTGTATCGTGATCTTGTACCAACAGTCTTTTGTTGAATGATAGTAACATTTGAATTGACTTTAAATCCCAGTGAATGTCTCTGTCCATGAATATTAGTTTTATAATCACTCTGTATTGCCAGAGAAAAATCACTTGAATTAAATAATTTGTAGAAATAAATTCCAGCCCAAATAAATTTCTGGACACAACAATAATATAAACTGATTCTGCTAGATCTTAAGGCATGAATGAATAAAAAAATTTAGCGACAAGTTTATATAGTACTCTATTGATCTCAGATTACAATTAGCATTTTCTAATAAAAACTTTTACCTAATGGAAAATTTCAATCTGGAAGGTTCTAAATGTGTACAAGATAATATGTTAGCTACAATTAGAATTTCTGTTACTAAAATTATAATACATAACCTGGAGTATGCCAGGTACACCAGGGGAATCCCAATAACCTTGACCCAGATCCAGATAAACATGTTTACTTCTATTAATAATGATTTTAATATTAAACCCATACATGGAGAGAATATTTTAGGTACCTAATAGTTGTTTACACAATAAAAAAATCACTAATTAGGTCAAGTAGAAAATAAACTTAATTTTGGACAAGGTCCAACATACAGTGTTATATTACATTAGCTTATAATGAAATAAGATAAACAAAAAAGAACATAAACTATGCAAAACATAAACTATGCAAATTAAATATACATAAATATTACCACCACTCACATGTAAATGAAATTTTGTGTTTTTAAACACAAAATGAGAAATTACTAAGTAAGCTTTGTCTTAAAAGAAAATATTCAATGCACATCCCGAGTTCAGGTTCTCTTTCTCTTCACTTGTGCCCTCACTTTCACAATTTTTTATTATTTTTTTGCATTAGTCATTTTCATCACAAGTCCTTTCCCAATAAATGAAAGCAGCTTTTGCTGACTCATTTTTAAGAGTCTTTGTATTTTTCTGCACTTTTAAAATTGTCTAATGATTCTGTAAGTGGCAAAGTCAAAATTACATGTAAACAGTTAATATTGTGAAATATGAATGATTTGACAATATTGTCCAAACCAAACTCTAAAAAAGCTTTCATTACTTGATTGATTTTTATATGCATTATCACCAGTTTAATTTAAATGCTGTTACAACAAAAAGGGACATTTTTTGCCAAACAGTCTTAAGTGCTTAATGTAAATGTAAGTGCATACATACACACCCAGTATAACATTTGTTTCTTTGATGTCAATTCTTAGTAGCCTTCAGAGGGGCAGTCCTTTTCACAAGATAATTACAGTGTTATGGATTAACTGTTAATTAGTCACGCCGGCTTTATTTTTGTTTATGTAAGTCTAACCTTTCGCTTTTCCACACTTTGGCCAAATGCTGACCAAAAGGTAAATAAAAAGGGCATGTCACAGGGAAAAATGATGCATGTCCTGGTGGTATGCAGCAGGGAGAAATGGCATGTCTTTTGAGAATTTCATATAGGACCCGGCAGCTCAGGTTCCTGAGAGCCATGCATTGGCTTTTCACCAAAGAACTCCTTAAAAAGTCTAGCATGTCTGCAGCAATATGTGTACCATTGAGACTTCCAATATAACTGTTGTTACGGTTTTCTTGAAAATTTTGTTATTGATACCCCTCCTAGATGACTGGTCATATTGACATGGGGTTTTGACCAGAAGACTCCTTCAGGTGACTAGTTAGTCCTAAATGAAATTAAGCCAAACTGACATCCAATATGGCCATCATGGTTGCCATCTTGAAAATCTTGTTGTAGCTGCTCATCCAAAAAGGATGGCTACTGGTACATAGCATGGTCTTTTCACCAAAAGACTTCTTATGACACATAGTTGATCCTAAATGAAAATGGTGCCAATCTGACATCCATTATAGATGCCACAGCAAAATTGGTATTCAAATACTCTCTAAATGTAAGTTAATTATGGAGAGTGCAAGTTGAGATTTCAAGTTCTTGCATATTGTTCCAATTGCTAAGTTTCCAGTAAGGTAGAAAAAGTAAATTCAGTAAAAAAGAAATGCGTAATTCAAAAATGTAAAGCAAAGTTTGCTTTAGCACTTATTCCTTTACCACTTATTCCTTTACCATGAGATACCATGCAGCTAAAGATTGTATAAACCTGCTGGTAATAAACACTATGCTAGGGAACAACCATTATATTTTCAGGGGGAAGTGGGATATTGTTGTATCTTTTTTTTGTGGATCTTAATTTTCATGGCTTTGTAGTTTTTAAAAAAAAGGATACATTTTCGTCTTTCGATTGGAACTTAGAGAAAGCTGGACTATTTTAGTTCTGCAATTTTGTGATTATTTACCTGATTGGCCTTTGTGTCTGGCAGCATACTTCATTGACATAATGTTGATATAGTAGTTTTGTACATCCATCCGTCCATTCTGGGAACTTTGTTAATGCAATTATGCCAAAATTTACCTAATTCCATGTGAAACATAAAAAAGTAAATTTTAACAAATATTTAGACAGAACAAATTGCCTTGTTCAGGCTGTGTGTGTTTTCTTTTTTTCCCAGCAACCAGTTTGGGTTTCTACTCCAAGTTGTCAGACCCTTGTGCACCAAAGCCTTGGGACCATGTCTTCATTGCTAGGGTCTCCACCAGTACCCATCCAGGCAATGCCTCTCAACATGAAGGTATTGTTTATTTGTTAGTATTAGCAGATATCAAGATGTAGGCATCACTTTTTCATTAACAAAGGAACTGTTGTTATCATCATCATTATTGCATATAAATTCTTTCCATCCAAATTGACACATCCAAGAATAAATAATGTGTCATGTGTGATGATTATGAATGCATCTTTTGTTAGAATGAGTGATTGCCTAAAATAACTACTCACTTTCTATCCATTGATAGGATTGCAAATTTATGGTTTCCCTATATACTTGTAGTAATATTGTGCATTATTAAATAGTATTTGCTTCATTGTTTTTTTGTTGTATTTTCAACAAAATGAGTGATGTCAGAAAACAAACTTGATCTTATTGTACTTCTCAAATTCCACAACATAGCAGTATTGTCCCACATTTCTCTGACCAAATTATTATGTTTTTTGGCTAAATCTTCAAATAATATTTAGACTTTGCTTTCAGTGAATTTTATATTTTCGTTAATCTGTTTGCCAGATGATTTCTAATGAAGCGGTAATTCCTAAACACAGCAATGTCCGCCATTCCAGGTTCATTATGGTTTCAAAATAATGCAAACATGGCAGTTACAATCTTTATTTATTTATTTATTGCTTAAATTAGAAAGCATTTTCACCAATTATATTTTTAAAACACAAATTATTATTTACATATTGATGTGTAGGTTTTGAAACAGGAGTTGGTATGATTTCATCGTCAAATGCTAGGCCTAACTTGCAGAAATCAGGCAATGATAACTTGCAGAAATCAGGCAATGATAACTTGCTAGGGAACAGGTTAATGGTCAGTCAGCTATTAAAACACATGCCTGTGAATATGCAAGAGTTTGTATGTCAGTGCAGTTGTTATCAACTGCATGAAGTACATTTCACCTTGGGCTACAACACAACACTGTCAGTGTCAGAACTACCTGGCTTGAGTGAGGAGTATCTCAAAAGTGAAACTACCGTCACTCATTGTATGTCTAAAAAAATCACAGGGCAAAGTTTAAATTTTTTAGGCAAATTATTCCTCCATATCGCCAGATTGTATGATCCCTGTAATTGTATCTTATTACTTTGAACTAGCTAAGAGATTGGAGTAAAATGACAATTGCATTGTCTTTTTCTTAGAAACTCATTTGGCCATATGTTCAAGGGGTTCTATGCACATAATGCATTGTGCATCATCCGTTTACTACTTCTCAAAAACCACTCAAAAGATTTGTTCAAATGCTCAACCATCAGATATGGCCATCTTAACTAAAATTACAAAAGCCTTAAAACAACTTTTTATCAAAAACAACTCAACAGAATTTGATAGAATATGACAGAATCTTGGCTTGAAGGCCTGTTATATTCATTCAAATGATACTGATCCATCATTAGATATGGCTGCATTACGAAAAATAGACAAGACTTTAAATGACTGGTTGATACCAGTTGACCAAATCAGACACAAAGCATTCTGGTAATAGCAACATTTAGATTTATGCAAATGATGCCAATTTGCCATCTGTCCTGTTAATGCAAAGTGATTTTACGTATGTGAATGATCAAAGATGGTAAATCAAGTAACATTAATAGAGAATGGTGCTGGTATGTGCTCCAAGCTTCTCTTTTCCTCCACAGTTGCGATGCTTGTGTGAATTTGCATGCATAAGCTGACATAATGTATGTCAACTACCCAGGTGTGCCATATCTGGCCCACATGGGTCCCTTGTTAAATAATGCAAGACCGAAATTATTCAAGTTGAATAATTCCAATAATGGTTTTGTAAAAGGCCTCAAACTGTAAGATAAAGCAAGTCACATGCATTTCCTGTATGACCCATGTTACTGTTGGGTCAGGATGAATGGCCTCAAACTGTAAGATCAAGCAACTCACATGCATTTCCTGTATGACCCATGTTACAGTTGGGTCAGAATAAATGGCCTTAGACTGTAAGATAAAGCAGCTCACATGCATTTCCTGTATGACCGATGTTACTGTTGAGTCAGGATAAATGGCCTCAAACTTTGAGATAAAGCAACTCACATGCATTTTCTATATGACCCATGTTACTGTTGGGTCAGGATAAGTGGCCTCAAACTGTAAGATAAAGCAACTCACATGCATTTTCTGTATGACCCATGATACTGTTGGGTCAGGATAAATTGCCTTACGATGTAGAATAAAGCAGCTCACATGCATGTCCTTTATGATTCTTGTTACTACATTTAACAGTCTACATTAATCTTTAATTTTTTACATATTAATTTTCTTGTTGCAGTCTTATGCAGTCAAAGACAATTCTAGATGTTGGGGCACAAAAAGACATCTAGACAGTGTTAGTAGTGTAGTGTAACACATGGTGATTATGTATCTATCAAATTATAGCATTTGATGGAAAACCAGCTTTTTAATTATCACATGGAGAAAAAGGAACCATAAAATGAAAACAGAATTTTTTAATTTATTTTATATTTATTTTTAATTTCTTCTGTCTAGCCAAATCAGAGCCTCCCATTTATGACTTCACAGAACCAACCAATGGGAGATCGTAGTCCCCACCCACAGTCCCATCCACCATTAAGTGGAGCCAGAAGAAACCAATCAAATTATAGAAGAGATGATGACAGGAGAAGAGATCAGTCCAGTGACAGACAAGATTACAGGCATCCAGTCAGAGACAGGGATAGAGACAGAGACAGGGGTAACAGGAGGGGCAGAGATGAAAGACGTGGCGATAAAGCAAGGTCATGGGACCGGGACCAAAGTCGTGATGGTTCTAGAAACAGGAGTGAGTCAAGGTATTCTAAATTGTAAACAGCTTTTTTTACAAATTATTTCTGATGAATATAAGTTAAATAAATGTTAATTTTATTTTATGATGCCATGACTTTTGTTTTTTGTATTATTGGTCCTTTTTTAAAATACAGTTTATAACTACCATATTCCTTTTGAGTCCATTTCCACAGCACTATGTCACCTCTTTGCAGATTTATTTCTACCAGTTTCCATTCTGTTTAGTTTTACAGGAGTTTGAGTTCTATTAATTGGTCCTTTTCAATACCTGAATAAAAGGTTCACCAAAGATAAACTTTGTAATAACTTACATTTTGGAGTAAAAAATAAGGCTGTTTTTTTTTTGGGGGGGGCAGAAGTTCAAAGGTCAAGGTCACTGGCTTAAAAATAGATAATTTCAACATGGTAAGTTTAGTTCAAGACAGTGTTACTTGACCAAACTATATGGATGCCGTAGCTTAAGAATAAAATCTTTTGATTTTGGGATCAAGAGTCTACGGTCAAAGTAATTGTGACTTGGAAAAGGTTTCTGCACATTAAGTTTTGTTTTATACTCATTTCCTTGATCAAACTTTGAGGATGACTTACTTGTATAAGTTTTGGGGTCAAACGATTTCCAGGTCAAAAGTCAAGGTCATAGTAAGTAAAATGAAATCTTAATGGTCTCCATGCAGTAACTGTAATTCTGGACCACATACATTGCCCAGACTCTATGGATGGCTTGCACAGAGATCAGTAAATAAACCTATTGAATGTCCAAGGTCAAGGTCACTGTGGCACAAGGGAAAAGTTTTCATCAAAGTAACTTTAATTGCACTCAACGTAATAGCCCCAATTGCAGATTCCATGCTGGTGTGGGAAGGAATTATTCCACATATGTTGGATTAAATGGCTGAAAGTCAATGTTGAAATTAAATTTGAAGCCATTGTATTAAAATATAAGGAATAAAACAAAGATTTCTATTCAAGCTTAGCTACTTTAGATAATCAATGTTAAAGTTTGGCACAAAATCTTTTGTTTTTAGAAATTGTTATAGTATATTATAAATCTTATATTTGAGGATTTATATCAACCATTTCAAGGAATAGACCTCAGCTGTACTAGCTGCATTCCATAAAGACTGATCCTCTTTCTCATCAAGGTAGGTCTTAAAATCAATATGAGTTGTCTGAGGTTATCTTTATCTTTGTCAGCCTTCTTGGCTTAACACCACCTATAAAACAGTAGTTCTTTTTTCCATGCAAACTCAACATGAGCCTAAATAGTTTCTTTTCTACAATTTCTAAACCTTTGATGATATGCCTCAGTTACCAACTCATGACCCTTCATGATACATTCCTTGACCACATCATACCTACTACTTTGTTCTACTGAGAGTGAAATAAGGACTTAACAAGCCTTGGTGATTCTTGCTTCTTGCTTCTCTCTCTCTCTGCATTTGCATTTTTCTTGCTTCTCTCTGCATTTGCATTTCTCTTGCTTCACTCTCTTTTTCATTTGCATTTCTCTTGCTTCTCTCTCTGCATTTGCATTTTTCTTGCTTCTCTCTGCATTTGCATTTCTCTTGCTTCACTCTCTTTTTCATTTGCATTTCTCTTGCTTCTCTCTCTGCATTTGCATTTTTCTTGCTTCTCTCTCTGCATTTGCATTTTTCTTGCTTCTCTCTCTTTTTCATTTGCATTTTTCTTGCTTCTCTCTCTTTTTCATTTGCATTTCTCTTGCTTCTCTCTGCATTTGCATTTTTCTTGCTTCTCTCTCTGCATTTGCATTTTTCTTGCTTTCCTCTGCATTTGCATTTCTCTTGCTTCTCTCTCTTTTTCATTTGCATTTCTCTTGCTTCTCTCTCTGAATTTGCATTTCTCTTGCTTCTCTCTCTCTCTCTCTGCATTTGCATTTCTCTTGCTTCTGTCTCTGCATTTGCATTTTTCTTGCTTCTCTCTCTGCATTTGCATTTTTCTTGCTCTCTCTGCATTTGCATTTCTCTTGCTTCTCTCTCTCTCTCTGCATTTGCATTTCTCTTGCTTCTGTCTCTGCATTTGCATTTTTCTTGCTTCTCTCTCTGCATTTGCATTTTTCTTGCTTCTGTCTGCATTTGCATTTCTCTTGCTTCTCTCTCTACATTTGCATTTCTCTTGCTTCTCTCTCTTTTTCATTTGCATTTCTCTTGCTTCCTTTTTTATTTGCATTTCTCTTTCTTCTCTCTTTGCATTTGCATTTTTCTTGCTTCTCTCTCTCTTTTTCATTTGCATTTCTCTTGCTTCTCTCTCTTTTTCATTTGCATTTCTCTTGCTTCTTTCTCTGCATTTGCATTTTTCTTGCTTCTTTCTGCATTTGCATTTCTCTTGCTTCTCTCTCTCTGTATTTGCATTTCTCTTGCTTCTCTCTCTCTGCATTTGCATTTTTCTTGCTTCTCTCTGCATTTGCATTTTTCTTGCTTCTTTCTGCATTTGCATTTCTCTTGCTTCTCTCTCATTTTCATTTGCATTTCTCTTGCTTCTCTCTCTGTATTTGCATTTCTCTTGCTTCTCTCTGTGTATTTGCATTTTTCTTGCTTCTCTCTCTGTATTTGCATTTCTCTTGCTTCTCTCTCTGCATTTGCATTTTTCTTGCTTCTCTCTGCATTTGCATTTCTCTTGCTTCTCTCTCTGTATTTGCATTTCTCTTGCTTCTCTCTCTCTGCATTTGCATTTTTCTTGCTTCTCTCTCTGCATTTGCATTTTTCTTGCTTCTCTCTCTGCATTTGCATTTTTCTTGCTTCTTTCTGCATTTGCATTTCTCTTGCTTCTCTCTCATTTTCATTTGCATTTCTCTTGCTTCTCTCTCTGTATTTGCATTTCTCTTGCTTCTCTCTCTGCATTTGCATTTTTCTTGCTTCTCTCTGCATTTGCATTTCTCTTGCTTCTCTCTCTGTATTTGCATTTCTCTTGCTTCTCTCTCTCTGCATTTGCATTTTTCTTGCTTCTCTCTGCATTTGAATTTTTCTTGCTTCTCTCTCTGCATTTGCATTTTTCTTGCTTCTCTCTCTGCATTTGCATTTTTCTTGCTTCTTTCTGCATTTGCATTTCTCTTGCTTCTCTCTCATTTTCATTTGCATTTCTCTTGCTTCTCTCTCTGTATTTGCATTTCTCTTGCTTCTCTCTCTGCATTTGCATTTCTCTTGCTTCTCTCTCTTTTTCATTTGCATTTCTCTTGCTTCCTTTTGTATTTGCATTTCTCTTTCTTCTCTCTCTGCATTTGCATTTCTCTTGCTTCTCTCTCTCTTTTTCATTTGCATTTCTCTTGCTTCTCTCTCATTTTCATTTGCATTTCTCTTGCTTCTCTCTCTGTATTTGCATTTCTCTTGCTTCTCTCTCTGCATTTGCATTTTTCTTGCTTCTTTCTGCATTTGCATTTCTCTTGCTTCTCTCTCATTTTCATTTGCATTTCTCTTGCTTCTCTCTCTGCATTTGCATTTTTCTTGCTTCTCTCTCTGCATTTGCATTTTTCTTGCTTCTCTCACAGCATTCACTTCAGAAAGATCATAATGTTTGGCAGCCTCAAGCAACTTGTTCTTTTTTCCTGTGTAGGATTAGAAATAAAGTCCACTATTTTAGATATCATGGTGAAAGCTTTTGGTTTCACTAATAATTTCCTAAATATGTAAAATTAAAATACACTGGACTAAGAAAATGTCAAGCCAATATGAAATTTAAATTAAAAAAAGTTATAATTTCTCTGAAATATTCTAAAGTAATTCAGATCTTATAATGAGCCCACCAATTTCTTGTTATGGTCTTAAACTATGTAATAAAAAACAAAAAACAACAAGTTTTTAAAAAAAATTTAAAATATAATTTATTTCCCTAATGTACAAAGTGAAAAACTAAATATAACTTAATGGTAAATGAAAACCTAAACAGTCCTATATAATTTTATCAGGTCCAAAAATAACCCATATGAGTTCCCATGGATTTCTGGATGATGTTTACTATTGTACTAATGTTACTGGTGTGTCAATGGTGATGAATGAATCAGTACAATATAGTCCAAAAACGTCTTTAATCAAATTCTACTGTAAGTCCATAATAGCTATAATTCCAAATAGTGAATTAAATAAATCAATCCTCACAATTAATGTCTTCCTGGACATATTAATACTAGGAATGCAGAGTTCTCTGTAATTTAACTCTTATATACAAATCTAAGACATAATACAATTGAAGATACACAATCATTGCAGAATGATTTCAACCAGTAAACAAGGTCTTGTGCTTTACACTGACCAAGCAGAAAATAGGTCTGCTTGGCCTTTCAAGAGCACATGTCCCTGAAATCAGATCATATGTGATGTACACTTCAGCTAATATTATAATTCAACCTTGGAACTTTATGAATGATTTAACACACATTACAAGAAGGACTCATCTTTAAAGTGTGACCATACAATCACAGAGAAGATTAGAATTTAAAATATTATTAATTAAATGACCTTTGCAAACTATTATCAAAATAATACACCTAAGATAGATATACATAACACTGATTACCCATAATCCTTTCTTTGGTTTCTGTAGCATAACCATACTACAGAATATTGCATTACAGCCAAACTTTTCATTCATCTTTATTTTGATGAAACCTTAAATGAGTTTAATTTTAAGTGTTCCAGATTATTATTAGATGAGTTACAGCCCCTTTTTACCCATCATCCTTACTTTGCGTTCTGTATCATAATTATGATGCATGATATTGCATTTCACCCAAACTTTTCATGCACCTTTATGTTGATGAAACCTTGTATGAGTTTAAGTTTCAGCATTCCATATCATTACTTGTATAAGTTATGGATCTTAAGTGCATATCTTCTGGAGTTCTTATATTTAAAGCCTTGCTGATTAAATTATAGAGAGTATTGACCTTTGCAGTTGACCATTTGTTCCTAGCTATAATTAATTTTCTTCTTGAATAGGGATAGACCAATTCGACAGGATTCTGCTAGTGGATATGGCAAGGATGATTCACGAAATCGATTTCAGCGCAGTAAACCATGGGATGACAGATGTAGGAGAGAGAGGTCTGGTAGTAGACAGAGTGGTTCTGACAGTGATACTTATCGAAGGGATCGTAGCTATGGGGACCGTAATCAAGGTCATGACAGCATACAAGATTCAAAAAAAAGATGGGCTGATGACAGGGACACAGATCCAAGGTTACGAATTTATTCTGCTGCCTTTTTATCAGTCAATTATTATGTCTCTCCAGTGAGCTATCCATTTCTTTGTCTGTTTGTCAGTCTTTGGCTAACTTTGTTTGTTTGAAAAACTATCAATACCATAAAGTCCATCAACACTACTTGCGTATAAGCAATAAATGTAAACATGTTTATGATGTACATTTATTTTAGAGATGGCAGAAATATCAGTGCCAAAGTTGGCAATGCATACCCTTTGTATGTTCTCAATGACTTTGTGTACTAAGTGATTGTTTGCAAGATTTTTGTGCAGCAAGCAAAAAACTTGTTTTACCTACTCGTATTTTATGTGGTTAGTTTGTAACATTAAAATATTATGAAAATTTAGCATTTATTTGATCTAATTGTTTTGGTTTGGAACACTGACTGGAAATTCTTTTTTGGATAGTACATTGACCAGATGCTTGTAAAGCAAGGATCTCACAGAGCCATGTGAGAGGTCCTGGTTATGGAGACTTTTGCCAATTGGGCTAAATGCTCTCAGTCATTCAACTCTGGGGAAATGTTCTAATCATGACCAAGTATTACAATGTTAAATATGCATGGAATACCTTTAACTTGTCTCCACAGCATGGTTTGTAAATAATCAGATTTTCCATTATAAAACATTGATTGTATGTGGGCAGTAGAAATATGCCAACAAGCTTTCACTAAAAGCTTATAACTGGTTGGCATGCTTTGAACGCATTAAAAATGTTTTTTTTTATTTAGATTTATTTAAATTATTTCTGTGAGTAGTTCTTGGCTGTTACATTGAAATGAATCAAACATTCTATAGTAGAAATTGGTCATTGCATTAGATGAGTCCCACATATTGAGTAGATATATGCTATTATATTGTGGTGAATCCCATATTCTAGTGTAGTTGTTGTCTATGACATTAAGGTGAATCCCACATTCTAGAGTAGTAGTTGTCTATAACATTAAGGTGAATCCCACATTCTAAAGTAGCTCTTGGCTATTACACACTGGTGAATCCCACATTCTAGACTAGTTCTTGGCTATAGCATTGAGATGAATCTCACATTCAAGAGTTGTTTTGGTTATAACATTGAAGTGAATCCCACATTATACAGTAGTTAATGGCTGTTACATTGATGTGAATCATGCATTTTAGAGTAGTTCTTGGCTGTTATATTGAGGTGAATCTTACAATCAAAAGTAGTTCTTTTTTATTACATTGATGGGAATCCCACATTCTAGAGTAGCTCTTGGCTATTACATTGTGGTGAATCCCACATTCTAAAGTAATTGTTGTCTATGATATTGAGGTGAATCCCACATTCTAAAGTAGTTCTTAGCTATTACACTCAGGTGAATCTCACATTTTAGAGTAGTTCTTGGATGTTACATTGATTTGAATCTCTCATTCAGTAGTAGTTCTTGGCCATTACATTGAAGTGAATCCCACATACCAGAGTAATTCTTGGCTATTACATTTAAGTGACTCCCACATTCTAGAGTAGTTCTTGGCTATTACATTTAAGTGACTCCCACATTCTAGAGTAGTTCTTGGCTATTACATTGAAGTGACTCCCATGTTCTAGAGTAGTTCTTGGTCATTACATTAAGGTGAATCCCACATTCTAGAGTTGTTCTTGGCCATTGCATTAAGGTGAATCCCACATTCTAGAGTAGTTGTTGGCTACTACATTGAAGTGACTCCCACATTCTAGAGTAGTTCTTGGCTATTACATTGAAGTGACTCCCACATTCTAGAATACTTATTGGCTGTTAGATTGCACACATTATATAACTGAACAAATCAGTTAATCTCAGCTTTCATTTGTTGTCTTGATTTGATTATTTCTTTAAAATAAGTTATCACTCTCATCAGAAAGAATAAAATGTATGTAAAAAGTACCATTAAGATAACACAAAAACAATTTGCCATCCAAGTGATTCAAATCAAGGAAATTCTTTACAGGAGTAAAAGGTCAAGATCAGACAGATATGACAGTAAAGGCCATCAACCTCAAGAGGGTGGACTATCAAAGGACAGCCGATCTGAGCTTGGTGATAAAACTGATGGTGGCTCTACATCTGGAAGATCGGAATCAAGAGACCGGCAGTCAGTAAACAGTCCAGATTGTGGAGATTCAGAGCAGGAATCTAGTGTTGATGAAGATGAATCCTATTTGGTTAGCCAGGATGAAACTCCATCAAAACTCATCAAGGTTAAAGAGGAGCTTAGTGAGGAGGAGGATATTCCAGCCTGGACACGTTGTTCACCTGCCGATCTATTCTTCACTAGGGATAATCAGGTAACACTGCAGCATGGAAAAGAAGAAAATATTCATGCAGATTAAAAAGATTTCATTTCATAGCATATAGCTTACATCAATAAAATTTTTGTAAATTTAAATAATTTTGAAATTTTGCTGTTATTTACACCATTGAAAATTAAACTGAATTAAAACATTTTGTTTTATACTATCGCTTTGTCATTATCTTAAATCTGTATCATGAAGCACACTGCACATTCTCGACATCATAATTTAAATGACCGTGACAATTTAAATTTTAAAAAATGGACAGTCTCATTAATAACCACAGTAGCATTAAATTATCATCATTTATTTTGTAGCTGATTAATATGGGATTGTTATGGATATTATTAGGTTATGAAATTAGGTCCTTAATGAGTGAGTGTTAATTGGGGAGGAGCAGTTAGAAGTGTTGGAGCAGGTCAAATATTGTTTTTGTACCCCTCATTGAATATGATTATTTCATATAGTGTTATACTTATCCAACATAAATATGATTTGGCCATTGTTATCCTTATTCATCATGGGATATATAGTTATAAATTTATCCCCTTATCCACCATGAATATGACAGGGTCATATAGTGTTACCCTGATCCAACATGATATGATAGGGTTGTATGATGTTAACCTTATCCACCATGAATATAATAGGGTCATATAGTGTTACCCTGATCAAACATGAATATGACAGTCATATAGTGTTACCCTTATCCACCATGAATATGATAGGGTCATATAATGTTACCCTGATCCAACATGAATATGATAGCCATATAGTGTTACCCTTATCCACTATGAATATGATAGGGTCATATAGTGTTACCCTGATCTACCTTGAATATGATAGGTCATGTAGTGTTATCCTTATTTACCATGAATATGATGGGGTCATATAGTTACCCTGATCCACCATGAATATGATAGGGTCATATAGTTACCCTGATCCACCATGAATATGATGGGGTCATCTGGTTACCCTGATCCACCATGAATATGATAAGGTCATATAGTGTTACCCTGATCCAACATGAATATGATAGGGTCATTTAGTGTCATCCTTATCCACCATGAATATAAAATCATTATAGCGTTACCTATATCCACAATGAGTATGATAGTATTATATAATGTTATCCTTATCCACCATGAATATAATAGGGTCATATAGTGTTATCCTTATCCACCATGAATAGAATAGGGTCATATAGTGTTATCCTTATCTACCATGAATATGAAAGTCATATAATGTTACTCGTGTTCATTCATCTTATGTCCATGATGTTAATTATTTTGTTTTGGTCATTTCCCATGAACTGTGGTGGGGCTTTCTTGTTTAGTGAATGTATTTTGAATTTCTTCATATCTGCCTCAAATAAATTACCAAAATATTTTGCATTTAAGATTTTTCTTTGATGTATATTGTCATCACATATTATGCCCTTAGTTATCGCTTAGGTTGGGCTTGTTATTTTAAAGCCCCTAATTCCACATATTATGCCCTTAGTTATGGCTTAGGTTGGGTTTATTATTTTAAAGCCCCTAATTCCACATATTATGCCCTTAGTTATGGTTTTGGGGTTGGGTTTGTTATTTTAAAGCCCCTAATTCCACATATTATGCCCTTAGTTATGGCTTAGGTTGGGTTTATTATTTTAAAGCCCCTAATTCCACATATTATGCCCTTAGTTATGGTTTTGGGGTTGGGTTTGTTATTTTAAAGCCCCTAATTCCACATATTATGCCCTTAGTTATGGCTTAGGTTGGGTTTGTTATTTTAAAGCCCCTAATTCCACATATTATGCCCTTAATTATGGCTTAGGTTAGGTTTATTATTTTAAAGCCCCTAATTCCACATATTATGCCCTTAATTATGGTTTGGAGCTGGGTTGGGTTCATTATTTTAAAGCCCCTAATTCCACATATTATGCCTTTAATTATGGTTTGGAACTGGGTTGGGTTCATTATTTTAAAGCCCCTAATTCCACATATTATGCCTTTAATTATGGTTTGGAACTGGGTTGGGTTCATTATTTTAAAGCCCCTAATTCCACATATTATGCCCTTAGTTATGGCGTAGGTTGGGTTTATTATTTTAAAGCCCCTAATTCCACATATTATGCCCTTAGTTATGGCTTAGGTTGGGTTTATTATTTTAAAGCCCCTAATTCCACATATTATGCCCTTAGTTATGGTTTTGGGGTTGGGTTTGTTATTTTAAAGCCCCTAATTCCACATATTATGCCCTTAGTTATGGCTTAGGTTGGGTTTATTATTTTAAAGCCCCTAATTCCACAGATTATGCCCTTAGTTATGGCTTAGGTTGGGTTTATTATTTTAAAGCCCCTAATTCCACATATTATGCCCTTAGTTATGGCTTAGGTTGGGTTTATTGTTTTAAAGCCTCTAATTCCACATATTATGCCCTTAATTATGGCTTAGGTTGGGTTTATTATTTTAAAGCCCCTAATTCCACATATTATGTCCTTAATTATGGTTTGGAGCTGGGTTGGGTTCATTATTTTAAAGCCCCTAATTCCACATATTATGCCCTTTATTATGGTTTGGAACTGGGTTGGGTTCATTATTTTAAAGCCCCTAATTCCACATATTATGCCCTTAGTTATGGCGTAGGTTGGGTTTATTATTTTAAAGCCCCTAATTCCACATATTATGCCCTTAGTTATGGCTTAGGTTGGGTTTATTATTTTAAAGCCCCTAATTCCACATATTATGCCCTTAGTTATGGTTTTGGGGTTGGGTTTGTTATTTTAAAGCCCCTAATTCCACATATTATGCCCTTAGTTATGGCTTAGGTTGGGTTTATTGTTTTAAAGCCCCTAATTCCACATATTATGCCCTTAGTTATGGCTTAGGTTGGGTTTATTGTTTTAAAGCCTCTAATTCCACATATTATGCCCTTAATTATGGCTTAGGTTGGGTTTATTATTTTAAAGCCCCTAATTCCACATATTATGCCCTTAATTATGGTTTGGAGCTGGGTTGGGTTCATTATTTTAAAGCCCCTAATTCCACATATTATGCCCTTTATTATGGTTTGGAACTGGGTTGGGTTCATTATTTTAAAGCCCCTAATTCCACATATTATGCCCTTAGTTATGGCGTAGGTTGGGTTTATTATTTTAAAGCCCCTAATTCCACATATTATGCCCTTAGTTATGGCTTAGGTTGGGTTTATTATTTTAAAGCCCCTAATTCCACATATTATGCCCTTAGTTATGGCTTAAGTTGGGTTTATTATTTTAAAGCCCCTAATTCCACAGATTATGCCCTTAGTTATGGCTTAGGTTGGGTTTATTATTTTAAAGCCCCTAATTCCACATATTATGCCCTTAGTTATGGCTTAGGTTGGGTTTATTGTTTTAAAGCCTCTAATTCCACATATTATGCCCTTAATTATGGCTTAGGCTGGGTTTATTATTTTAAAGCCCCTAATTCCACATATTATGCCCTTAATTATGGTTTGGAGCTGGGTTGGGTTCATTATTTTAAAGCCCCTAATTCCACATATTATGCCCTTAATTATGGTTTTTTGGCTTGGTTTGGTTTGGTGTCAAGGGCATTGGAGTAAAGTGCCTTGCCAATGGACACACAACAGTAGCTGACCCATGCTCATCCAATGGTAATGGATTTGAACCGGCTATCTTCTAGTCATGATTCTGGAATACTAATCATGAATCCACTGCAGTCCAATGCTAAAATATTCAAGCTAGCCATATAACTCATTTATACTAACATCTTCAAGCTAGTCATATAACTCATTTATACTGACATCTTCAAGCTAGTCATATAACTCATTTATACTAACATCTTCAAGCTAGTCATATAACTCATTATACTAAGATCTTCAAGCTTGTCGTATAACTCATTTATACTGACATATTCAAGCTAGTCATGTAACTCATTTATACTAACATCTTCAAGCTAGTCATATAACTCATTTATACTAACATCTTCAAGCTAGTCATGTAACTCATTTATACTATTATCTTCAAGCTAGTCATGTAGCTCATTTATACTAACATCTTCAAGCTAGTCATGTAACTCATTTATACTAACATCTTCAAGCTAGTCATGTAACTCATTTATACTATTATCTTCAAGCTAGTCATGTAACTCATTTATACTAAGATCTTCAAGTGGGTCATATAACTCATTTATACTAACATCTTCAAAATAGTCATGTAACTCATTTATACTAACATCTTCAAGCTAGTCATATAACTCATTTATACTAACATATTCAAGCTAGTCATATAACTCATTATACTAAGATCTTCACGCTAGTCATATTACTCATTTATACTGACATATTCAAGCTAGTCATATAACTAATTTATACTAACATCTTCAACCTAGTGATATAACTCATTTATACTAACATCTTCAAGCTAGTCATATAACTCATTATACTAAGATCTTCACACTAGTCATATAACTCATTTATACTAACATCTTCAAGCTAGTCATATAACTCATTTATACTAACATTTTCAAGCTAGTCATATAACTCATTTATACTAACATCTTCAAGCTAGTCATATAACTCATTTATACTGACATCTTCAAAATAGTCATATAACTCATTTATACTAACATCTTCAAGCTAGTCATATAACTCATTATACTAAGATCTTCACGCTAGTCATATAACTCATTTATACTGACATATTCAAGCTAGTCATATAACTAATTTATACTAACATCTTCAACCTAGTGATATAACTCATTTATACTAATATCTTCAAGCTAGTCATATAACTCATTTATACTGACATATTCAAGCTAGTCATATAACTCATTTATACTAACATCTTCAAGCTAGTCATGTAACTCAACATCTTTAAGTTAGTCTTATAACTCTATGAAAGTTTTCCCAAATACCAAACAAGTTTCACATAAAAACCATATATTATAAATTCTTTTCAAACAAGTTTCACACAAAGACTACATATTACAAAAATATTCCAAAATAGTTTCACATATTATAAAATCATTCCAAACATGTTTCAGCTTAATTGGATAAATTTTTTTAGAACCTTTCTTTATACGTGTGAATCTTGCCAAACCGTCCCACAGGCCCACAGGACCAGTAACCTGAAAAAGTCCTATCCATAAGGAAATTGGTCCATCCTACAGTTCATTATAGAAGATGACACAATGTAGTCAATGACTTGATCGTAAACACAGCTGGACATAAATATCATCCTTTAAGCAAGATGATCTGTATAGTGAAATATAGAAAATAAAGAAAACCACAAAATATATTTACATCACACACTCAAATCTAGTAAATTTATTGAATTGTGCTTGACATTGGTCACTGTTTACATACCATGACAATGATGCTTACTGTTAATGCCAATCCAGATCCACGCACACAGTAATGTAGAGACTGGACATCAAAATCTTTTGCTGCCATTGATGATGAATCTGAATAAGTCAGAATAAGAATCAGGATCCTCATCCATTGATTTGTCATCAATGACAGCATCAGAACTAGACCCAGACTCCAAAGATGAGGCCCTATCATCAATAACAGCATCAGAACTAGACCCAGACCCCAAAGATGAGGCTCTGTCATCAATAACAGTATCAGAAGTAGACCCAGACTCCAAAGATGAGGCTCTGTCATCAATAACTGCATCAGAACTAGACCCAGACCCCAAAGATGAGGCTCTGTCAACAATAACAGCATCAGAACTAGACCCAGACTCCAAAGATGAGGCTGTCATCAATAACAGCATCAGAAGTAGACCCAGACTCCAAAGATGAGGCTCTATCATCAATAATAGCATCAGATGTAGATCCAGGCTCCAGAGATGAGGCTCTGTCATCAATAACAGCATCAGAAGTAGATCCAGACTCCAAAGATGAGGCTCTGTCATCAATAACAGCATCAGAAGTAGATCCAGACTCCAAAGATGAGGCTCTGTCATCAATAACAGCATCAGAAGTAGACCCAGACTCCAAAGATGAGGCTCTATCATCAATAACAGCATCAGAAGTAGACCCAGACTCCAAAGATGAGGCTCTGTCATCAATAACAGCATCAGAACTAGACCCAGACTCCAAAGATGAGGTTCTGTCATCAATAACAGCATCAGAACTAGACCCAGACTCCAAAGATGAGGCTCTTTCATCAAAAACAGAATCATAAGTAGATCCAGACTCCAAAGATGAGGCTCTGTAATCAATAACAGCATCAGAACTAGACCCAGACTCCAAAGATGAGGCTCTGTCATCAATAACAGAGTGCAGATACCCAGGAAATTAGGTCTGCGGAAACATTAGTTCCAGCAGGAGATTGCAACTGAAAAGTTAACTGCATCGCCATGATCTTAGTATACATTCTCTTCTATATTCAGGGGCCCTGAGTGGCTGAGTGGTCTAAAGCACTCTCCATTACGGATCACTGCCATCTCACCTCTGTCTGCATCGGTTCGAGTCTCGGATTTGGCTAATGTGGGTATGTGAGAAAGCTTGCCAGTTGCTTCTCGTGGGTCGGTGGTTCTTTCCAGGGTTTTCCCAGGTTCTTCCTCCACCATTGATACTGGCCGCCATGTATAGCCTATTGTGTGCTGAAAATGGCATTAAACCCTACAACAACAACAACAACAACAACTTTCTATATTCAGTGTACATTCTGTAACCCAATAGGGTTTGAATTGCTTTTATTTGATAGTGTTGTATTCCCTTTGGATAGTTCTGTTTTCTTTGGCTTTGTTTGGATTTCTGCTTTGAAGCATCCTGATGCCTTTGTTTGTCCACTTCAGGATCAGAAGTACTGTGTGTCATGAGTTATTTATCTGCTCAACTCACACAGATTCATGAGTGGTCTTTAAGAAAAATTCCCATTATTGATGTCACTTGGTTTCTTTTAATATCAGATAATATATCATTTGTAGATTCAACTTACATGACATACCTAAAAACATTTTATTCCCCAATCTGCTGTGAAATTAACTGGTATAGGACCACTGTGCTAGTGGCAATGTTGCACACTTCTGCTTTGAAGAATTTCATCATCGTTACCACTTTGGCATCTTTGTACATTTAATTCATTTGTCTGTCTGTCCCCATCCTCACCATAAATTAAACTGAATGTTAATTGTTTTTTACTTAGGTATGTGCAAGGCAGACTCAGCAAAAAATGGTTCTCTTGTGTTGAGGCATATATGCATTCAGACTTCTTTTCCTCATCTTCACCTGCAACTCAGACACCGTGGAATATCAGTTTTTGATCAAAGAAACCATTGGCCACCATATAGCATGTAACTTGTACCTCTGTTTCAGAGTGGCTGCATGGTTGGAACCAAGCGGATGCAGGAACTTGAGGACCGATTTGATCATGAATTGTGCAAGAGGGCAGAAAAGGCGAAAGCACTTCTACCCAAATATGACCCTCCAAGTAGACCAGAACCCAATCCTCTCCATGTACATAAACATTGTGGCCATTCAGGTAAAATTGATCACAAAAATCATTGAAGGGAAACTTTCAGTAAGCAGTATTTTTAGAGAGATCTTGATGATACGTCAGTAATTTGAAGTCCATAAAAGCAATAATCTAATAATCAAAATTATTCAACCAGGTGCTGATAAATGAATTTAGGTGTTTAAAAATCTGCCTAATTAATCAGTTAAACTGATTATTATTTCTTGTGTATTTATGCAATGATTACTTGTGTACAACCATGATCCATTCAGCCTTCAAACACCATCGATAAGCTTTGTCAATTAAAATCTGATGAATTCTGTCATTTTTGTCAGAAATATTATGATTTTGAATAGAGAGATGTAAGTTATATATTCCTCACATTCTATATTCATTTAGTTTCCACAACCTAATTCAGAAAGAAAAGAAAATTTGAGGTTGTGACACCAGTTTCACTAAGTTTCTCAAACAATATTGTGAAATTAAAGGTTTATATTGTCTAATAGCTAATTTGACAATATTGTTATTGTATTCTGAGGTATAGAAAGTAATAATGATGAAAAATAACTCATCTATTTTATGTTTATCCACAAGGGAATTGTTTAAGTTTTGAAAATGGAGTTGAGAGATCCCTTAAATTTGAGAAGTCCTCAAACTTTCCTGATAGATAAACCATTGCTTTTTTGATGAGAATTAAAGATATTATTATTACTAATTGTTACTAATTGGTGCCTGGTTAATGTTCATTTAAAATTAATCATTGTCAAGCAAGCAATAAGAAAGTGATTTAAAAATCTTAGCTTGAGAATATTCTTGAAGTTCAGTGAACCTTAGTCTGGGCCACAGTTTAAAGGTAGAATTTTGAATTTACAGTTTATTTCCCAGATTTTTCAACATCTTTCTTATTGCTTTGTTGGTAACAATGGCATTATTTTAACAGAACATTCAGGCAGTATCAGGGATTAAACTGCAGTCCTATAATCTTGAATTTTTCAATGGACTCCAGTCCTAACTTTAAGGAAATTTCTACTCTTTTTTTTTTCTTCTTCAAGGATACAAAGTGTTCCATGTATGCAAGTTGGTAACTGAACATTTATTTTTCATCTTTCCACTGTGCCTGGAAAAAAGTAATAATAGCATTTTTTGAAGTAGTGTAAGTGCAGTAATATAAACTTTTAATATAAGAAATCAGGAGAATTTTAGTGAAACTGGATCCAGCATATGTCTTTAATTGTGATTTTTTTTAGTTATAGTAATATAGGATTTATAGTTCTTATCATAGCTGATATACAATGTATGTACAAATATCTTGTATAATTTCCCCATTAGGGGATGAGTATAAGGCTGCTGGTGTATATTTTCAGAGAGTAACAGTAGTAGCAGCAGCAGCAGCAGTTCAGATTCAGAGGATGATGATTTGGAGGACACTTGGATAGAAGAGCTGGAGAGAAAACGTAAACATCCTCAGCGACTTCATCCTGATCTCTGGTACAATGATCCAGGAGAGGTGAGACAGAGTTATTCTTTTTTATAAGGTTTAGTATGGTTTTCCTCTTGAGCTCATCTGCACTTATGCACTTAGTGCAGGAGAACTTAATGATACTGGAGAGATGTTGCTGTTATCTCCCATTATCTTAGTTATCTCCCATTATAAGCTTCTGCAGGGTCTTCTTGTTTAGCATGCCTGCATTAGGTGCAGGAAATATGAGGCACAGTTATCTCAGATTGTAAGGTTTAGTAGTTTCCTTGCTTAGCTTGTCTGCAGTAAGGGCAGGAGAACTTAATGATCAAAGAGGTGAGGCACAGTTATCTCCCATTACAACATTTATCAGATCTTAGTAAACACCTTACAACAATGCATGTTGAGATCAAGACAGGAACCTTGGGATTGAGGTACACTTAGTTACTTACCTCCCACAAGGTGTTTTGATATCAAGAGGTGCAGTCAGCCACCTACCTCCCACAATGCATTTTGTGATGAAGACATGTCATTAATCTCTTACCTCCCACAAAGCCAGTTGGAATCAAGTCATGCAGTCAGCTGCTTAACTCCCACAATGCTTGTTGGGAAGAAGACATGTGATCAGCCACTTACATCCCACAGTGGATGTTGGCATCAAGAGGTGCAGTCAACCACATATTTCCCACAAGGCATTTTGGGTCAAGACATGCAATCAGCAGCTTATCTCCCACACTGCATGTTGGGGTCAAGACATGAAATCAGCAGCTTACCTCCCACAAGGCATGTTGGGGTCAAGACATGCAATCAGCAGCTTACCTTCCACAATGCATGTTGGGGTCAAGACATGCAATCAGCAGCTTATCTCCCACAAGGCATGTTGGTGTCAAGACATGCAATCTGCAGCTTACCTTCCACAAGGCATGTTGGGGTCAAGACATGCATACAGCAGCTTACCTTCCACAAGGCATGTTGGAGTCAAGACATGCAATCAGCACCTTACCTCCCACAAGGCATGTTGGGGTCAAGACATGCAATCTGCAGCTTACCTTCCACAAGGCATGTTGGGGTCAAGACATGCAATCAGCAGCTTACCTTCCACAAGGCATGTTGGGGTCAAGACATGAAATCAGCAGCTTACCTTCCACAAAGCATGTTGGGGTCAAGACATGCAATCTGCAGCTTACCTTCCACAAGGCATGTTGGGGTCAAGACATGCAGTCAGCAGCTTACCTTCCACAAGGCATGTTGGGGTCAAGACATGCAATCTGCAGCTAACCTTCCACAAGGCATGTTGGGGTCAAGACATGCAATCAGCAGCTTACCTTCCACAAGGCATGTTGGGGTCAAGACATGAAATCAGCAGCTTACCTTCCACAAAGCATGTTGGGGTCAAGACATGCAATCTGCAGCTTACCTTCCACAAGGCATGTTGGGGTCAAGACATGCAATCAGCAGCTTACCTTCCACAAGGCATGTTGGGGTCAAGACATGCATACAGCAGCTTACCTCCCACAAGGCATGTTGGGGTCAAGACATGCATACAGCAGCTTACCTTGCACAAGGCATGTTGGAGTCAAGACATGCAATCAGCACCTTACCTCCCACAAGGCATGTTGGGGTCAAGACATGCAATCTGCAGCTTACCTTCCACAAGGCATGTTGGGGTCAAGACATGCAATCAGCAGCTTACCTTCCACAAGGCATGTTGGGGTCAAGACATGAAATCAGCAGCTTACCTTCCACAAAGCATGTTGGGGTCAAGACATGCAATCAGCAGCTTATCTCCCACAAGGCATGTTGGGGTCAAGACATGCAATCTGCAGCTTACCTTCCACAAGGCATGTTGGGGTCAAGACATGCAATCTGCAGCTTACCTTCACAAGGCATGTTGGGGTCAAGACATGCATACAGCAGCTTACCTCCCACAAGGCATGTTGGGGTCAAGACATGCAATCTGCAGCTTACCTTCCACAAGGCATGTTGGGGTCAAGACATGCAATCAGCAGCTTATCTCCCACAATGCATGTTGGGGTCAAGACATGCAATCAGCAGCTTACCTTCCACAATGCATGTTGGGGTCAAGACATGCAATCTGCAGCTTACCTTCCACAAGGCATGTTGGTGTCAAAACATGAAATCAGCAGCTTACCTTCCACAAGGCATGTTGGGGTCAGGACATGCAATCAGCAGCTTACCTTCCACAATGCATGTTGGGGTCAAGACATGCAATCAGCAGCTTATCTCCCACAATGCATGTTGGGGTCAAGACATGAAATCAGCAGCTTACCTTCCACAAGGCATGTTGGGGTCAAGACATGCAATCAGCAGCTTACCTTCCACAAGGCATGTTGGGGTCAAGACATGCATACAGCAGCTTACCTTCCACAAGGCATGTTGGGGTCAAGACATGCAATCAGCAGCTTATCTCTGCATGTTGGGGTCAAGACATGCATACAGCAGCTTACCTTCCACAAGGCATGTTGGGGTCAAGACATGCAATCAGCAGCTTATCTCCCACACTGCATGTTGGGATCAAGACATGCAATCAGCAGCTTACCTTCCACAAGGCATGTTGGGGTCAAGACATGCAGTCAGCAGATTATCTCCCAGATTGGTTCATCACAGACAATCATCAGTTTTAATTGGTTGGAAATATTTTTTTATACACTTGATAATGGTCAAGCTGCTTGTATTCTTGATTCAGGATGCCTTACTGACACCTTTACAATTTGCCATGTTAATGCCAAAAAACAGTGAAAGCCATATTAACTGGAAGCATTTATATTTTTTATTTTTTTTGGAAGATTTTGTTATAAAAATTGAACATTTAAAATATGAGACAACTGTAACAGATTATATTCAGTGATGGAAGTTCATTATCAAACATTTGGTCATTTGCTTTTCCCTCCAATGTCAGATCATTTTGGTTAATAGTCACACAGCTAGTGTCAATATTATTTTCCTTGTCAAATAAACAGAACATGTTGTACCTTGTTTCAGATGAATGATGGTCCACTGTGTAGGTGTAGTTTGAAGTCCAAAAAGACAGGAATTCGGCACAATAAATTTCCAGGCGAAAAGGTACAGAATGTATTCTAAAATTCCCTTCTGCCTCAAAGCATCCATTTCTCTTCTTTCTTTCTGTCAGGTTAAAGGTTTATATATCCACAACCTTGGCCGTTTTCACTTCATGTTTTAACATATATTTTTATTGGTATAAAGTCATATTAAATGTCATTATAATCATTTTAGTTCCAAGACATCTTTGCACTATGCAAATCACCTCATAATTTTGTCATTTCTATCCTTAGTGGTGAAGAAGATGCAAACACAAGGCATGACCACACACACACAACAACAACACACACCCACCCCCACACACACATAATTCAGAATGTAGTATACATGTCTTAATAGCCCTACAGTCAGATTCTTAGCCTAATGCCACAGACTGCAGCATGTCGCCATTGAACATCATTCTCTCTTTTCAGCCTCTGACTTGTGACAAGGAAAGTAATAATCTGGGAAAGCTGTATCACTACAGAGTGACTATGTCTCCACACACTAATTTCTTGGTAGGTATATCATTTTATACTTGTCTTGTATTTCACTTGTATTGATTAGGGATGCATAATCAAATTACTAATTCAGCGGAATTTATTCATTTCTCATGAACTATTCAGTTTTACAAGATTTTTTTTCTGAATAAAAGATTGGGGTTCATTTTTTTACTATACTCAAGCCTTTCGTACTATGCATATTTTCTAGTCAGTTACTTAAGGCTCATTTTACACAACTACCAATATTTCAAGTTTAAAAATAAAACTGACAAAACTAAAGCCTTCAGACAGACGTAGTGTAGAGAGACATATTTCACATAGACATGCAGTAGAGAGACATACTTCACATAGATTGTTGATAGACATAACATAGAGACATTTCACATAGACATGCAGTAGAGAGACATACTTCACATAGATTGTTGATAGACATAGCATATAGAGACATTTCACATAGACATGCTGTAGAGAGACATACTTCACATAGATTGCTGATAGACATAGTGAAGAGAGATATACTGCACATAGATATACTATAGAGACAGTGTAAAGACATTACATATAGACATGCTTCACACTGACATACTGTTAGAGACATACTTCAAATAGACATTACATGTAGACATGCTTCACACTGACATACTGTTAGAGACATTCTTCAAATAGACGTTACATATAGACATGCTTCACACTGACATACTGTTAGACATACTTAAAATAGACATTACATATAGACATATGCTTCACACTGACATAACATATAGACATATGCTTCACACTGACATACTGTTAGAGACATACTTCAAACAGACATTACATATAGACATATGCTTCACACTGACATACTGTTAGAGACATACTTCAAATAGACATAACATATAGACATATGCTTCACACTGACATACTGTTAGAGACATAGACATACTTTAAAGAGACATGTAATATCTTGACAATAAGAAAATAGGCTTGTGTCTGAAATGAGCAATGGTCGTATGCCAACTTTTTGGCTAGACATGCCCATCTATTTTTCCATGTGATTAAGGAGAATGTTGTATGCACTGGTAGCTGAGTTGCTGTTTGTATATCTACACAAAATATGGGTATATCCCAGAATCATTAAATATATATAACTGGTAAATTTATTGAAAAAATCTTTCAGAATTGGCATCAGATGGGGCTGATGCAGATTTATTTAACCTGGAGAAAAGAAAAATCAGTTTTGGAAATTTCTGATACTGTATGGTTGCATTTTGTTTGCACTGGAGGTGCCATGAAGATTGCCATGTTAACTTGCCACTTTATTGAAATAATAACATAAGTCACATGTATTCTCCAGAATTGTCAGCACTTATCAGTGAACTATCACAAAATGTCTAATGAATAAATATGCATCATTCTGTTTGTGAAAGGTCACTTTTGATAATATCATGTAAACTGTGTCACATTCTAATCATATACATGCTGATAAATTGTCTCCCTTGGGGAAATTTGATTGGGTTTCAACAACTGACAAAGGGCAGCACCTGCTATGTTATCAACTTCAGGTTAGTCAATAATAATAATAATAATAATAATAATGATAATAAGTTGCATAAAACTATTTACAGTTTGTATAGATGCAATGTATAAGTATGAAAGGAAATAAAATCACAAAGAAAAGGTTTTAGAATATCTGGAGGATAAATAAAGTCACGTGTTTCCATCATGTAGCCACTCATTAGCTTTTGAAGGACCTTTTAGAATCAAATAAAATTGGTGCAAGGTTTTACAATAGGAATATTGATTTCAGGTTTGATTTTCAATGTTTTACATTAATATGACTTTGCGGGTTAAATTTTCACCATTTTACTTTAAGAACACTTTATTTGAAAAACATTTGCTCAGGTTAAATTTTCACCATTTTACTTTAAAAACACTTGCTGCAGGATCAGTTTTCCACTTTATTTTAAAAACACTTGCTCAGTTTAAATTTTCACCATTTTACTTTAAAAACACTTGCCTTTGGATTGATTTCACCTTTTTACTTTAAGAACACTTGGCTCAGGATTGATTTTCACCATTTTACTTATAACATACTTCAAGGTCAATTTTCACCATTATACATACAGAAGACCTTGCTCAGGTTTGCTTTTAGCTGTCTTTTTGGCCAAATTGTATTGACTTTTCTTTGACTTTCCTTTTATTTCCACTCAATTAGATTTGAAGGAATTCATGAATCGAAATTAAAATTGACTTAACATTAAGAAGGCCTGGGTGAAGTTATATGTTTGCCATTTTTCAGCTCAACTTGATAGAGTTAATTTTCATCGTTCACTTTGAACCAACACTTCAGTTTCCTCTAAATACTATGTAAAGGACTTTATGAATTGAAAGCAAATTTGCTCTGAGCTTTTATATTAAGAAGTTATAGTTCAAGCTTGATTTTTATAAATTTCCTTTATTTTACCGTGTTCAAGTCCAGTTTGGCACATATATTTGCTCTTCAACTGCAACATAATGGCAGGATCATCTGTGTCATGTGGACAAATTTCTAGTTAACATAGATGTTTTTACTTATTTTTAAGGTATGTATACTGTAATAATATGTCACAATCAGCATACTTATAAACTTCCTCCCAAAAAAGCCCTTATTATAATCTAAGATCCTACCTGAATTATTTAGAGGATGGCAAGTTATACAGTCATCTTGCTTACTTTTTGTTCTTGTTATTATTGTTGTCATAATACCAGAGGAAGTATTGTCACTTGTGAAAATATTTTATGTTTTGAAATATTATTCAAATAGGAATCAGACTGGAGTACTTATCTGATGTGAAATTTATGACACATGTTTAATGATTTCTTTCTTTTGTGAGGCATGTAATGATGTACAGATATTTATTTTATCACATGAGGTTCCACTGATTTAAGCATGTGCATTCTATGATGTTATGAGACCTAATTGTTTTACAATATGCCAGCAGTAGAAGGCTCAATTGTGCTTACAATATATCATCATTATGAGGCCTAATTGTGGTAATTTACAATATGCCATCATTATGAGTCCTAATTGTGGCAATTTACAATAAGCCATCGTTATGAGGCCTAATTGTGTTTACAGTGTGCCATCATTATGTAGCCCAAATGTGACAATTTACAATATGCCATCATTGCAAGGTCTAATGTTGCTTACAATATGTCATCATTATTAGGCCTAATTATGACAATTTATAATATGCTGTCATTACAAGGTCAGATTGTGCTTACAATGTGCCATCATTATGAGGCCTAATTTTCCTACAATGTGCCATCATTATGAGGCCAAAATGTGACAATTTACAATATGCCATCATTATAAGGTCTAATGTTGCTAACAATATGTCATCATTATTAGGCCTAATTATGAGAATTTATAATATGCTGTCATTACAAGGTCTAATTGTGCTTACAATGTGCCATCATTATGAAGCCTAATTTTCCTACAATGTGCCATCATTATGAGGCCCAAATGTGACAATTTACAATATGCCATCATTACAAGGTCTAATTGTGCTTACAATGTACCATCATTACAAGGTCTAATTGTGCTTACAATGTGCCATCATTATGAGGCCTTATTATGCTTATAATGAATCATCATTACGAGGCCTCGATGTGACCATTTGTGAATGCCACCATTACAAGGTCTAAAATTGCTTACAATATGTCATCATTATGTGCCCTAATTGTGCTGATTTACAATAAACCATCAATTTGAGGCCTAATTGTGATTGCTAACTTTTATTTATTTTCTCTTGCAGACTAAAACTTCATGCTAATTTTCCTTTTTTTTTTCTTTTCTTTTGCAGACTAAAACCCCAACCATTATTGAATATGACAGCCATGAGTATATATTCGAGGGCTTCTCACTTTTCTCTCACTACAGACTTGAAAATGTAAGAAATTCATATAAATCTGTTTTATGTGATTTCAAACAGAAAAAAATTAAACATATTACTCTCGGCTTGTGTCTTCATACCTTTGAAAGCCATAAAGTGTAATATACACAGGCTAACCTGTACGCCTTACTCACAAAAGGGAATTTTCTTCATCCCATATTAGTGGGCAATGAGACAATGCAATCACCTTTTCAGTACTGGCATAGTGCCAACATTTTGTTTAGGTTTTGGTTAGAGTTTACAGATTTTCAGCAAGTCTTTGACCATGGGTTCAACATGTAGGCTCAGGTCTTCATGTACTTGTTTTCATGGGCATAGCATATCCAACCAAATGCTGAAAATCTTGTGTTGCTTTTGTTTAAATTAGAGGGATAAATTGTTTTATTTACAGTTAAATTTACATATTAACATATACACATTGTCATATATACAGGTATGAACAGACATTGCTTATATAGTATTATTAAATACAAGTATCTACAGATAATGCGTACATGAAAAAATATTAAATGCAAGTATCAATAGACATATAGCTGTTAGTGTTTCCCTGCTGAGAAAGCCATCAATCAAAATTTGTTTTCATGACCAGACATCGAACAGATAATGGTGGGATATTCATAAAGGTACATACAAAAGAAAATGATTTTACAGTTGATAGGGAATACACATTGATAATTTTAATATAGCTGATGTAAATGTAGTCATCATCTGGTCTAAGTTTATTTTTTGTAGTTATACATTATCATTGTTGAGCCATTATTGAGATTTCATGTGGACATTTTTAACTGCATATTCATAGCTTGTTTCATTTTTTTTCTACCTTCATCCATTTATCTTTTCTTGCCAGCTTAACAGTAAATGAAATACCACAAAAATTACAAACTTATGGAACAAAGCATGTAATCACAAAAACACGCTCCTTTGGGTCAGGTCCAGATATTGACTTGTTCAAATTCAGTCTGGGTCCAGCTTTTCATATTAGGTGCAAAAGAGTTAGCTAGGGAACCAGACAAGCTGTAGAGTGGGGACATCACTGACTTTCATGGAGTTTGTAACTACGGTTTCTGATACTAAACTGGAGGTCATTAAGGTCGTTGTGCACTGATAATGAACATAATGTTGCAGTTGCTGCATGAGACTACACCTAAATTCCAATACATGCATTCCAGTTGGAAGTGCATATTTACGATATCATCAGACCACTCATAAACTATGCCTAGACTTCTCAAATACACGTATTGCAAGTTGCAGAATATAATTATTTTTGATATTATATTACACCTTACTGAAAATTGATCGGACTTTTGGGGGGATAAATACTGACAGTCTTACGGAGGGGTTGGGTCTGTTTAAATTTATTCCATTCATAACTATAAGTGTTTTAACGATGCTGCAAAAACAGGGCAGTTATTATGTAGTTAAATAAATTTCTGATCAGCTTCTTGAGAGACTTAGTTATTGCTTTACTCTGTTCTTGGGAAAGACACGAAGCTTTCTAAGCATGATATAACCAAAGAAAGTGTTGAGGGGACCACTATAAACCAACCAACCAACCAAACAACCAACCAAATTACATTTAATCAGCTTCTAATGCACTGAATTCCATGTTACATTCCATTTCAGATTCCCCAGTGCAGAGTGATCCGCTTTAACATTGAGTACACACTTCATCTGATAGAGGAATCATTCCCAGAAGTAAGTACAGTGGAATTACTTCTATAGTCTGGGTTTACTGTTGACTAATATTCTGTACACACTTCATCTGATAGAGGAATCATTCCCAGAAGTAAGTACAGTGGAATTACTTCTATAGTCTGGATTTACTGTTGACTAATATTCCTGAGGTTTTCATGGATTTTATGTTTCTACAAATCACAGATCTCAAGATTGATCATACAGTGATCCTACTGTGGAAACAGTAAGATCTCTTCCCAAGTGATCCTTCTGTGGAAGCAGTAGGATTATTCCCCATGTGATCCTTCAGTGAAAATGTAGAATCTCTTCCCAACAGGTCCAAATATAGAAACAATATGCTGTGACCACAAGTGATCCTTATATGGAAACAATAGAATATATCCATGTTATCCATCTTGGAAACAGTAGGATCTACTGCAAAATCTCCTCAAATGATTCTACTATGGAAATGATATGATCTCTCCCCAGTCCATTTATTTAATAATTGGCATAATTTTCATCAAAACTACAAGTGATACCTGCAAAAAAGATTTTATTCTATAAATACACTTCCCAATCATAATACTTATGGGGAACTACTACTAACTTGCATATCCAACCCTTCCAACCCAGTCATAATACCTATGGGGAACTACTACTAACTTGCATATCCAACCCTTCCAACCCAGTCATAATACCTTAGGGGAACTACTACTAACTTGCATATCCAACCCTTCCAACCCAGACCTAATACCTTAGGGGAACTACTACTAATTTGCATATCCAGTCCTTCCAAAGGTAAAAGAAGTTAAAAGTTATCAGCCCACCTAGGTGGCAGTCAGGCAGAGTGATCTTCCCTTGGTATAAGGATTGGCACCAAATCCAGTGAATATCGCAGTCACTACTTCCACTTGTGCCAAGCAGCATGCTGTCATCAAGATGGATGTCTCATAATCCTCTACAAAGTTTCTGGAAGTTCTACACTTGCAAGCTGCAGGTATCCTCATTTCCAAAGGGAAGTATATTCCTTCTATGTTTTCAACTTTTCTTTCTTTCCTGTGGTGACAAAGTCCAGCTTTTACAATTATCACTTATCTCCTTGGCCAACAAGAAAATCTCTGACCTCTCACCTTTTCAAGATTTGGTTGACTAGGTCTGGAATCAGTGATCAAGTATAATGAATGTGCACAAGGAACAAGAATTGAATTCATGCAGTGTTAGGTTCCATGACTGTTTGGAGCAATCCATTTGCCAGACAATTCCTTCACCATCATAGTTTTACTCAATAAGGTAGCAGACGTCTTAGTCCTTGGTTGCTTTATTGAGCTCCCATGACAATGATTATGTGGTCCAAATGGAGACAAAACATGTGACTGTTGGGCCAGCTGACATAATCTGCAGCATTTCAAGGCAGGGAAACCGCTTACTCATGTCAGTGATACCTCTGCAAGCACAACCTCTAGCATTCATGTTCACTATGGATGTGAACACAGAGGGCTGAGTTAGCAAGTCTCTACCATGAGGGACTGCCATAGGGGCATTGCCCCCTCAAGGTCATTATTACATGTCAATATCAAGATGGAAACCATTCTGAAAGCTTTTCATTAGTGGCCAGAGAACCTGTATTGGAGTGGATTTCTCTTTCTGTCAGATAACTTCACCATGGTGACTCATCTCAAATGGCAAAGTGGAACTAGTGTTCAGACCTTCATCTCAAGATTATCAACAGGACCAAGCACAAGCTCTAAAGTGGTATTTCAGGAATGTTATGCTGTCACATTGAGGGAGATCACACCTCATTGTACTTTCAAAGACGGGAAGGATGATATATCAACATACATTTGGGCATTTTCATCCAGAATAGGTTGACTATCTATCCACCAGTGAATTTGCTCTGCATACATATTGCCTCAAGAAGTTAGGACAGTCAGCACAATCACTGCAATGGAGTGAAACTGTTCTCTATCTTTATCCATGCTGTGGGGTGGAGATCTGAGTACACATCACAAGGTCTTATCAGAGAGATCTCATCCTAAATGGCTCAATTTCATCTGGAGGAACTTTTACCCGTGGCAGAAAGGTTACCCTTCCAGATCATTTGACAGCTTCATACAGATGTGGCTTCACAACTTCTGGATTTGTGTGAGGGAACCTTTTCCCCTTTCACCACTCTCTGACAGTCAGAATATTTTCAAGTTGGGTTATCTAGAAGCTCTCCCACATACCTTAGGGGAGCAGATGGTAAGGGGATGTATCTCCCTTCACCTCTTACATGTTATCCTAAGGTATTATAACTGGGTGATATTTAAATTATTTTAAAAAAAACATTTTTTTCTAGTAAAATTTGTTTCTTCAAGAATATGTACCAAATCATGATGTACATACATCCTCCCAGCCTCCTCACAGCTGCATCTATAGAAAGTATAACTTATGCTCCATTAGTAATTAAGATACTCATGGGATTTATGCCAATGGGAGATCACTCTGTCTGTCACCTTGGTGTGCAGATAACATTTAGCTTGTTTTAACTAAAAATGTTATCTGGAGGGCTGGGTTTGCAAGGTATTAGTAGTTCTCCTAAAATATGATTTACTGGAAAACATTGGTTTCACAGTATTTGAAAAATTACTAATTTGATCATAGTCTAATGGCTAGAGACAAGTTAAATAGCTATCATACATTTAT
This sequence comes from Sinohyriopsis cumingii, assembly GCA_028554795.2. Taxonomy (NCBI): domain Eukaryota; kingdom Metazoa; phylum Mollusca; class Bivalvia; order Unionida; family Unionidae; genus Sinohyriopsis; species Sinohyriopsis cumingii. The sequence continues at coordinate 7,921,569 of CM068839.1, forward strand.
GATTTATAAAGCCAATAATGAGGGATTCACCACTACCTTTTAACATAACCAGCACTACAGTTAACAACAATAACAGATTTTAGAATTAGAAAAGCAATAGCTACCAAAAATAAAACTAAGTAATGTCAGAAGATTTCACACAGAGAAACAGTGCAAAGCTAGAAAACTAAATGTTGAGGCACAAATTAGAAAACTTAACACTGAGATACTAATCTAGAAACCTTGACATTGAGACACAGATCTAAAAACCTTGACATTGAGACACAGATCTAAAAACCTTGACATTGAGACACAGATCTAAAAACCTTGACATTGAGACACAGATCTAGAAACCTTGACATTGAGACACAGATCTAGAAACCTTGACATTGAGACACAGATCTGAAAACCTTGACATTGAGACACAGATCTAAAAACCTTGACATTGAGACACAGATCTAGAAACCTTGACATTGAGACACAGATCTAGAAACCTTGACATTGAGACACAGATCTAAAAACCTTGACATTGAGACACAGATCTAAAAACCTTGACATTGAGACACAAATTTAGAAAACACTATGTTAAAACACAAATCTGTAAATACTGTTTGATGGCTGGTAAGTAGCTTTATAATTGTGTTGAGAATACTTTTCAATAATGAGCTTTTTCTAATGAAGTTGTTTGTTATAAAGTATATATATTTTTAAGATGCCCAACATCTGAAAGATCATTAACATTATTCCAACCAGTTTCAAAGAACATTCACATGTAGACAAGAACATTTTGTGTATTATGTCACTGCTTTTTGTTGTCATTGATTAGTCTGGTTTCCTGCTTCATATATGGCTACAAAGTACAAAACAGGGAGTCTACAAAATAGTGACAAGGCTAACTGTCGATACACTATGAAATAATATTCCATTTTCTGAAAACTAGTGACATTTATTTTGTAAAAATATTGGCTACATCAAAACTTCATTTTTGTATTGCTCAGTAAAATATTGATGCCGTGATTTTATTGCAATTATTAGTGATACTTCTTAGCCTTAAGGATATCTCAAAGTTTCAATTCAGGAATTCTCTGAAACTCACTTCACAACAATGATCCTATCTATGAAATAAAGCTCTTTATTTGACAAAGTATTCATTTCGCTTGATTGCCATGCTATCTATGGTCATATTTATGAATGAGTAGGTTAATCAAACACAGTCTAACATACCTATCCGACCTCCCCCATGTGTACACACCAGCAAGATACTTACGCTCCTCTTCTGACAATCGTATACTCATTATTCCCACTATGAAAACAAAGTCATATGGACAGCGTTCTTTTGCATACCAGGGCCCAGCAACATGGAATGAATTGCCCACTGAACTTAGACACAAAGACACAGTGATCCCATTCAAGAGTGCTCTCAAAACTCACTTATTTAGACTCCAAGAACAAACTTAAAGATCTAATAATGTTTCCTACCTTAAATATTCTCAGCATGTTTTTTAATGTTTTCTAATTTCATGGTGTTTGTTTCTGTAATCATATCATTATATGTTTTTTATCTTACAGGTGTTGTCTAATGTTGTAAAGTGCTTAGAGCTTCTAAAGATTAGGCGCTATACAAAGTCTTCATTATTATTATTATTAGTACGAGTGAATGAGTAGTTTAAATTGAAGGTAGCTTATATCATGTACACAGTAATATTTATTGACTAATCAATTGGAATGAGTTCAACTGATTTATGACCAGAGTTGCTAGATCTTATACATGTAGGTTTTACATACCTTTTGACATTTCTTTTATTCAACTGCCTTTATTTGATACAAAACACACAATCAACTTGATGATGCAAAGGAGGCCAGCTTTTAATGCAGTGCAGCTATACAACAAATGCTTCAACAAGTCAGATACCAAAACATGGTCAGCACTTAATTAAGTTCTCAGCGAAACACTTGTGGACATAATCATTTGACACATTTTACATTTGAATACAAGAAGGCACATTGCATTTATGATGATTATTTTTAAACCAAACTAAAAGATAGAACTAACACACAAATTTTGCTTTTTATTTAATTGATTTTTAATTATTAAAGTAATACCTTTAGTAGGCATAAGTGACATTTTTATGGATTGAAATTTTGTTGAATATCATTATTTACAGTGTACACCACTCCCTCTATAACTCGTGCCCGGATAACTCACAATCCCGCTTATAACGCTGTGTCCATCTTGGCTCCTGATTTTTTCCAGAGAAAATGTATTTAAAATATCTTTAAAATATGCTGAACATGAAAAAATTACGATAAGCATTGGTAAATTAAACCTTGATACATTGCTCGTTTTATCATCGAAAATGGTGATTAATGCCCGTAAAAATAGAATCCATATTTTAAAATTTGCAAGTTCTAAATAAGAATTAATTTCAGAGATCTTGAAATGGCTTAATTATGCATATTTGGATGCCAATTTTTGATCTGGGATGCAGAAAATCACTGAGGCGGGAGTCCTCCGTATGCATGTAATAGGTGCGCAGGAAAATTCAAAGATTTGCCAGTCCTGTTTCAGCCACGTGCTTTGTGGGAAAATGTGTTGATTAGTTAGCTGTGCTGATATTTACAATGAATAATTCAGTGACTGAAAGACTCCTTGATGTACATACATGTTGCCATTTTATAAGAGTACATAAAAAAAGAACATGATGCAATAGCTAGGCAGCTAGTTCAAAGGCTTTGACTGGCAGCCGGGTGAGAAAATGTACTGATATTTAGTGATTGAATTCAGAGGCAGAAAGACCCAGTTTTAAAATCCTAGCGAGACCTCTGTTTAAAGATATCATATATTATGTAAGTTTTTATCATAAATAGTTGTCAGTATACTGTAAATAAACAGTCTGGTGAAATAGCGATCAATGAAAACCTCTGGTTAATGCTAACAGGTGGCAACAGAGAATAAAATAAACACCAGTTAAACATCTTCCTGTGTGAAAGTCACATTCTAATACTTTAATTCCGTTTCAGTGTAAACATTATAATCGCAACATATTCTGTTCATTGAAAACATGAAAAGAGTCAATCGAACGTCACATCGAAACCTGTGAGTACTTCTATGAGAACCTAATTACATGCCGGCTTTGTTTTGATCATCAACTTGGGGAGGTGTTTGTTGCATTAAAAAATCGATTACAAGAGACCTGGGATGCTGGATTAGGGGTTATGGAGCTGCCTTTGACGTAAAGCAAAACAGTAACAGAGACAGCGACGATGATAGTGACTTTGAAGGTTTCAGTGAAACTGATGTCATTAATGCCGAGGCTGTTTGGGAGAAATTCGTACAGACTCATGGTCCTGAGATGGGCATTTCTCTTGATGATATGGAGGAGTGGTTTTGTGCTGACAATGATTGCCCCACAGCCGAATGCATGTCAGATGAAACAATAATTAATTCTATAACGAACAAATTTGTGGCAGAAGACGATTCTAACTGGAGTACTACAAGTGTTGAAAGTGATGCAGACGCAGATGTTGCACCACCTCCCCCCTCTGCACAGGAAGCAATCAGATCTTTTGATATTGCCATAAGGTGGCTGGAGACCCAAAATGTTGACTACGTAAAGCTCATGCAGTTGAGAAATCTGAGGGATTTTGCTCGGCAGCAGAGAAACCAAGGAGTAACACACAAAAAAAATTGATTTTTTCAAAAAGTGAATTGATATTTGTCAAGCTTGGCACAAATGGCAAGTATTAACTTGTTCTAATTTACGTTGTTTTAAATTTGTAGACCCATTAAATATGTTAGTACTGATTAACCCTTGTTTTTTGTTTTCCATTCTACTTCTATCACAATCAAATCTGTCTATCTATCTATCGTTCAATTGACTGTTTCTCGAAAAGAGTCGATCTTTTGTATATAAAAAAAACCGTCTAATTTGGATCAAACAATAAAACTAGAATGTATCCAATTCAGCATAAAAATTAGTGACATAGTAAATAATGTGTGAAGTGGTACACATGTTAAGCGAACGGAAACCATGTGGAATAATGTTTTTGATGATCGCCTCAATATACTGTAATTTATCCTGAAATTAATGTTGCTCTATGAGAAAATAATAAACAAAGTCCACCGTTATGAAGAGATATTTATTCACAGTTAATCTCAGCATGATTATAAAGTGAGAATTCAACACTATAATCTGCCTACCCCCCCCACCCTTATTTTTCCTTTATGTTGTCGATCACTTTATTGGTTTTGGGCTTATTTTATAGGTCCCCAATAACTTGCGCCTCACTTATAGTGTGGTCGATGTTTCTGGACCCCGATGTGCGCGAGTTATCGAGGGAGTGGTGTACTAAGAAGGTTGTTTGGAAAGAACATGCAACAAAATATGTGACTTCTTATTAAATGTTGATAATTTCATAATGTTGATTAAAATTTCCAGGTCCTATCAACTGTTTTTGATGATAAAACAAGCGATGCATCATTGTTTCATTTACCAATTTTGATCAGGAGTTTCTTCAAGTTCATAAAATAGGGCTTATATTTATTTTATTTTCTAGTGTTAAAAAATGGGGTCCATGCCTGACCTCATGTTATAAGTGGGTTCATGAGTTATTGGGACCACGTTATCAAGGGAGCAGTGTGGTTGTGTAATGAATGCCTCAGACATAATTACTGATGGAATCACTTATGACATGCTTTTGATGAGTGACGGTGGGATAAATATGAAGATCCTACATGACTTCTATTTTTAGAACATACAAAGTATACATTTGACGATCAGGTATAGCATCATACCTGCTTGCTGCACTTAAATGTATGCTGTAAATTTTGACAAACACAATCTATAGCAAGAATTTGGAGTAGTTTTGGGGAAAGCCTTTGACATGTGTTAATGCAAACTGCATGTAAGGTATGAAGTTCCTTGGAACCCTTGCATGTTTGTTTTTGCATTTTATTATTTTTTTCATCAGGTCAGTATTTATATTTCCAGAATTTTTCTGTGAGAAGCTTGGACCTGTTCGCTCACTTCCTGTTCACAGAGCTTCTGGAATTTGTGGACATCGACTGGAAGGGGCCAGGAGGAGAGGAGAATTGCCCTCGATACCATCTTATGCCTAGATTTGCCAGGGCTCTACCAGGTAATTTATCCCCTCTCCTTCAACCCCATCCTATTCCAACCATCTTAATACTCAAAATTTTGAAGTAGTTAGATATTTCCTGACCTTTGGAAGATTGTGTTCATGCAGTGTTTTATGTAACTCAGTTTATATTATTGGAGACAGAAAGAAGGAAACAATGACTGCAGGAAGGTTAAAGGTGACAAGGGAATACATAAGTCAGAAACTTTAGCAATCATACATTAAAAATCATTAAAAGGAAAGAAAATCATAAGATTTGCTGGAATACATTGCAGCAATGCCCGTTTATTTTTAAGGACTTGGACTACAAATTTTTCAACATTGAGGAACATTTGATACCAGACTTAATAACTGTGCCATTATCTATTGCCATGCCTATTATCAATGCTTTATACTTCAACAGTTTTCTGTATGTGTGCTTAAAATTAATTAAATTTTGTCTGTCAGGGCTAATTTAACTGTGCCCGCTGAATGCAAAGACTGCTGATTATGATAGCTTTTACCTGTTCCCCATGTTGTTGATATTTGTCTTTAAACAGTGCCACAAAACACTGCATTTTGATTTTCATAAAGTTTGGTCAACTTGAATCAAGAAATACAGATTTGTGTTATCAGCCATGTGATGGTGTCTATAGAAAATAAATTTTTAGTCTCATCCCTATATCTCCAGAGTAAAAACTATATTTGCTATTGCTTTCACGTTTAGTGACTGGGTATTGTATCTTGTTGGTTCACACTTTGACCTGTACACACAGATAATGGGAAGGAAATCCTATCAATGAATGAGGTTCTGAACTACATGTTACGGAGTTCTGTCCCCCTACTGGAGGAAAGTCAGCTGACTAAAACCAAAAAGATGGACCAGCGAGAGTGGCAAAATCTGGTTGATGAAGTCCAGGGAATGATCGTCACTTATCCTGGCAAGGTTAGTACTTTTTTATTTTTCAGAATAATCAGTCAATTCTTTTAATTTAATGGGAAAATTTGAGTCATATGTTTTTCATATATTTTAAATTTTATTAAATCTTTTATATTTTGTTGCCATAATTTAAATATGAAGAATATTATAAAAACATTTTGGGGTTTCCTTCCTATAAAGCGGAAAAGTAATTAAAGTTAAAATAGTTATTTCTTCAATATATTACTGACACTCTTCCATACAATTTTCTAATTTGTACATATATTTATACTAATTGAAAATTTGTCTATATGATATTCAGTGGCTCAGTGGTTAGTGTGCTGAACTCACGACCAAAAGGGTGCATGTTCGTATCCTACCATCAAACCAACCTAGGTCGGCTACCACTCTGTGTCCATCGGCAAGGCACTTTACTCAAATTGCATTGACACTAAATAACCTATTTGTGTTGCTGTCCAAGTAAGCAAGCAGTTATTTTTAGCTGCACTACCAGAGATGAAAAATATCCCTTTACATTGAAGTTATTGAGTGTTTTATCTTTTCTTTGCCTCAATCATTTGTTTGCAAACAACTATTATTTTATAACGTGACCACTAAGCTGTTTAGGTTAATATACCCAAATCATAGCTTTTCTTATTCAAATACATTATCCAATCATTAAACCTTAGAAGAACTACTACTACCTCGCAAATCCAGCCCTCCCAGATATTACTTTTAGGTAAAGGGAGCTAAAAGTTGTCTGCTAATCTAGATGGCGGTCAGGCAAAGTCAAGTCCCCTTAGGGATTGATGACAAAAACCATGAACCTCTGACTTACTACTTCCACTCATGCCAAAAAGCGCGCTTTCATCACGAGAGGCATTGCAGAAGCCAGAATCTACATGAAAGATAAACCGTTACAAGTGGGAAGAGTTTTTCACTGCTAAGGAAACTCTTAATATATGCATAATTTCATTACGAATGGGTACATATCAGTGAGTTTTTATTTCAAGGCATTCGTAGCGTTTGGGCACCAACTTAACTGATTTTACTTGTACAGGCAGTTTGTGGGCCTTTTTCCCTACATGCAATTGCCTCTTAGTGGATATTGTCACACCTACTTTGTATGTATCTATAACTGGACTTCAGTGCCCTTAAACTCATTAACCCCTGGAGGTTTTTTGTCGTTTTCGCCTGAAATGCGAGTAGGAAACACATTTTGTGGGCTATTTCTAAATACATCCTAATGCATCGACTTCCAAGTGATTTTCCATTAACCTAATGCCTAGTTGTGTTAGAAACAATGTTTTTCATTGGCTATTTTGCTCGTGCATGAGCAGAAGAGTAAAAGTTAAAGTTCTTTTTTTTTTTGCTTAACAGACCAATCATTTTTGTATCGAGACCCCTCTTTATTCCAGATGCCCATCTTATCCTACTTTTTGCAAAGGTTTATCTGTCTGTGTGCAGTTCAGACTGGTCTGCCTTACATCTGAGTCTAAAATCTGGGCAAAAAATCAGATTCTGACCACGGGTGAATTTTGGGTGGAAAAAAATTGGGTCCAAAACATTAGGTATTTCCCACTGTAATTTGTAGTGCAACTAGAACTTCCAGAATATTTTGTATCATTGTAGAGCTACATCTGTCTACCTTTCTATAATACCACCCACTTTAGTGTATCTTACATGACCTTGACGCTACAGAGCTCAGCAGTAGGCTACTACCTCCTGCCATGTAAATGCAGCACCAGGGGTTAATGAGTTAATGTGAAGGATTTTGTGTACAGATGATTTAGGCAGTTGCATCTTGCATAAGCATTCCATCATATTTAAAGAGCACTTAGTCACTCAAACATGTAGCCTGTGCGACTTTACAAGATAGGCTCGGGCTACAGTAGTGATTTGTGTGCACATATTGCCTCAGGTCACTCATTCACCACAATGCCAAGATTAGTTTCTCACATTTCAACAGATGTTGCTTCACAATCTCTCTCAGAAAATTCAGATTTTCCCTCATCTACTCAAACAACCACGATGGCAGTTGTTTCATTCCTACCCAAACCTGGATGTCTGTATTATATTATACAGGCCCTCAGAAATGAACAATTCTTACAACCAGTCATGGATAGAATCACTCTAGCAAGAAGGCCCTCAAAGGCAAATGGCACTTTTTCACCCAGTGATTCACCAATGCAGCAAGTAGCTAGCTTTCTCTGGCTCTTAGATAAAAATGGCACCAAGTACAGTAAAAGGTTACTGCTTCATGAATGCTGACACCTTTTGTCACCATGGAAGAGAGGATTTCAGACAAAACATGGACTTATCTGACCTTCTCTCTATGTTTGAATATACAGAGCCAAAATGTTAGCCCTGTGCCCATAGCAGAACTTATCTTGGGTATTAACTTGGCTGAACCACTCTCAGGAGTATCTCTGGCACACCTTTCATACAAGACCTGATTCCTCATGGTGGCTTATTTGGTCAGAACAAAATAATTTCTTCCAATATTCAGCAGCTTCATGACATATAAAACTAACTTATTTAGATTTGGCATCACCAGAACTTGTTGCTACAAACTGTTTTTCTCAACAAGCCACCAGTGTATCTGACAATTGTTGACTATTATATTTGACCAGTGTCAGCTTTTAGATTTGACCAGAGACATGCATTACATTTGACCAAAGAAAGCTATTTGATCAGTGTCAACTATTGTATTTGACCAGTGTCAGCTGTCATATTCCAAATTGACAAGTTAGCCACTTAGATGTGCACCCATTTCATGTGAGTAACAAAAGTATTTCTGACCATGCATTAGTTAATCTTCTGTGTGATTTAGATGCATTCATTAATCCTCTGTGTGATTTAGATGCATTACTTGTTCATCTGCCATTTAGGCTTGCTTGCATAATGCCCTCCCTAAAATAAGGTCCAAGTGCCATTTAGGTTCTGACTCAACAAGGTCACAAAATGTTAATGGTAATTTGGACCTGCTAGTGTGTTAAGAAATTGTTATCTCAGTGGCATACTTAATGTGCTACTAGAAGGAAAATAGTCAGGTACTTAAGTCAACTCAATACATCATCTCTTTGATACAGGCATTGCCCCCAGAATCATACCAGTGGAATTCTCCATTGATGAAATCTAGGAGATTCCAGGGTCATCGTAAATTCATGAGAAGCAGATGTGATTCTTGCATTGCTTAAGTGTCATTTTTTAGCAAATAAACAGCTGGAAACAATTGTCTTTCTGAGTGAATATTGGCCATACTGGACTCTCAATAACTCAGTGAATATAGATCCTACAGGACTTTCAATAACTAAGTTGAATATCGACCCTACATGACTTTCAATAACTAAGTTGAATATCGACCCTGCAGGACTTTCAATAACTAAGTGAATATTGACCCTACAGGACTTTCATAACTAAGTGAATATCAACCCTGCAGGACTTTCAATAACTAAGTGAATATTGACCCTACAGGACTTTCAATAACTAAGTGAATATTGACCCTACAGGACTTTCAATAACTAAGTGAATATTGACCCTACAGGACTTTCAATAACTAAGTGAATATCGACCCTACAGGAGTTTAAATAACTAAGTGAATATTGACCCTACAGGACTTTCAATAACTAAGTGAATATTGACCCTACAGGACTTTCAATAACTAAGTGAATATCAACCCTACAGGAGTTTCAATAACTAAGTGAATATTGACCCTACAGGACTTTCAATAACTAAGTGAATATTGACCCTACAGGACTTTCAATAACTAAGTGAATATCAACCCTACAGGACTTTCAATAACTAAGTGAATATTGACCCTACAGGACTTTCAATAACTAAGTGAATATTGACCCTACAGGACTTTCAATAACTAAGTGAATATCGACCCTACAGGACTTTCAATAACTAAGTCAGTACTAGATTAGTAATGAACATTTACTTGGGGATTATGAAAACCAGGTGGCCCGGTTTTGAATTACCAACTTGAGATGTAAACATAGGAAACACCTAGCTAGTCCTGAGTCAAGAAAACTCAAAATTCAGTAAGTGAGATTATTTATCCATTTAGAATACAATAAAGATGTACACAATCAACATGTTTTAAATCTTTCTCATAAGGTCAGTCCATAACATGGTAGAAACAATTATATCTTTGACTCATTTTTTAAGAAAATTTGGTTCTACTCAGTCATGATAAATTAAGAAAATTCAAATACCAACATTATTCAAAAGAAGCAGCTTATGTAAATTCAGACAATGAAAAATTTATTCATTTTTTTAAGTACTCAAGTTTTGTATGGGTTTTTCTGTAATTAGAATGCCTTCAAAGATGTTCATTTATTCTGTACAGAAGCCCTGTTCACTGAGAATAGACCAACTGGATCGGAATGAAGTGGAGGGGGACAACAAGTACCCACTGATCATACACCATGGCCTGAAGCCAGCTCAGCTCAGCTATGCTGGAGACCAAGAGTAAGTCATCTGTAGTATTTTTAGCCTGTTTAATTTGTGCATTTATTTCAGGCTCTGTCACAGTCACTGATCAATCAAACATTAGCCTTTTGAATTGAATTGGAGTTTAAGTGAGATTTTTTTAAATCTCGGGACCAAATGATCTGTTTTGCTGGATGGTAAGCAGAACAGATTTTCTGTGCCAAATGATCTGGTTTACTTGATGGTAGACATAACAGATTTCCAGGACAAAACATAACAAATTCCCAGGACCAAATTATATGTTTTACTTGATAGAAAACGTAACAGATTTCCAGGACCAGATGATCCAGTTTACTTGATGGTAAACAAAACAGATTCCCAGGACCAAATTATATGTTTTACTTGATGGTAAACATAACAGATTTCCAGGACCAGATGATCTGTTTTGCTCAATGTTAAGCAGAATAGATTCTTAGGGTCAGATGATCTGTTTTACCTGAAGTAAGCAGAAGAGAGTCATGTGACCAGATGATCTGTTTTGCTGGATTGTAAGCAGAACAGATTTTCAGGACCAGATGGTCTGTTGTACTGGATGGTAAGCAGAAATGATAATAAAGTTGATTTATAGCTTACAATGTCTACTTACAAGGGCATCAAGTACATTTTGGTAACCAAAGGATAACATATAACAGTTATGATATAATTCTGCTCACTTAGCAGCTCAACCTGACTTAAATTTTACATATGATGAGAACTTGTAATGACACCTTGCCCTTGGCATCAATCAGCAGATTGAGGATTTAATGGCACTTTGCCCTTGGCATCAACCAGCAGATTGAGGATTTAATGAAACTTTGCCCTTGACATCAATCAGCAGATTGAGGATTTAATGGCACTTTGCCCTTGGCATCAACCAGCAGATTGAGGATTTAATGTGAGGAAGCTTGCCAGTAGCTTCCCATGGGTCAGTGGTTCCTACCAGGGTTTTCCTGGATTCTTCCTCCATCATTCATACTGGCTGCCTTGTATAGCTTATCATGTGCTGAAAATAGTGTTAAACCCAAACCAAAACCAAAAACAACTATATCATATGCACAATTTTCTTTTTAATATTTCATTAGCTAGTCATAATTGTTATATTTATCTGGGTTTTTTTCTTCTTTCATCCCTCATGTCAGACAGATTATCTAAGTCAATATTAGTTTTACAAATGAGAGAACTCAAAATAAGCTCAAGCTTTTTCCTTCACACTCTGTATCGCTTGATGTGTTGTTTTACATACTGTCTATTGTATTTTTTAAATAAATATGTTTAAACCAGCTGTTATCCATAAGTTTTGGCCTACATAATTTATGCTGTGTTTGATGTTTTGGACCCCATTGCGCACAAGTTGTCAAGGAAGTGATATATAAAGGGAATGTTACTTTATCTTTCCAGTGTTTTGAGTTTTCCTTAATTTCAGCTCCGATGTTTGCACAGTTCAAGTGTGGTACATGTAGATATAGTTACAAGAGAACAAAAAGTTCTGATGCTTTGTGTACAGCTGGATTAGTATGTAGGATAAGACAAATAGAAAGACAGATGGGTTTAAAGTGCTACTGAGTTTTAAAAAATAATTTAAGCTAATTTTTCTCCTGTTAAGGTACAAGAAGAAGTGGCGTGAGTACAACAAGTTCAGGCACCTCTTAAACAGTCGGCCACGGATCAGTATGCAGGATAAACAGAAACTGAAGGAGAAGGGGGATGAATGTGCCAGACTAAGGATGAAGGGGTGGGTGGAATTTTGTATAGTTCCTTAATTCATTCACTTTTAACTAACTTTTTTTGTATTAAGGATGATTGCATGTCTGAGTAATAGAGATGTATTTTGCTAATTTGGAATTAGTGTAATCAGTCATGGACCTAGACTTACTTTACAGTCGTACCTCAGACACTTTAAACTGCACATATTTTTCATGTGAAGTGTCTGCATGATCAAACAGCTGATTATAGTTTTATTTTTAAATGGTGTCCAGAAAGCAGTGCATGTTTGGGGTGCAAGGGACAGTTTTTATGGACAAATTTAACATTGTGTACACCTGTCTGATATAAAAATTCATACAAAAATAAAATACATGAGAGAGGTCAGAAAGGTCCATATTTTGGGATAGGTATAATAAGCAAAACATATATCATTCACTTCACTTGAAAAATCAGTGGAAATTCATAGAATAAAAAGTTGAAGCACCCCACCCCCAAATTTTTACATGCATTTGTCATCACTGAAGGGCATTTTTGAGAACATGTGATGCTCACAGTGCAAATACAAGCTCTTTCCCTAAGTGATTATTTTGAAAAACATTGTGTACTTAATAGCTTGATATGATATAAAATAAATGCCATCCGGGCAGTTTTTGAGATATTCTATATGTTTTGAACCAGCGTGTCTATTGCTATAAGTGGCTTGCTCTGCTTCCTAGCTGATTTTTGGTATTTCACTGGCTACATACTGTGCAGTGACTACATGAGGTGTACATGTCTAACATCAATTTCAAGAACAACACAAGCCAGAAAGACCAAATTCACAAATATACCCATGTCTTTAATTATTACAGAATAATAGTTTAAAAAAATCACACCATATCCTTAAGTTAAGAAATTTACCAGGGGCCAATTTACAAAACTGTGCACTGCCACCTTGATGAAAGGAAAATTAAGCCTCTTAAAAAGTGTTAATAATCAACATGGAGAATAAAAAGGAATATTCGGATCCCTGTGCATATAAACAGAAAGGGAGACAATTATGTTTATTGGAAATCACATGCCAATTTAAGAGTGTCCTGTGGCAGGAGATATAATTGCTGTCATCATGTGAAATGGAAAAAATTCCAAGAATTACATCAAGTTAGGAGATAGCAACAAGCCATTGAGCTGCATAGGGTTTGGAATTGAAGTTTGTGCAAATGTAATATTAGTAAATAAGGTCTACATGTACTTTACAAAACTTTTCAGTTGAGTTGATGTTTTCTGTCGCTGCATATTTCAAATACTGAACTTTTAAATACGTTACACCTTATTGAAACCTGGTTAAACTTATGGAAAAAATTTAACTGCCCTACTGAGACGGTCTCGTCAGGGTTGGCAGGTCTGAGAATGCAAAACAATGATCTGTCCACCAAAATCCATCCATATAATCCACATTGGCTTTCCTTTTTATGAAACCTTTTGTGTTTGGATTTAAAAGTAATATTTACATTCAGTGATGTGGGGGAATTGATTATGATGCTCGCTTTTCATAAATTATAAGCATGCACTCTGGTCGAATGAATGTCTTGATTATGATTGGATCTCCAACACCTTTTTAGATAGACTAGGCTTTAGGTCAGACACGGATTGTCTTATTGAGACCATTGGATGGAGAAAGTATGTACTCTCTACACTTGTGCATGTAGAGTTAATATTGTGTCGGCCATGTGAAGTTGCATGTGCCATGTTGACTTGATCACCAGTGTATGATGAACAACTAACTGTGAAACATGCACCATATTAAAATACCCAACGTTTTAGGTCCCCACTCAGATTTCCTTTTAATGCTTAGTGTTTTAGGTCCCCTTTCAGATTCCCTTGTAATGCCAATGTTTTATGTCCCCACTCAGATTCTATTTTAATGCCAATATTTTAGGTCACCATTCAGATTCCCTTTTAATGCCCAATGTTTACATTCCCCACTCAGATTCCCTTTTAATGCCCAGTGTTTTCAGTCCCCACTCAGATTCCCTTTAAATGTGGAATGTTTTCAGTCCCTACTCAGATTCCCTTTAAATGCCCAATGTTTTCAGTCCCCACTCATATTTCCTTTTAATGCCCAATATTTTAGGTCCCAACTCAGATTTCCTTTTAGTGCCCAATATTTTAGGTCCCAACTCAGATTTCCTTTTAGTGCCCAATATTTTAGGTCCCAACTCAGATTCCCTTTAAATGCCCAATGTTTTCAGTCCCTACTCAGATTCCCTTTAAATGTGGAATGTTTTCAGTCCCTACTCAGATTCCCTTTAAATGGCCAGTGTTTTCAGTCCACACTCAGATTCCCTTTAAATGCCCAATGTTTTCAGTCCCCACTCAGATTCCCTTTAAATGCCCAATGTTTTCAGTCCCCACTCATATTTCCTTTTAATGCCCAATGTTTTAGGTTCCAACTCAGACTGGCCCTAATTTTATAATATGTCTGGCTTAATGCACCTGGAGCATATTATGGCATGATGTTGTCTGTGCATCTCTCTGTCCATTGATACATGTCTGTACATTTATTTATCTGTACCGTATTTTGTTTCTACATAATAACTTGAGGTCTCGACCATCTACTATTACCAAGATTTGCAAATGGCTTGCACTTTGAGGTATAAAGATCAAAGGTTAAAGTCACTGTGCCTGAAAGAAGAAAAAATGGTTTCCACACACAGACCTTAGTTCTACATCGGAGACATATTGACATGACCTGTCACCAGAAGATTAATTTTTATATCTGGTTGGTCCTGAATGAAAATGGTGCCAATCTGATGTCCAATATGGCTACCACATTGAACATATTGAAAACCTTATCACTAGTTTTACTGAATAGATGGTAATGTCATCATGGTGTTTTCACCAAAAGTCTTCTAATGGTGTCTGGTTTGCCCTAAATGTAACTGGTGCAGATCTTATATAAAATATGGCTGTCACGTTAGCTAATTTGAAAATCTTACCACTCAAATATCAGAAGTGTTAGCACTCAGCAGTTGAAAAGAAGAAATGGTTTCTGCATAGAAATTCAGGTTCTTCACTAATGATGCCAAATATCAAAGTTTGCTTGCACCTGAGGTAAGAAAGAAACCTGTCAGTTTTGGAGTGAAAAGGTCAAAGATCAGTCCCGCTGTGACTGAGAAAGAAAATGGTTATTGTGGTTTGATTGCAATTTGGGTCAGGAAATGCCTATCACTTTTGAAGTTGAAGGTCTAGGTCACTGTTGCTTAAATAACAAATAATGCATTCTGCACAAAATGTTTGTTCTACATCATCGACCTGAACTCAATTTTGTGGATGGCTTGCACACAGAGTAACACTTAAGCTGTTGTTTTTGGGGTCAAAAGGTCTCTGTGTCTGTAAAATGAAAAATGGTTTGTGGACAAAAATTTCAGTTTTGGACTTTGTATCTTCAGTAATCTTCACAGAAGTTTCTGGATTACTTTCACTTTTGGTAAGAAACCAGATTGTTCATTTTAGATTAAAAGACCAAAGATGAAGATTACCAAATGAAAGATTTTTTTCATCATAACTTAGCTCTAGACCACATATATTGAGCAAAACTTTTTACAGGTATGTGCTTTGGGTATAAAAGAATCCTAGTAGTATAGGGTTCTGAAGGTCAGAGGTCATGTTCATGGTAAGTCTAATTTGAAAATAATGGTTTTTGCACAGTAAGTTTAGTTCAAGACCACATACCTTGACCAAAATTATTGAGACCTTTTGATCACAAATGGTCAGTAATTTCCATTAGACCTTGAAAGTGCCAATATAGAGTGTCCATATTATGTGCCATTAACTGTACTCTTGTTGACTCTGGTGTACTCTTGTTGACTATGGTGTACCCTTGTTCAAAATATTTTCACCACTGTTTGGAAAGTTACAAAATAACATGCCTCTACCTCAGCTTTCATTTTTTTGCAAGGCAATGCAGCTTAAATACCAATATGTAAGTTTTCATTTTTTTGCAAGGCAATGCAGCTTAAATACCAATTCATAAGTTTTCAAAGTGTATCTTCACTCTATCAATAAATTCTCTTGTTATCTTGCAAATTAGACAATGCTTTTAACACAGCATTTTGTTATCTTGTGAATTAATTCTGCAGTGTTTTCACCTTAATGACAACATGTGAATTTGACATTGCTCATAACACCTTAATGTGAATTAGACATTGCTCTTAACACATTAATGACAGCATGTGAATTAGACATTGCTCATAACACACCTTTTTGTTAGCTTGTAATTTAGAAAAATTTCTTAATACATTACATTGACAGCAAGTGAATTAGACATTGCTCTTAACATGTCTCTTTGTTAGCTTTTTATTTAAACAATTTTCTTAACACCTTAAAATGACAGCAAGTTAATTATACATTTCTCTTAACACCTTAAGGACAACAAGTGAATTAGACATTACTCTTAACACCTTAATCACATCATGTGAATTAGACATTGCTCTTAACACCATAATGAAAGGAAGTGAATTAGACGTTGCTTCTTAACACCTTAATGACAGCAGGTGAATGAGACTCCGCTCTTAACACCTTAATGACAGCAAGTGAATTAGACATTGCTCTTAACACCTTAATGACAGCAAGTGAATTAGACATTGCTTTTAACACCTTAATGACAGGAAATGAATTAGACATTGCTCTTAACACCTTAATGACAGGAAGTGAAATAGACATTGCTCTTAACTCCTTAATGACAGCAAGTGAATTAGACATTGTTCTTAACACCTTAATGACAGGAAGTGAATTAGACATTGCTCTTAACACCTTAAAGACAGCATGTGAATTAGACATTGCTCTTAACACCTTAATGACAGCAAGTGAATTAGACATTGCTCTTAACATCTTAATGACAGGAAGTGAATTAGACGTTACTTCTTAACACCTTAACGACAGCAGGTGAATTAGACATTGCTTTTAAAACCTTAATGACAGCAAGTGAATTAGACATGGCTCTTAACACCTTAATGACAGCATGTGAATTATACATTGTTCTTAACATCTTAATGACAGGAAGTGAATTAGACATTGTTCTTAACACCTTAATGACAGCATGTGAATTATACATTGTTCTTAACACCTTAATGACACCAAGTGAATTGGACATTGATCTTAACACCTTAATGACAGGAAGTGAATTAGACATTGCTCTTAACACCTAATGACATCATGCAAATTAAACATTGTTTTTAACACCTTAATGACAGCAAGTGAATTAGACATTACTCTTAACACCTTACTGACAGCGTGTGAATTATACATTGTTCTTAACACCTTAATGACAGCAAGTGAATTAGACATTGCTCTTAACACATTAATGAAAGGAAGTGAATTAGACATTACTCTTAACACCTTAATGACAGCATGAGAATTAGACGTTGTTCATAACACCTTAATGACAGGAAGTGAATTAGACATTGCTCTTAATACCTTAATGACATCATGTGAATTAGACTTTGTTCTTAACACCTTAATGACAATAAGTGACTTAGACATTACTCTTAACACCTTGATGACATCATGTGAATTAGGCATTGCTCCTAACACCTTAATGACAGGAAGTGAATTAGACATTGCTATTGACACCTTAATGACAGCAGGTGAATTAGACATTGCTTTTAGCACCTTTCTGTTAGCCTATGATTTAGGCAATGCTTATATTTCATTTTTTTATTTAAAAAAGGCATGATCTTCTTGTAACTTAATTCAAGAACTGGCAATGCTAACTCGTTAAATAAGTTTAGCCAATTTTCCTTTCTTGGAATACATCATTCAGGACATATATAGTCCCATGCAGTATGGAATACTTGTATGTATTTTGTCTCCTTTGTATCTACTTTGCTTTCGTTATATTGAATTAATTGTATAGATGTATCCTTATTTGCTTTTATTTTTAGCACACCTTGCTGTAAGGCCTATTGAGCTTATGGTATGGGTCTGTATCAATGTAGTCACACCTCTGTCTTGGGTTGATAAATGACCATGTAGTCCACCTTCTGCCATGTTGTGTCCACCCTGTCATACATTGTCCATTGTCGATGTAGTCCACCTCCTGTCACGTGTTGATCAATGACCATGTAGTCCACCTTCTGCCATGTTTTGTCCACTCTGTCATACATTGTCCATGTAGTCCACCTCCTGTCACGTGTTTTCCATTGTCCATGAAAATCTTCTGTTTTAAACTTCTTCTCAAAAGCGACTAGACCCATTCCAACCAAAATTATCAGTGTGTATCCTGACATGAAGGGATTTCAAGTTTAAGCAGATGATGACAATCTGTTTTCAAATTAGGACATCATAGCTAAAAAGAAAGAAAAAACTATGAAGCAACCCTTTTCTTAAAAACTGCTGAACAGAATTTTACCAAATTTGGTAGAAACCTTGGTGGTATGAAGGGCATTATAATTTATACAGTGATGCTTATCTGCTATTAAATATGGCTGCCATTACTAAAATTGGAAGAAACTTTAAACAACTTTTCAAAAATCACTAAACAAAAATCATTCAAATTTGACAGAACTCACTCTGGGATAAAGACCTTTCAACTTTGTACAGTTGATGTTTGATCCAGCATCAGATAAGACTGACAATAGATAAATCTATGAACAACTTCTCAAAAAAACAGCTCAACTCAGTTTGACCAAATTCAATAGAAAACATCTTAGTTATAAGGTCTTTCATATTCTTACAAATAATACTGATCCAGCATGACAGTCATTAATCAAAGTTGAGAAACATTTAAACAACTTTATCCACAACAAGCTGAACATCCTGGCATAAAGGCCTTCAAGTACTGGACAATTGATACTGACATCAGATATGGTAAGGATACCAACAGTAGACAATTGATACTGATTTGACATCAGATATGGTAAGGATACCAACAGTAGACAATTGATACTGATTTGACATCATATATGGTAAGGATACCAACAGTGGACAGTTGATACTGATTTGACATCAGATATGGTAAGGATACCAACAGTGGACAATTGATACTGATTTGACATCAGATATGGTAAGGATACCAACAGTAGACAATTGATACTGATTTGATGTCACATATGGGTAAGGATACCAACAGTAGACAATTGATTCTGATTTGACATCAGATATGGTAAGGATACCAACAGTGGACAGTTGATACTGATTTGACATCAGATATGGGTAAGGATACCAACAGTAGACAATTGATATTGATTTGACATCAGAAATGGGTAAGGATACAAACAGTGGACAATTGATACTGATTTGACATTAGATGTGGTAAGGAAACCAACAGTGGACAATTGATACTGATTTGACATCAGATATGGTAAGGATACCAACAGTAGACAATTGATACTGATTTGACATCAGATATGGTAAGGATACAAAACAGTGGACAGTTGATACTGATTTGACATCATATTTGGGTATTGATACAATAAATTCCTTCCTGTCAATAATAGACACATAATACTGGTTTGACATCAGATATGGGAAAATATAAAATAAATTCCTGTCAGTATTAGACACACGATACTGGTTTGACATCAGATATGGAAAAAGATGCAATAAATTCCTGTCAATATTAGACACATGATACTGGTTTGACATCAGGTGTGGGAAAAGATACAATAATTTCCTGTCAATATTAGACACATGATATCGGTTTGACATCAGAAATGGGTAAAGATACAAACAATGGACACATGATACTGATTTGACATCAGATATGGGTAAAGATACAGTAAATTCAGATGATACTAATTTGACATTAGATACTGGTAAAGAAACAAACAGTGCTCAATTGATACTGATTTGAAATCTGATCTGGGTAAGGATATAAGAAATTCCTGTCAATATTGGATACGATATACTGGTTTGACATCAGATTTGGGTGAAGATACAAATAGTATACAGTTGACACTGATTTGACATCAGATATGGGTAAAGATACAAACAATAGAGAACCCCTGTAGCATGTGTTTTCATAACAAATTCATTCAACTGCATTGCATGAAATTTCAACAGAAAGGCAACCTACTGACAAGGATTGGTAAACTGGGTCTACCTCTGACATTAGGTTTACAACAGTGAAGTGAGTTTTCTCAGATCCACTTGTACACCTAGTTCGTATATTTTGTTTAAATTCTGATTGTGAAATAACTGCCTGAATTAAGTTTTTTGTTGCACATTAACTTAAATAATTCATTTGATTGGTATTCAAAAACATAAAGTGGATTTAATAATTCCAATTCTTGCCACAGGAAGATAGTAAGAAAAAAGTAGTCATCAGTTTTGCTCTAACATGAAAGGGAGGCAGCTATTTTATCAAACAGAAATACTGAAAGTGTGAAAGTTCAGTAATTGGTAGAAGAATATAGGAAGCCAGATAATTATTTCATTTTATCTTGCAGGAATATGAAAAGGGAGGTAACTGTGGAGATCAGCAGTGAGAATTTCTTGAGAACTGGCATTAGGTCTGATATCTGTCAGGTAGGTTCACTTATAGCATTGTTTTAGTTATGTAAAAATGTAAGTGTCTGCAATGGACATTTTCAGTAGAACTCTGATTGCCTAAAAATAAAATATCAGAATACCCAAATTGAACCTGTGACCTCCAACTTGCATCACACCAAGGTCAGTAACATTCAGATATCCAGATGTCTGCATATCTCAACTAAATTAATGTGTTTAGTTTGAATAAATGTTTTGCTACTGCACATCATGATGTCTCACATATAAAAATGTTTTTTCTTAGCATTTTAGGGATTTTTCTATTGTATAACTATAATGGAAGCGATGTTATCAAAAAACCTGCGTTGAGTGAAAATCAGCACAGTGATCACTTTAGTATGTGTCTGTCCACACCCTGGGTTAAGCTCAGTGTTAATGTTATTTTCCTTTCCTTTCTGTATACCCTAAATAAAAGTGAGACTCAAAAAGAAGACAGGCATTTTCTTAAGAATGAGTCATTGTTTGGTTCCTAGTAAGTGCCAACTGTGTCTTGATTGGAGGTGGGGAGCATTAAGTGACTCGGACATTATTATTCCTGGATGAAACACCAGCTTACTGTAGATAAACCCACACATAAATTAGGGACTGTTAAGAATTCATTTTCACAATTCAGACATTTTTATTTTATTTTGACATTGTGCACATTTTGTACTTTTAAGACACACAGAAAATCTTTTTGTTAACAGCTTCTCTGGCAAATTTTCGAAAATGTGTAAGAATGTGGAGTATATAATATTTGGTATATGGGATTTCAAAACTTTAATGTAGGTATTACTTCCATTAATACCTTGTTTTACCAGCACTGATGAAGCCTTGCAATCAGTAATACCTAGTCTTAAAAGCTCTGTTGAAGCCTTGATATCACAAATATCTATTTTTACCAGCTTTGTTGAAGTCCATCATCCATATCTTGTTTACCAGCTCTGTTGAAGCCTTGCTATCAAATTTTGTTTACTAGCTCTGTTGAAGGCCATTATCACTATCTTCTTTTACCAGCTCTGTTGAAGGCCATTATCACAAAAAAAAATTACCAGCTCTGTTGAAGGCCATCATCACTATCTTGTTTTACCAGCTCTGTTGAAGGCCATTATCACTATCTTGTTTTACCAGCTCTGTTGAAGGCCATTATCACTATCTTGTTTACCAGCTCTGTTGAAGCCCATCATTACTATCTTGTTTACCAGCTTTGTTGAAGGCCATTATCACTATCTTGTTTTACCAGCTCTGTTGAAGGCCATCATCACTATCTTGTTTTACCAGCTCTGTTGAAGCCCATCATTACTATCTTGTTTACCAGCTTTGTTGAAAGCCATTATCACTGTCTTGTTTACCAGCTCTGTTGAAGGCCATCATCACTATCTTGTTTTACCAGCTCTGTTGAAGGCCATCATCACTATCTTGTTTTACCAGCTTTGTTGAAGGCCATCATCACTAAAAAAAATACCAGCTCTGTTGATGGCCATGATCACTATCTTGTTTACCAGCTTTGTTGAAGGCCATTATCACTGTCTTGTTTACCAGCTCTGTTGAAGGCCATCATCACTATCTTGTTTTACCAGCTGTGTTGAAGGCCATCATTACTATCTTGTTTTACCAGCTCTGTTGAAGCCCATCATTACTATCTTGTTTACCAGCTCTGTTGAAGGCCATCATCACTATCTTGTTTTACCAGCTGTGTTGAAGGCCATCATTACTATCTTGTTTTACCAGCTCTGTTGAAGCCCATCATTACTATCTTGTTTACCAGCTCTGTTGAAGGCCATTATCACTGTCTTGTTTACCAGCTCTGTTGAAGGCCGTCATCACTATCTTGTTTTACCAGCTCTGTTGAAGGCCATTATCATTATCCTGTTTACCAGCTTTGTTGAAGGCCATCATCACTAAAAAAAAATACCAGCTCTGTTGATGGCCATGATCACTATCTTGTTTACCAGCTTTGTTGAAGGCCATTATCACTGTCTTGTTTACCAGCTCTGTTGAAGGCCATCATCACTATCTTGTTTTACCCGCTCTGTTGAAGGCCATCATCACTATCTTGTTTACCAGCTTTGTTGAAGGCCATTATCTCTGTCTTGTTTTACCAGCTCTGTTGAAGGCCATTATCACTATCTTGTTTTACCAGCTCTGTTGAAGGCCATCATCACTATCTTGTTTTACCAGCTCTGTTGAAGGCCCTTATCACTGTCTTGTTTTACCAGCTCTGTTGAAGGCCATCATTACTATCTTGTTTACCAGCTTTGTTGAAGGCCATTATCACTGTCTTGTTTACCAGCTCTGTTGAAGGCCATCATCACTATCTTGTTTTACCAGCTCTGTTGAAGCCCATCATTACTGTCTTGTTTACCAGCTTTGTTGAAGGCCATTATCACTGTCTTGTTTACCAGCTCTGTTGAAGGCCATCATCACTATCTTGTTTTACCAGCTCTATTGAAGGCCATTATCACTATCTTCTTTTACTAGCTCTGTTGAAGGCCATTATCACAAAAAAAAATTACCAGCTCTGTTGAAGGCCATCATCACTATCTTGTTTTACCAGCTCTGATTAAGCCTGCAGTCAGTAATATCTAGTCTTAAAAGCTTTGTTGAAGCCTTGCTACCATTAATATCTAGTTTTACCAGCTCTTTTGAAGCCTTGTTATCATATCTTATACTGGCTCTAATGAAGCCTTGCTATTGTCAATATTATTTTACCATTTCTGTTGAAGTCTTGCTATTATCAGTCTCGTGTTTTACCAGATCTATTGAAGCCTTGCTACCATCAATATCATGTGTTTTACCAGCTCTAATGAAGCATTGCTACAAAAAATCAAGTTTTACCAGCCCTGTTCTAGCCTTGCTATCATCAGGATCTTGTTTACCAGCTCTGTTGAAGCCTAGTTTACGAATCAGAATTACCTCATGGTAAAACCATGTTCATTGCTCTAAAATTTCAAATACAAACTTTTTATAATCTAAATATGATGTTTCTTTGTCTGTATCAGTAGCTTGAAACAGTGTATTAGTTCCATAATTCTTCAGTAATAATCCAGTTCTTGATGATAAGCTTATCACCACTTTAAGAAAACTGGACAATTTTAATATAGAAAGTCTTATTTATTGATTAACCCAATCCAACCAAATGTATCTAAAATTTACAAGTCAGCATCTCACACTTAGCTCCAACCACCCCACACCCACAACAGCTTATCACATGAGAAATATTGTATATGCAGTGATATTCTTCTCATTTTCCCAGCATGCCATGCTTCTTCCTGTATTACTGGTTCACCTCCGCTTCCATGGATCCCTGGACTATCTGGAGTCAATCCTGGAATACAAGTTTAAGGACAGAGGGCTTCTGCAGGTAAAATAAAAATCTTCAGACAAAGATAAAAATTGTGCCACATAAAGTCATGCTTATGACAATTCACATTATTGATATTACACAGTCATATGAAATATTACTGCATGATATCACAGTAAAAGTGTGAAAGAATAATGTTGAAGATATCTGAATGTAATTCAGATCATTTTACTGAAAGATGTATATAATGTCCATGGTGTCCAAATGTAATTCAGACCATATTACTGAAAGATGTCTATAATGTACAATGTATCCAAAGACAGTTCAGATCATGTTATTGAAAGATGTCTATAATGTCAGTGGTGTCCAACTGTAATTCAGATTATTTTACTGAAAGATGTCTATAATGTCCATGGTGTCCAACTGTAATTCACACCATATTACTGAAAGATGTCTACAGTGTCCAAGTTATCTGACTCTAATTCAAACCATATTACTGAAAGGTGTCTATAATGTCAAAGTTATCTGACTCTAATTAAGACCATATTACTGAAAGATATATATAATGTCAAAGGTACCCAAAAGCAATTCAGATCATGTTACTGAAAGATGTCTATAATGTCCAATCTAACTGACTCTAATTTAGATCATATTACTGAAAGATGTCTACAATGTCCAAGTTATCTGACTCCAATTCAGACCATATTACTGAAAGATGTCTGCAGTGTCCAAGGTATCTGACTCTAATTCAGACCATATTACTGAAATATGTATACAGTGTCCAAGGTATCTGATTCTAATTCAGACCATATTACTGAAATATGTCCACAGTGTCCAAGGTATCTGACTCTAATTCGGACCATATTACTGAAATAGACTACAGTGTTCAAGGTATTTGACTCTAATTCAGACCATATTACTGAAATATGTCTACATTATCCAAGGTATCTGACTCTAATTCAGACCATATTACTGAAATATGTCTACAGTGTCCAAAGTATCTGACTCTAATTCAGACCATATTACTGAAATATGTCTACAGTGTCCAAAGTATCTGACTCTAATTCAGATCATATTACTGTATGATGTATATAATGTCCTAAGTATCTGACTCTAATTCAGACCATATTACTGAAATAGTCTACATTATCCAAGGTATCTGACTCTAATTCAGACCATATTACTGAAATATGTCTACAGTGACCAAGATATCTGACTCTAATTCAGATCATATTACTGAAAGATGTCTGTAGTGTCCAAGGTATCTGACTCCAATTCAGACCATATTACTGAAAGATGTCTGTAGTGTCCAAGGTATCTGCCTCTAATTCAGACCATATTACTGAAATAGTCTACAGTGTCCAAGGTATCTGACTCTAATTCAAACCATATTACTGAAATATGTCTACAGTGTCCAAGGTATCCAGATGTAATCCATATCATAATACTGGACATTTTTATTGTTACATTTTGGCCCATTAAGCATATACTACTTTATTGTACACATGAAAGCACAGTCTGCAAACTAAGCTGTCACACTTGTGATTCAGTACTAGCTGTAAATGCAATCACTTCTAGTTTTGTATATTTTTATCTCAACTTTACACAAGTTTTGTTCTATCAGACTGGTATTGAAATGTTTCAGCTTGCCTTGACACATTCCTCCAATAAAGTGAATTTTGGAACCAACCCAGACCATGCCAGAAATTCCTTGTCCAACTGTGGTAGTCGGCAGCCTCTGTATGGAGATAAGAGAATTCACTACTCTCACACTCGGAAAAAGGGTATGTTCATCTCACAGTTGGATAAAGGGTATTTTCATGTCACACTCAGAAAAATGGTATGTTCATCTAAAACACAGAAAAGGTTATGTTCATCTCACACTCTGGAAAAGGGTATGTTCATCTCACACTTGGGAAAAGGGTATGTTAATCTCAAACTTGGAAAAAGGGTAACTTCATCAGTTATATTTATTTCTTCAGTAATCAATGCAGCAGTCTTTTTTTCAAAAATGGCTTTGGCTTTTTTGTAAAAATCAGTTTGCTCAAAACATAATCAGATGTAAAATTTTACTTACTATGCCTACAGATGTTACAGGTATTATCAGATTTGTTTCTTTCACCATGTGTTACCTGCATCTGGATATTTGCTTCTCATGTCAAAATTAACTTGCCATGGGCAATGGGAATTGAAATGCTTCATAGACCATCTACGAATACACAAAAATGGTCTCCAACAATATACTTTAACTCATTCAGCCCTAGCACTGTTATCAGTATCTCTGCTGCTATGCCCCAGAAGCACTAAGCTGTGTCTAGCTGCTTGTGCCCCAGAGTTTTTGAATTTTTTTGAAAACATCGTGCACATACATATACTCTTACCTTAATTTCTCTTCTTATATCCAATTAAAATCCATGAAATCGTCGCCAATTATTCCAAATGAATTTGTCTACACAGTGATGTATTTTTTCACAACCTATTTATACACTATTTACAAAACTATGTGCTATGTTTATCCGCAAGAACTCTATCATCATTGCTGTCAGCATCCTCATCTTCTGAAGATTCAATCTCAGAAACTTCTATGTCCAAATCTAAATCTTGCAAAATATCCAGCTGCTGAACATATCTTTCCTCGGCTTGCTCAATATTTTCGAGATCAAACCCGAGAAACTCCGTATTTTTGCTCTCATCAAAAATAATTCTTACATCCGCCATCATTTACGATTTTTTATGAACAGAACATGTGTGTGAAACTGCTCTCAAGCAGTAACCCCTGGCTTCTGAACAATTCAAATTTCCACAAATGAAAGTTAAATCATTTCTGACTGGTTTAATAGTTGTTTAGTTCTTGGAAAAAAACATTTGTAACAAGTCAGAGACATTGTATCTAGCACGCATTCATCACAACTGGAGGCGGTATCGGCCACTGAATGCAGTAAACAAACCACGACTACAGGTGGGATCAGCCAATGAATGCATAAACCTGATCATGCCTACAGATGGGATCAGGGCCGATTGAGTTAATGCTATGGTTCTATTTTAACATATAAAGTATTAAATATGGCTTTTATGGGTAGATGTTTTTTTTCATAACAGTTTGAGATACTTGATGCAAGAGGTGGTCTTTATAATAGGCTGAGATACTTGAAGTAAGAGATGGTCTTTACTATAGTATGAGATACATGAAGTAAGAAGTAGTCTTTACAATAGTTTGAGATTCCTGAAGCAAGAAGTAGTCTTTACAATAATTTGAGATTCCTGAAGCAAGAAGTGGTCTTTACAATAGTCTGAGATACTTGAAGCATGAGTTGGTCTTTACAATAGTTTGAGATACATGAAGCAAGAGGTGGTCGCTACAACAGTTTGAAATACATGAAGTAAGAGGTGGTCTTTACTGTAGTTTGAGATATATGAAACATGAGCTGGTCTTAACTTTAGTTTGAGATACATGAAGTAAGAGGTGGTCTTTACAATAATTTGAGATACATGAAGCAAGAGATGGTCTTTATAATGGTTTGAGATACATGAAGCAAGAGATGGTTTATATAATAATAGTTTGAGGTAAATGAAGCAAGAGATGGTCTTTATAATGGTTTGAGATACATGAAGCAAGAGATGCTCTTTATAATGGTTTGAGATACATGAAGCAAGAGATGCTCTTTATAATGGTTTGAGATACATGAAGCAAGAGATGGTCTTTATAATGGTTTGAGGTACATGAAGCAAGAGGTGGTCATTGTAATAGTTTGAGGTAAATGAAGCAAGAGATGGTGTTTATAATGGTTTGAGATACTTGAAGCAAGAGATGGTCTTTATAATGGTTTGAGATACTTGAAGCAAGAGGTGGTCTGTATAATAGTTTGAGTTAAATGAAGCAACTGCTTAGCTAATTAAAAGCTAGGTAAAGAATTGCAAGTTCATTCTTAACCCTATGATTTTGCAGGTACTATAAAATAGAATTGCTGGTAGGGAAGTAAAAATTCTGAAATAAAACTGCCTTAAAAATGTACATTTTCTTGGATCCAATACAGTAACATTTACGGTATGTTTATATCCCACAGTGACAGTGGTAGGGAATATATTGCTGCCAGAGGTGGTGAAGGTGTAAAGGATGGATGACACTGTGTATAAAATATGCTGTCTTTTTTTTATTTTTCAATTTAGGAATCAATATTTTGATGTACATCATGGCCAAGATGGGGCAGAAGGAGGACACGCCATCAGAAGTTCCTCACAATGAGAGACTTGAGTTCCTTGGAGATGCTGTGGTAGAATTCATTACAAGGTAAGTGAAGGTAGTTAGTGGGGTATGAAAAAAGAAATGATTGTTAGGTAACAATTATGAAACAGGGAAGCTTTGTACTACCCCACAACATCAGCATCAGTGTTTGTATATGCACAGATAAAAGTGTATACATATGTGCACTCTAACTGAATGTCAACCATTCCTTCTTTCATGGTTCTAGGCAACAGTTCAGAGTGAGCTTTATAGCACCTACCCAGTGAGGAAATTTGTACATATATGTACCTCACTTACACATTCTTCTTTACGTTTTTGCATTTAGCTTGGCATATTTGCACATCGTGTTTAAATCATGACCAGAATGGTTTTCGCACACTCTGTATGTACTGTTATGCCTAGATTCATGAACTGTCATGTAAGGATGCATCTCAGTGAGTGCTACACCCACATCACACAAGAAAGTAGGTCATTGTGTACTATATTTCACACATCACTGACTTAAGTTAAATTTTGTTTTCAAGTTTATTTCTCAAACTGTTCATTTTAGAATCATCATGATTGAATGCATCTCTGTTGTTGCCGCACTCTGACAGCAAAAGAAGGTCATGGCAACCTACATTTCACATTTTACTGGTTCATGTTAAGTTTTTACATTTATCTCATGAAATTCGGCAAGAGGATGCATCATAAAGACTACCCTTATTTTATAAGTAGGCTACAGACTCGTATTCGACATTTCACTGACTTTGGCTCTATTCGATGTTTTTACTGTTTATCTTTAATCTTTTAAACTAGATTATTGTATAGATCTAGGATGTAGATTATCTCAGATAAATGACTAAAATGTAAATCAATTGGCTCAATTTTATAGTACTCTATAATAAAAGTAAATTACTGAACGTTTTGTCTGAGGTAGTGTCACATGACTTGGCTATGCAAGTATAAAATGACATCATGATCAGAAAACACTATTTGTTTACTGCATGGTAGTCTTCACAATGGTTACTGGAAACGTGTAAACATCAGGGTGAGTTATGTAATTATTATATACACTCTGGAAGTCAGTTAGATGATGTATGTAATATAAACCAACAATAAAAAGTAAGAGAGGGTCAATAAATGATCACTTGTATGATGTTATATAATAAATGTACATTCTTGAGATTTCATTCTAATTTTTGACATGCACTCAAGCACCTCATGTATGCTGTAGAACTCTAATGCCTTGCAAGACAGGATTTATACACCCTGCCCTGTAAGGCAGTAGAAAGGATGCACATGTTTGGGTCATGCAGATATATATGTGTATGCATATGATGTTAAACTATGGTTACACTTTCTTCAACTATGCTACTGGATCATAATAAGTTAAGATTAATTCCACTTCCTTGCAGATCCGGTCTTTCCGAGCTATTAAAGACATTTACCATGCCTTTTGGCATGTTTTAGCAACAAAAGTGCTTTAAAGTGTCATTTGCTTGTGAGACAGACGTCATGCTTAAGTTGTCTCTGCGTGGATAGAGGGATTGGCACAGTGATCAGGTTTTGCTTTTGCCATTTATAATAATTGGTCAAACATAAAAGATCTGGATTTCAGTGACTGCTGCAAATTAGGTCATTTTGATCCATGTTTCAACTTGCTGTGACATTTTTTTTTTTGATAATGGCATGCATTGGATAATTTTGTAGGATTAATACATCTGTCATTTTATTTTTTATTTGTTTTTTTGTTTTTTTAGTATCCACCTGTTTTTCATGTTTCCATGGCTGGAAGAAGGGGGACTGACAACCTATAGGGGTGCCATTGTACAGAATCAGCAGCTTGCAGTGCTAGCTAGGGTAATGACAAATACTTGCAGTGCTAGCTAGGGTAATGAAAAATACATGCAGTGCTAGCTAGGGTAATGACAAATACATGCAGTGCTAGCTAGGGTAATGACAAATACATGCAGTGCTAGCTAGAGTAATGACAAATACATGCAGTGCTAGCTAGGGTAATGACAAATACATGCAGTGCTAGCTAGGGTAATGAAAAATACTTGAGCAAGAACTGGTGCAGAGCCTTGTTTTAAAAAATGTTCTTGCCATATGTGTCACTTTTCAGTCTGATTCATCCAATCATTAAATCAGCTATATCACACCAATTCAGTGTCATTTTATTCTGACCTTTTATTGAAATTGGCATTTTTTATCACTGTCTGGAATCAACTGAGAGTTGTCTGCCCCTAATGATATCCTAATTAAGTGTAATTAGCAAATAATTAGTCCTCAGGTAGGCTATATATGCAGAGTAAATACATATAAGGGCTACCTCTGACATTTTCAAAAATGACCCAGTTTCATTGGTTGTATTACAAATAAATTCAGATCTTATTGGTTCTGACAAAAATGTCACTACTCTCATATCCATACTATTTACTAGGAATATAAACAGCTACATGTGAAAATCACAACTAAATGTGTTATGTGGATTTATCATGCATTTTATGAAAACTTTATTTGATATTTGTCTACCTAAGTAGGAAGAAAGAGAGTTATTCATTTGTAAATTTGTTTTGTTGATAATTCTAATGAAAATATGAAGATAGGCTTAATTAATGAATATGCTAGAAACAGTAGATTTGATCTAATTTTCATGTGGCATTGTTATTGAAAATAAAAAAAATATAGCAATTAATAAGTTAAAGTTTGTTAACCCTGGTTAGGAGATTCTAACATTCTAGTTTAAGAAGTCACTGTTATGACAAATTGTCAAGGATATTCTGCTCATATAAGAAACTCAGTTTCTGAAAGTAACAAGCTCCATACGATTTAGCATAAATAAAGTAAAATTTGTATGCAGCTTTAGAAAAGGCAAATTGTGGAATGGGGTAATTAAAAAGGACACCAGTAAACAAAGCATATTAAATTAAATGAAAGCAAGATAAAATGTATTAAAAATGTGTCATTTTTGCTTATACATTAGTAAATATTTTGTGTCCTAGTGGTTTCTTTTATTGACTTTCTATCCACTTTTGCTGCTCTGTTATTATCCTTCTTTGACCATCTAATTTTCGTCTGTTCCATTGAAAACTATAATGAGTGGGTCACACTTACCTTCTTACTTAATTTTAGTGTAAACCCTGTTGATGTGTTCTGCAGTAAAGCTGTCATAAACCAGACACTGTTGAGACCAAAAACTTTGTCCATTTGTTAGAGGTGGCCAGTATAAGAAGGTTGAATAATAATAGAATTGCAATTTTGGGACTGAAATATCAGTATGCAGAAGAAATAAGGTTGCAAAGTTGTCAATTTAAGAGAGTTTGGCATACTCATCATTTATGATACACTCATCTGATAATTAGTTGGATAAGCATTGTTTCACTATCAAGGAGTTTATTAGGCTATGTACAAATACTTTCTCTGGTTTACGTCATTTTTTTAAATTTCAAAACAGCTTTGTTGAAGTTTTAGTACAGTAAGATCTCTCTTCAAAAATCACTGCTATAAGATGACCTGTCTTGATAGACCATATTCTCAGAGCATTAATTTGTTGATGATATAATGTTGTGACCCATGATGATAGATCACCTGTCTTTAGAGACCATGGCTTTTTTTCGAAGATAGGGTGGTCTCTTAAGACCGGTTCTACTGTTATCAATCATAAAACTATTTTTTGCTGACGACTTCCATTTCCTCAGTCCTATATTTTGTTTCTTTAAGGATACTTTAGTTTCAGTATTTAGCTTGGGTTTTTTTTCATGAATTGGAAAAAATAGAATTTGTTTTTGTACTGAATGTTATTGAGTACAAGTATCTGCTTTTCAGAATCTTCATTTAGAGGACTACATGCTGTACGCCCATGGTCCAGATTTGTGTCACGAGTCAGACCTGAAACATGCCATGGCCAACTGCTTTGAGGCACTGATGGGTAAGTCTCCAGGTCACATTATGTGGTATTTAGAGGACTACATGCTGTACGCCCATGGTCCATATTTGTGTCACGAGTCAAACCTGAAACATGCCATGGCCAACTGCTTTGAGGCACTAATGGGCAAGTCTCCAGGTTACATTATGTGACATTTAGGTGTCCACTGCATTATATATATTCCAGTATCATACTATCATACAAAATGTGTGATTGACCCAATTTATGCACAGTAATGTCTCACATAAGATGTAATAGATCAGTTTACATCCAATGATATCTCACATAAGCTGAGATAGGTTCAATTTATATTCAGTAGTATCTCACACAAGTGTGATAAATAAAATTTATATCCAGTGATGTCAAACATTGGTGTGATAAATTCGATTTATATCCAGTGATGTCACACATAGGTGTGTTCGATCTAGTTTATGTCCAGTGAAGTCACACAGAGGTGTGATAGATTTAGTTTATATCCAGTGATGTCACACATAGGTGTGATAGATTTAGTCTATATCCAGTGATGTCACACATAGGTGCGATAGATCTAGTTTATATCCACTGATGTCACACATAGGTGTGATAAATTTAGTTTATATCCACTGATGTCACACACAGGTGTGATAGATTTAGTTTATATCCACTGGTGTCACACATAGGTGTGATAGATTTAGTTTATATTCAGCATATATTGCCTGCTGAAGAAAGTATCTGAGACAGAGTATTCGATGGACCAGAAAACATTTCACTATGTATACATCATGTAGAATTGGAGAATTGTATTTGCCAAAAGTCAATAGCACTTAGCACACCATGTATAGCCCTTAAGTTATTGGCACTCAGAACACCCTGTGTAGCCCTTAAGTTGCTGGTACTTGGCTCACCATGTATATCCATGAAGTTGTTGACACTCAGCATGCCATGTATAGCCCTTAAGTTTCTGGTACTTGGCTCACCATGTATATCCATGAAGTTGCTGGCACTTGGCACACCCTGTATAGCCCTTAAGTTGCTGGCACTTGGCAAGCCATGTATAGCCATCAGGTTGTTGTCATTCAGCACACCCTTTATAGCCCTTAAGTTGCTGGTACTTGGCAAGCCATGTATAGCCATCAGGTTGCTGACATTCAGCACACCCTTTATAGCCATTAAGTTGCTGGAACTCTTTATACCCTGTATAGCCATTAAGTTGCTGGCACTCTGCATACCCTTTATAGCCATTAAGTTGCTGGCACTCTGCATACCCTTTATAGCCATTAAGTTGCTGGCACTCTGCATACCCTGTATAGCCATTAAGTTGCTGGCACTCTGCATACCCTTTATAGCCATTAAGTTGCTGGCACTCTGCATACCCTTTATAGCCATTAAGTTGCTGGCACTTGGCAAACCCTGTATAGCCATTAAGTTGCAGGCACTCTGCATACCCTCTATAGCCATTAAGTTGCTGGCACTCTGCATACCCTGTATAGCCATTAAGTTGCTGGCACTCTGCATACCTTGAATAACCATTAAGTTGCTGGCACTCTGCATACCCAGTATAGCATTATTTATACAGTTGTTTTCTAAATGCACACAAGTTATAGCCTATAATTTGCTGGCACTTGGCAAACCCTGTATAGCCATTAAGTTGCTGGCACTCTGCATACCCTCTATAGCCATTAAGTTGCTGGCACTCTGCATACCCTGTATAGCCATTAAGTTGCTGGCACTCTGCATACCCTGAATAGCCATTAAGTTGCTGGCACTCTGCATGCCCAGTATAGCATTATTCATACAGTTGTTTTCTAAATGCACACAAGTTGTGGTGCTGAACTTATAATGGAAAGGGTGCAAGTTCAAATCCTACCATCAGACTAGCCTGGGTCAGCTACTATGAGGTGTCCTTGGGCACTAAATAACCTATATATATATATATATATATATATATATATATATATATATATATATATATATATATATATATATATATATATATATATATATATATATATATATATATATATATATATATATTGCTGTGCCATAAAGCACCAAACCATACTAAGTATATAAAGTATACACTATTATACTATACTATACCATAAGTATACAAAGTATACAACACTATTATACTATACTATACCATACTAAGTATACAAAGTATACATTATTATACTATACTGTACCATAGTAAGTATACAAAGTATACACTTTTATACTATACTGTACATACTAAGTATATAAATTATACACTATTATACTAAACTATACCATTCTAAGTATATAAAGCATACACTATTATACTATACTATTCCATACTATGTATACAAAGTATACACTATTATACTATACTGTACCATACTAAGTATATAAAGTATACACTATTATACTATACCATACTGAGTATACAAAGTATACAACACTATTATACTATACCATACTATGTATACAAAGTATACACTATTAAACTATACTGTACATACTAAGTATATAAATTATACACTATTATACTATACTATTCCATACTATGTATACAAAGTATACACTATTATACTATACTGTACCATACTAAGTATATAAAGTATACACTATTATACTATACCATACTGAGTATACAAAGTATACAACACTATTATACTATACCATACTATGTATACAAAGTATACACTATTATACTATACTATTCCATACTAAGTATACAAGGTATACACTATTATACTATACTATACCATACTATGTATACAAAGTATACACTATTATACTATACTATACCATACTATGTATACAAAGTATACACTATTATACTATACTATACCATACTAAGTATACAAAGTATACACTATTATCCTATACTATTCCATACTAAGTATATAAAGCATACACTATTATACTATAATATTCCATACTAAGTATACAAAGTATACACTATTATACTATACTATACCATACTATGTATACAAAGTATACACTATTATACTATAATATTCCATACTAATTATACAAAGTATACACTATTATACTATACTGTTCCATACTAAGTATACAAAGTATACACTATTATACTATACTGTACCATACTTAGTATATAAAGCATACACTATTGTACTATACTGTACCATCCAAAGTATATCAAGTATACACTATTATACTATACATTACTATACCATACTAAGCATATAAAGTATACACTATTATACTATTTTCTATTCATTTTTGGATGGTACCAACATCAGAACTATTTAATTCAGTGTCGAAAACAAAGAAACAAATGAAACATCTAGGCCCATGCAACCAAATCCACACATTTGATGTCAGTCTACCCTTTAAGTCATGCAATAAGGTTTTATGTCAGTCTACCTGTCAAGTCATGCAATAAAGTAATCTAATTTCACATGTAAATTAATGAATGAAAACAAGCATTACTTGCTTAGTTTTGTCAACTGTATTTCATCATACTTGTAAAAAATGATATATTTTTCAAAGAAAATTAATTCATTAATTAATGACCACAATATGTCACTGAAACAATGACACATGCCGATATCTTTGGTCCACCAACCACCAGCAAAGTTGTAAGCGTAATATGATTTACAGTCATACTTGCAGCTTCTATAACTTTCGGGCCTGAGGTATGCTGCCTTTCCAATTGTCACTATATATCACATACAAATTCAAACCATCATAACTTCAACACTTTTCAGCTTTTATTATTGAACATTTCAAAATGTATTAAAATGATCACTATTTCACATGATGTAAGAATCAACATAAAATACTTTGAATTGAAAAATGTACTATACTAATTACTGGGCATGGTTTTCTTGCCTCAGGCAATCGGCCAGTTATTTTTAATAAGTGATCATGTGCACACAAAATATAGAAAAATTAAGTACCCAACATTGAGGAGGACTCTAAAGCATCTGTGTTAATATCAGTATTAGATTTATGTTTATCCTACATAATTGCCTGTAAGAATCATGCACTAGTACAGTATGTTGTTTGGATTTATATATTATAGCCACACCTGTAGAGGTGTGGGTACATATTAATCCTTGCATCTGTGTCTTTCTGTCCATCCATCCTTCTGTCCATCACAGTATTGCATCTAGTTCTGCAAGCTTTAATGGAATGCCATGAAACTGGGTAAATATTGTTGTCAATATCTTTAGATATACATGTCCACTAATCATATTGGTTACTCAGTTTTTTAAAAAAGGTTATTGTACTTTTTGTACTGTTTAAATTATTACCCTTTGTAACATAATGCATGACACAATCTTCTTAGCACAACTAGTAGCAAGTTTTTTTAACAGATTGCAATAAAACATAATAAATTATTATGTTCATCACCTAAAAATGCAGATATCCATAATTCACTTTGCTCATGATACTGTTATTGGAGTTATTGCCCTTTTTGTCTTATGGCTTAATTCAGTGTATTATACAGTGTACCGTATCTAGACCCACATTTTTTGATGGATTGCAATGAAACTTGATAAATATTATTGTCCTCACCTGCCTCTGCAGATATCAAAGTTCACTTTGCTCATGCAGTTATTATTAGAGTTATTTCCCTTTTGTGTGTTATGGCATAATCCGTTGTATTACACAATATACCATATATAGACCCACAGTTTTTGATGGATTGCAATGAAACTTGATAAATATTATGGTCTTCACCAGAAGACAAGCATATCAACAAATCATTTTGCTTCTGGAATTCTTGTTATTGCCCTCATTGCTTTGTAGACTTATGGAGTGCTTGACATCATCTCATTAGGATGACTGTTTGTGTTTCCATTATATGTTAAAGGTTTCTCAAAATGTTTCTAATGGAGTGCTATGAAACTTAGTGCTTTGTATATTTATCAGCAGAAGATGGGTTCTTTTTTTTAAATTATAGACTTTTCTCCATCATGGAGTACTGGTTGGATATATTTACATGATGAAATTTTTCAGTATTGTTCAGATATATATATATGTGTATTGCATTAGATAAGTTTGAAAGTGGATAACTATGACACCAGTGTTGGTATTCCATCATCCACCATCATCCATACATCATCCATCTTTATTGTTACACTTTGTCATCTCAGTAAATTATGTCCTTATGCCCTGACATGGCTTGAATTTAAACGAGTGAATATAGATAAAAAATGTATCACAGAAAGAAATATTTCAGTCCTTTTTCTTGCATTTTAATTCAGTATACCACACAGTGAATATTTTCATTAGCAGAGCTTTGTCAAAGAGAAAAACAAGTAGGAACTACATAGCCTTTTAATAATTTAACAGTTGAGCTGTCTCCGATATATACTTTACACAGATTGTATGTTCTATATCAGTTGAACTGTCTCCCATATATAGTTTACACAGATTGTATGTGTTATATCAGTTGAACTGTCTCCTATATATCGTTTACACAGATTGTATGTGTTGTATTGGTTAAGCTGTCTCCTATATATATACTTTACACAGATTGTATGTGTTATATCAGTTGAGCTGTTGCCTAAATATGGTTTACACAGATTGTATGTGTTATATCGGTTGAGCTGTCTCCTATATATAGTTTACACAGATTGTATGTGTTATATCAGTGACTGCAATCGTAATGAATAGTGAATCATGTTTCTCTCAGTTCGTAACAATTTTACTCTAACTTGTTGCAGTTATTTCATGTAACAAATTAGTCATTCCTCCACTTTCTGAAAATGATACTAATCTGTCATTCTGGTCTTGGATAACTAGAGTTTCATCCTAAAATATATGTTTAAGTGCATAAAGAAAATAATCTTTTAAGGGAATGTTGAAATATTATTTCATGATAATATTATTTTGGTACAAGAGGTTTTCTGTTCAACACAAAATAAATCTGTACTCATACAGCAAGCTTGAGTATGGCTAATGTTGCAAAAATTGTACAAGTCATACTAGCTAAATCTGTCCTAATCACTCATGTCTCTATGTTAACACACGTCACTGATAAATCTGTGTTTCAGAATGGTTTACTGCATGCATTTCTGTTAGTTGATTTAGAGTTTTGTATCATTCATTACAAAGAAGTTGAGACTCTTGCATGCTTGTAGATGGAATATGCTACTAGTCACTGATGTCCAAGGAGTCTGTATATAGGTTTAGCAATGGAAGGTTTTCTTGTGACTGACAGGATCATGGATTTAGTTTGTAAGGCTGACTTTTCCTACAGGCAGATCAATCAATTTCTGGTGTCCATTGTGTTCTCTCCAGGTGCTCTGTTTATGGATGGAGGGATAGAGCTTGCGGACCGTGTTTTCTCATCTACACTGTTTCCAGAGTCGGATCTGTTACAAACCTGGATAAATTTGCCGCAACACCCACTACAGGAGGATGAGCCTAATGGGGACAGACACTGGATCGAATCCAGCCCAACATTACAGGTAACACAAGACCACTGGGATGCGTATTAGATATGTTATTAATTACCCATATTATCTTACAAGTGTGATATGTATATTCAGTTGGTCTTTGTGTATCAATCACCACAGATTTCTCTGTTGCATTTTAAAATTTTAGGTGTCATTTTTAGTGGTGTTGAAATTTAGCAATTTAGTGGCATATGAGTGAGACTGTATAAACAAAACTGATCAGAATTAATTATCAGATATATTATAACCACCATGGATTTGCAGTTAATAAAAAATATAAATCGCCAAAATTTAAAACCCTCATTTTGAACCAGACTAAATCATTGAAAAAATTCCACTATACAGTAAATAATATTTATGAAATTCAAAGCTGTATATGTAATTTAAGAATATCTATTCAATTTTTAACTGACAAATAATGTTAACAGTGCAAGTGTATCACATTTTTAGATTTTCCATCTGGGTTACTGATTTTAGGCTATAAAGGCTAATTAGGACTTAAGAGATACAGACAATAACAGCTAAGGTGCAGAAATTTAAAAGTTCTCAAGTTCAGGTTTGATAACTGTGGCAGAATTTTTTTGACAAGGGAAGTGTGTGGGGAGACGTTGGCTCCTGTAAAGTTTCTAAGCCTACCATTGTTCGTATTTCTTTAATAAGAAATTCTATCACAGCCAGATTTATAAATGGTGGCATGACAAAACATTCTAGTGTACTAAATGACAGTCAAGAAACTCAGTAAACAATTCAGAAAGCCTGCTGAACTAGTAACCTGAAACTTCTGTCCATCACCAACTGGTTCTACATTTCATCATGGGGCCCCAAGTGACCGAGTGGTCTAAAGCGCTCTCCGTTATGGATCACTGCCATCTCATCTCTATCTGCGTGGGTTCGAGTCTCGGATTCAGCCAATGTGGGTATGTGAGAAAGCTTGCCAGTAGCTTCTCATGGGTCGGTGGTTCTTTCTTGGGGTTTTCCTGGGTTCTTCCTCCACCATTAATACTGGCTGCCATGTATAGCCTATCGTGTGCTGAAAAATAGTGTTAAACCCTACAACAACAACAACAACAACAACAACATTTCATCATACAGGAAGTCAGAATGTAGTCTGCAACTCAATGGTAAATGCAGGTAGATGAACATTATTCCTTTGTAAGGTTATTTATACAATGAAACATGGAAAATATAGAAAAACGCAAAATAAGAGATTCCTATGATCAGTCAATTTTTTTAATTTTTTAAATTAAATTCAGCAAAACAAGATGACTGTTTATTGACAAGGACAAAGATGCTTAATGCTAACCTTCCACCAGATCCATATATATATATATATATATATATATATATATATATATATATATATATATATATATATATATATATATATATTAACTCATACAGAGGCTGGACACCAGAATCTGTTGCTGCCAATGATGACCAGTCTGTATGATTGTCACAATACAAATCAGGATTCTCATCCAATGTCCACAGACTGTCATTAGTGATAGCATCAGAAGTGTATCTAACATACAAAATGAGGCTCTGGTGTCCAACGTACAGCTGCCCATGAAATTAGGTCTGCAGAAAGACCAAGTCAAAGTGGTGGATTGCTGGACATGAAATTAGGTCTGCAGAAAGACCAAGTCTTAGTCCTACCTGTAAGACCCAACGCTGATATTTATGTTGTGGGCGTCAGGGTCTTACAGCCTAACTAATGGCGCTGTGTAGTGTGTTTTGATGTCGTATAACATCATTACGAAAGTAAAATTTTCAGGAATATTTCACACAACTGACAACTAAAATAATGACGCTTTTCTACAAATTAAAGTTATAATGTTTTAATCAGACTTTACTTACTATGATACCTTTTCTCTAATAAATTCAAATTCTCACAAAAGTAATGGACCCGTTTTCAGGTTTCTTTGGCCTACTTTTCAGTTGGCTGGAAAGCGATGAAAGCCGAGAATGCCGAAAACGGATAAAGTTGAAACCTTATTTTTTAACAAAACGAATAAAAAATATATTATGCCTATTGGAACTGTAAGCAATGGTTCGTTTCGTTCAAGAAACATATCCCAAACATCAACCTACTTGAACTTACTTCGGCATACCTCGACTTCCGTCGCATTGCAACAAATTCAAATGTATATCAACGGAACG
The DNA here is from genome assembly GCA_028554795.2 of Sinohyriopsis cumingii. Taxonomy (NCBI): domain Eukaryota; kingdom Metazoa; phylum Mollusca; class Bivalvia; order Unionida; family Unionidae; genus Sinohyriopsis; species Sinohyriopsis cumingii. The sequence continues at coordinate 7,962,273 of CM068839.1, forward strand.
TGAAAATGCATCCATTTGCTAGTGTCATATTTTCATTCCACCAGGATAAAGACAGCACAGTAAGTATATTAATTACACATAAATTAGTGGAAAAATGTCGATATAGGCTGCCAAATGTGTGAGATGTTCCTGAAACTTTGATTACTCATTCCGATGTCAACGACATCGGAACACACTATACAAGGCCGTTATTTGGATAGTAAGACATAGCACCTCAACAAAATCAAAATGTGCTATGTCTTACATGTAGGACTAGACCAAGTCTAAGTGGTGGATTGCTGAACATGAAATTAGGTCATCGGAAAAACCAAGTCAAAGTGGTGGATTACTGGACATGGATCTGATTCATCCCATTAAGATAATGCGGCCAAACAGTTAATAGCTTTGTCATGGTCTTAGCATGGATCCTGTTTCTACACTCCTAGCAAATTCTATACCCCAACATTTTTTAAAAACCTTTTTATTTGATGGTGTTGTGTTCCTTTTCAATAGTTTCCATTGGATATGTTTGGCTTTTTGGCCTCTGGTGGCTTCTTGGCATCCAAAATACATCTATTTGTTGGTGTTGTAATTCAGAAGTAGAATTTATCATCAGACATTACATGAATGCAGTAGAGTTTGAACTGGAGTTAGAAGCGTCTTTTGAACATAGACTACACATAAGTAATTTATAATCTCTTCTTACCCATATTGAGAAGTAGTCATCAGAAACAATTCACTGTTATTTATTTCTCATTTTTTTAATATAAAGTATCCAATTTTGTAAATTAAATATGCATGCTATACTAAAAATCCAACTGGCCAGATGGACTGGTTGGTAATTTTTTTTGGCCCATTCCACCATGAAATAAGTTGGCATCAGACCAGTCAGCTGATTGCCAATTTCACATGCAGCCTAGTGTTCACTGTACTCATCTCCTAAGCTTAAGGAACAGAATGTGCAAAATGTAAATTTTACCTCTAATTTTGTCAAAAAAATCAAGTATAGTGAAAAATCTCATTGATAAAAGAATTGGACCATATATGACGTCAAAGTTGTAGAAATTCAGTTTCCTGTTTTTTGTGTGCAAGATTTAACTCTTTTTACATAAAGGGTCTTAAAGCTCTGCCAATATCCAGTCACCGCTTTGCAGTTTTTATTTGTGACATTCCAATTATATTTTTCTTTGCATGTGTTGTGCTGAGTTTAAGATAGATTTCACTTTGTTGTTGTTGGTGTTGTTGTTGGGTTTAACGCCATTTTTCAGCACACGATAGGCTAATTTCACTTTGTTACATGAATGATGAGATTACGTATACAAAATTTGAGAATTTAAAAGCTCAAGCATTATAAAATTGACTTTTCAGAAGATGACCAAATTTGAAGAAGCCATTGGAGTCAGATTTGATCACATTCGCCTTCTTGCACGATCATTTAGTTTAAGGAATGTGGGCTACAACAATCTAACCATGTAAGTTGAACATCTAGTGCAACAGGTGGAGCTTGGTTTTGGCCAAATATAAATTTAACAATCCTAGCATCATCGTAATGTTTTCTTACATTAAGGACCATGGTTTTTACAGATCCTAACATCAACATAATGTTTTCTAACATTAAGGACCCTGGTTTGTACAGATCCTAACATCAACATAATGTTTCCTTACATTAAGCACCATAGCTTGTACAGATCCTAACATCAACATAATGTTTTCTTACATTAAGGACCATGGTTTGTACAGATCCTAACATCATCATAATGTTTTCTTACATTAAGGACCATAGTTTGTACAGATCCTAACACCAGTGTGAATGTTTCTTACTTTAAGGACCATAATTTGTACAGATCCTAACACCAGTGTGAATGCTTTCTTATGTTAAGGACCATATTTTAGGCAGATCCTAACATCATAATGTTTTCTTACATTAAGGACCATGGTTTGTACAGATCCAAACACCAGTGTGAATGTTTCTTAAATTAAGGGCCATAGTTTGTACAGATCCTAAGACCAACATGAATGCTTTCTTAGATCAATGACCATAGTTTGTACAGATCCTAAAATCATCATGAATGCTTTCTTAGATTAAAGGACCATAGTTTGTACAGATCCTGAGACCAGCGTGAATGTTTTCTTAGATTAAGGACCAAAGTTTATACAGATCCTAACACCAGCATGAATGTTTTCTTTCATTAAGGACCATAATTTGTACAGATTCTGATCAATACGGCTTTGCCCACTGAAAACAATTATAAATTAATGTCATCAACATGCTCTGTCTAGCTCATTTAAACTCTTTAAATTCTTCATCTTATGAAACTCACAATTGTGCCAAATTCCACTTGGACCATCCTTTTCTGAATTTTTGTGTTTTGTTAGTTTTTAAAAAAAGCATTTAGTGGAATCGTTAATGTTACAAGCTGATGAAACAAGGCCCCACTTTAACTGTATAGGTTCCTGGTTATAAACATATGTAGTGTTCATATGATTGTGACATTTTTTAATTGGATTTATAACACGATTTTATATGTAACTGATTTGACAGTTTTTGTTATTGCTACAGTGGGACAACAAAGAAATACATTTGGCTTTACAACCCTCATGTAAATAATGGTTTGCATTTCCATGTGACTCGCAGACCATTTTTGTTTGTTTCTTCATGTCCTGAATCGTATGGGCCATTAATGTAACCACTTTATATGTTAAGCGATATATAGAGTGTTTAATTTCTTTTCCTTTTTATTTTTACTTTGATAAACATATTTGAAACACAATTTTAATGGCTTTCCATTAGAAAAGTCACAGATTATTATTTGAGATGAAATACAGATTTAAGGAAAAATTACTGTTGAAATGTGAGAATAGCATTTTAGTCTGCAGTACCAATCACTGGGCAGTGCTGTCATACACGGTATCATTGATCACTACAGGACTCTAACCCACAAGCACTTTAATCTCCAGTACCATTTTTTGTTGTTGTCTGTAGTACCAATTCCCTTATTACCATTCCCTTAGTCTGTATCATGAGGTTATCATGAGCCAAGCTAAATTGTGTGAAATAATTTGAGAAGCTATAATATGTTTGCATTAACTAATTAGCTAATTAACATTATTATGCCTGTACTCATGCTGTATGAAGAAACATTATAACGAAAGAGGTTATAGTGGGGGGCAACTATATTTCTGTTTATATCATTCCAGGGGCCATAACCAGAGGCTTGAGTTTCTTGGAGACACTATAATGCAGCTAGTATCATCAGAATTTCTGTTCAAGCATTTTCCAGACCACCATGAGGGGCACTTGTCTGTAAGTTTAGCCAAACACTAACCATTCTTCACCATCCCTCACCCCACCACCCTATTGATAATTAGTTTATTTCTGGCATTTTGATACATTTGAATCTTTTCTCAGTTCTTCTCTACAAACAGCTGTTGCCATATGTGAAATAATACCTGCATATGCCTTGACCAACTAATACCTTATATCATATAATATGTTCACTTGCCTTGACCCTTTATTGCCTTATATGACATTTTATCGGCACATGCATTCATACACTTAACCCCTGATCACCTGGGTTCAAGTCTTGGGCTTGGCCCATATGGTTATGTAAGAATGCTTGCCAGTAGCTTCCTGAGGGTTACTGGTTCTTCTCAAGGGGTGAGGAGGCCAGGTTCTTGCTCCACCAATACTGGCTGCCATATATTGCCTATCATGTGATGAAAAGAGGAATTATACCTATAAAATCACAACTGCAAACCACAACCTAGATTGGGGCCCTGAGTGGTCTAAAGCGCTCTTCGTTACGAATCACTGCCATCTCACCTCTGTCTGTGGCGGTCCGAGTCTAAGATTCAGCCAATGTGGGCATGTGAGAAAGCTTGCCAGTAGCTTCTCGTAGGTCGGTGGTTCTTTCCAGGGTTTTCCTAGGCTCTTCCTCCACCATTAATACTGGCCGCCATGAATAGCCTATCGTGTGCTGAAAAATGGCGTTAAACCCCACAACAACAACAACAACAACACAACCTAGATCATTATTTCCATCTGTGTTGAATACCTGTACATGCCTTGTTACAGTATTACCATATGCAACATATGTACACATGCCTTGATACAATGTTACCACATGAGACATATTACCTGCATATGCCTTGATCCACTGTCACCATGTGGGACATAATACTTGTATCCACTGCTACCATGTGTGACATAATACCTGCACATACCTGTATCCACTGTTACCATGTGTAACATAATACCTGCATATTCCTGTATCCACTATTACTATGTTTTGACATAATACCTGCACATACTTGTATCCACTATTATCATGTGTGACATAATACCTGCAAATACATGTATCCACTATTACCATGTGTAACATAATACCTGCACATTCCTGTATCTAGTATTACCACGTGTGACATAATACCTGCACATACCTGGATCTACTATTACCATGTGTGACATAATGCATGCACATACATGTATGCACTATTACCATGTGTGACATAATACCAGCACATACCTGTATCCACTACTACCATGTGTGACATAATACCTACTCATACCTGTATCCACTATTACCATGTGTGACATAATACCTGCACACACATGTATCCACTGTTACCATGTGTGACATAATGCATGCACATTCCTGTATCCACTATTACCATGTGTAACATAATACCTGCTCATACCTGTATCCACTATTACCATATGTGACATAATACTTGCACATACCTGTAACCACTGTTACCATGTGTGACATAATACCTGCACATACCTGTATCCACTATTACCATGTGTGACATAATACATTCCATTTGTCTGTTTGCCACTTAACTTTCATGCATTAAGTCAGTTTTAAGAACAAGTTTAATGTGTATTTTTTTGTTGTTGGAGACCATACTGAGAGAGACAAAGTATCTTTAAAGTGGAGAGCTATCAACATAAAGGGAGATAAATCTTCTAGTAGCATGCATACATATGTTGGGGACATTGTTTATGATATCCTTGGTGTGTGCTTATTGTGATTAATCTCAATGTCACCCAAATAAAAAGAGGTGTTTAATCTCGCTGTTTAGATATTTTATCTCACATGGTACTTCATACATATAAGTTTGTACCTTGATTTCCTTCGATTTCAGTATCATCTGTTTTAACAGGTAATGGCATTATCAAAGCACCATTCGCAAGTAATTAAAACTCTGTGGAACTTTTTCTTTTTTATGTAGCTACTGAGGAGTTCACTGGTAAACAATCGAACTCAGGCATCTGTAGCTGATGACCTTGGGATGTCAGAGTATGTAATTAGCGGTGACCAATCCTTTGATCCAAACATCAGTCTCAAAACCAAGGACAGGGCTGATCTGTTGGAAGGTTTGTACTATTGCATACTTGCAACGATCGAGGTTGTGGGGGTGGGGGACAAAGGATATTGGATCTTCAGTTACAAAGAAGGAAAGGATTTGGAATAATTATTTCTTTGGTAAATCATTTCTTGTTTTAACATGAATTATAAGTAACTAGATGCTTGAAAACCCATTCACCCTTTGTCAAAAGTTTCCAAGCATTTAGATGACCCTTAGAAATAGATTATGCTTACTTCCTATGCATACAGTTACTGTGTACAGGGGGATAAGACACCAATATTTTAACAACAGTTTTAATATTATATGTTTTATTGGCAAGAAAATAAAAAATATAAGTTCAGAGTTTAACAGAGCAGCTGATTTTTTGTTTGTCCAAAAAAAATCAAGCAGTATGCAAAAATGCTAATAGAGGACTTGTACATGTATGAAAACATGTCTAATCCAAATAAAATTGTTTTGCATTTTAAATTAATCTGGCTACTTTATTATTAATCAGGTTCTAAATTCTTGGAATTTAACTTTTTGGGATGGGTGCCTGGTATATACTTTGCAAAAATAAATGTAGTTTAAGAGTTATTGCATGAATTATCTCAGCAGTTTACCAGGACATCACCTTTGGATTACTTTCTGAGACTTGCACAATGCAGTTTTAAAGATGTACAATTAATTTTTTTTGTAGCTTTGCTGGGAGCTTTGTATGTGGACAAAGGCCTGGATTTCTGCAAGGTGCTGTGTCAGGTCTGCTTCTTTCCAAGGCTAAAGGTAATTCATTTTCAGACTTTCCCTCAATCCAAGTCTTTTTATTATACAACCACTGTCATCTATTATGCTGACAATGATTCCCAGCATAATGAGATCATTCATCATCAGTACAGTGTCATATCTTGATGAAGGGGGCCCTGAGTGACCGAGTGGTCTAAAGCACTCACCATTACGGATCACTGCTATCTCACCTCTGTCTGCGTGGATTTGAATCTTGGGTACGGCTATGGTGGGTGTGTGAGAAAGTTTGCCTGTAGCTTCTCCTGGGTCGGTGGTTCTTTCCGGGGTTTTCCTGGGTTCTTCCTCCATCATTAATACTGGGCACCATGTATAGCCTATTTTGTGCTGAAAAGTGCCATTAAACCCTTCAACATCATATCTTGATGAAGCCCAGCATAATGAGACGATACATCATCAATGCTGTGTTATCTCTTGATGAAGCCCAGCATAATGAGATGATACATCATGAATGCTGTGTTATCTCATGATGATGCCCAGCATAATGAGATCATGCATCATCAGTGTTGTATCTCTTGATGAAGCCTAGCATAATGAGATGATACATCATCAATGCCATGTTATCTCTTGATGAAGCCCAGCATAGTGAGATGATACATCGTCAATGGCATGTTATCTCTTGATGAAGCCCAGCATAATGAGATGATACATCATCAGTGCCATGTTATCTCTTGATGAAGCCCAGCATAATGAGATGATACATCATGAATGCTGTGTTATCTCATGATGATGCCCAGCATAATGAGATCATGCATCATCAGTGTTGTATCTCTTGATGAAGCCTAGCATAATGAGATGATACATCATCAATGCCATGTTATCTCTTGATGAAGCCCAGCATAGTGAGATGATACATCGTCAATGGCATGTTATCTCTTGATGAAGCCCAGCATAATGAGATGATACATCATCAGTGCCATGTTATCTCTTGATGAAGCCTAGCATAATGAGATCATAAACTGTCAACACAGTGACATCTATTATGACAATGATGACCAGCATAATGAGATGATACATCATCAATGTCATGTTATCTATTGATGAAGCCCAGCATAATGAGATCATAAACTGTCAACACAGTGACATCTATTATGATGATGATGATGATGACCAGCATTATGAAATGATGCATCATCAGTGCTGTGTTATCTCTTGATGAAGCCGAACATAGTGAGATGATACATCATCAGTGCTGTGTTATCTCTTGATGAAACCCAGCATAATGAGATCATAAACTGTCAACACAGTGACATCTATTATGACAATGATAACCAGCATAATGAGATGATACATCATCAATGCCGTGTTATCTATTGATGAAGCCCAGCATAATGAGATCATAAACTGTCAACACAGTGACATCTATTATGACAATGATGACCAGCATAATGAGATGATACATCATCAATGCCGTGTTATCTATTGATGAAGCCCAGCATAATGAGATCATAAACTGTCAACACAGTGACATCTATTATGATGATGATGATGATGACCAGCATTATGAAATGATGCATCATCAATGCTGTGTTATCTCTTGATGAAGCCCAGCATAGTGAGATGATACATCATCAATGCTGTGTTATCTCTTGATGAAGCCCAACATAGTGAGATGATACATCATCAGTGCCATGTTATCTCTTGATGAAACCCAGCATAATGAGATCATAAACTGTCAACACAGTGACATCTATTATGACAATGATGATCAGCACAATGAGATGATACATCATCGGTACAGCATAATGAATTCATTCATCATCAGGCCAGTTACATGTCTTATGATGTTGATGACCAGCATATGAGATCATAAACTATCAGCACAGTGACATCTATTATGACAATGATGATCAGCACAATGAGATGATACATCTTCAGTACAGCATAATGAATTCATTCATCATCAGGCCAGTTACATGTCTTATGATGTTGATGACCAGCATATGAGATCATAAACTATCAGCACAGTGACATCTATTATGACAATGATGATCAGCACAATGAGATGATACATCATCAGTACAGCATAATGAATTCATTCATCATCAGGCCAGTTACATCTCTTATAATGTTGATGACCAGCATATGAGATCATAAACTATCAGCACAGTGACATCTATTATGACAATGATGATCAGCATAATGAGATCATAAACTATCAGCACAGTTACATCTCCTATCAGGATGAAGCCCAGCACAGTGAGATAATACATCACCAGCAAAGTGACATCAAAAACTTGGTTTGTATCTCCGTCTCCTCTAGTCTTAGCTGTGATGTATCATGTGATGTGTTTTAACTGACAATGTCATGGACTTGGAAGGCAGTTAACACAGAAAACTTCTGAACTTGTATTTTGAGGATTGTACCTTTCATTACTTTTATCTTTATTTTCTGTGCATTTTGTGTTGGAGGGAGGTATTTGCAACATCTTTTCATTTTTCTTTTGTCTCTAGGTGGATATTTACTTTTGATTGGAGTGGTTTTGACTTCCTGTAAATTTTGGCATTACGTTTGACTGTGCCATAAGGCTGAGTGTACTATGTTATGATGTCTGTTCATTTGTCTTTCCATCTAAATGTCCATCCATCTGTTACCAGGTTGGTTTCTGCTCAGTAACCTGAACTGTCCATCTGTAGTTACCAAGCTTTGTGGATGGATGACACTTGAGCTAAGAGAGAACCAGTTGATAATGAGCTAAATAACTCAAAGGTCAAAATCACTCTGAGTTCACGAGTAATGGTTTCTTCACAATTGCTCAAGTTTGCCACCCTATGCAGCTTCCAGTCATTGTGAAAAGACTACATAACTGGATAAGGAAAAACCTTATCAATTTGAGGCTCAAAAGGTCAAAGGTCAGTGTCACTGACTGAAAAAGAAAAATGCTTTCTTTACATAAACTCAAATTCATGTCAGGAAGAAACTATTGATTATGGAGTCAAAAGGTCAAAGAGCAAGGTCACTGACTGCAAGAATTAAAAATTGGTTTTCCATGGTAAGATAATTCTACATGGCCTACCCCAAACAGACTTTGTGCATATCATGAACTAGGTGTAAGGTTGATTTTAGCATCAAAGGTCAAGGTCACTGACAAAAATAAGACAAATAGTTTTGTTCTAAATAACATTAGTTCCACATTTTAGGCCTGGCCCAAACTTTGTGGATGGTTGCACTTATGGTAATGAAGAAACCTATCAGTTTGATAAGAAACAGAAGTCACAACCATGTTTTTTTACATCCAATCTTCCCCAGAGTTTATAGTACTACAATTATAGCTTGATGAAAAGTGACATTATTTCAAAGACATTGTAAGAGAATGATTATGTCATTTCAAGTTGCACACTAAACATAGATTTTGCAAAAGTGGATAACCTTAATGTGTTGCAGTTATTTAATTGATGAAAAACTATAGTTTACAACTGTATTTGCTTTCGTTTTTAGATTAAATGTTCTTTTTGTTTTTTAATGTCCAAGTTCATTTTTGAGTTTTTAAACAGGACTTTATCCTGAATCAAAACTAGAATAACCCTATAGTATTTCAGTATTTAGTAATACCATGTCTTGATTGACCCTGTATAGTTGCTGTATGTACTTTTATAGTAACAGATTGTAGAATATATTATTTTTGTTACAAGATCTCCATTTAATACCAGTTTTTCACTTGTTCTTTTTGTCTAGGAGTTTATCCTAAACCAGGACTGGAATGACCCCAAGTCACAGTTACAGCAATGCTGTCTCAGTTTGAGAGAGATGAATGAAGAGGATCCTGACATCCCAGTCTACAAGTAAGACACTTTAACTTTAATCAGGAATAGTCCCAGTCTACCAGTAAGCCACATTAACTGTAATTGGGTGTAGTCCCAGTCTACAAGTAAGCCACATTAACTTTAATTGGGTGTAGTCCCAGTCTACAAGTAAGCCACATTAACTTTAATTGGGTGTAGTCCCAGTCTACAAGTAAGACAATTTAACTTTAATTGGGTGTAGTTCCAGTCTACAAGTAAGGCACTTTAATTGGGTGTAGTTCCAGTCTGCAAGTAAGACAATTTAACTTTAATTGGATGTAGTTCCAGTCTACAAGTAAGACAGTTTAACTTTAATTGGGTGTAGTTCCAGTCTACAAGTAAGACAGTTTAACTTTAATTGGGTGTAGTTCCAGTCTACATGTAAGGCACTTTAACTTTAATTGGGTGTAGTTCCAGTCTACAAGTAAGGCACTTTAACTTTAAATGGGTGTAGTTCCAGTCCACAAGTAAGGCACTTTAACTTTAATTGGGTGTAGTTCCAGTCTGCAAGTAAGGCACTTTAACTTTAATTGGGTGTAGTTCCAGTCTACAAGTAAGACAGTTTAACTTTAATTGGGTGTAGTTCCAGTCTACAAGTAAGACAATTTAACTTCAATTGGGTGTAGTTCCAGTCTACAAGTAAGGCACTTTAATTGGAAGTAGTTCCAGTCTGCAAGTAAGGCACTTTAACTTTAATTGGGTGTAGTTCCAGTCTACAAGTAAGGCACTTTAACTTTAATTGGATGTAGTTCCAGTCTACAAGTAAGGCAGTTTAACTTTAATTAGGTGTAGTTCCAGTCTACAAGTAAGACAGTTTAACTTTAATTGGGTGTAGTTCCAGTCTACAAGTAAGACAGTTTAATTTTAATTGGATGTAGTTCCAGTCTACAAGTAAGACAGTTTAACTTTAATTGGGTGTAGTTCCAGTCTACAAGTAAGACAGTTTAATTTTAATTGGGTGTAGTTCCAGTCTACAAGTAAGACAGTTTAACTTTAATTGGGTGTAGTTCCAGTCTACAAGTAAGACAGTTTAACTTTAATTGGGTGTAGTTCCAGTCTACAAGTAAGACAGTTTAATTTTAATTGGGTGTAGTTCCAGTCTACAAGTAAGGCAGTTTAACTTCAATTAGGCAGTTTAACATTAATTGGAAGTAGTAGTTCCAGTCTACAAGTAAGACAGTTTAATTTTAATTGGGTGTAGTTCCAGTCTACAAGTAAGGCACTTTAACTTTAATTGGGTGTAGTTCCAGTCTACAAGTAAGGCACTTTAACTTTAATTGGGTGTAGTTCCAGTCTACAAGTAAGGCACTTTAACTTAATTGGGTGTAGTTCCAGTCTACAAGTAAGACAGTTTTAACTTTAATTGGGTGTAGTTCCAGTCTACAAGTAAGACAGTTTAATTTTAATTGGAAGTAATTCCAGTCAACAAGTAGGACAGTTTAACTTTAATTGGGTGTAGTTCCAGTCTACAAGTAAGACAGTTTAACTTTAATTGAGTGTAGTTCCAGTCTACAAGTAAGGCACTTTAACTTAATTGGGTGCAGTTCCAGTCTACAAGTAAGGCACTTTAACTTGAATTTAGGCAGTTTAACATTAATTGGGTGTAGTTCCAGTCTACAAGTAAGACAGTTTAACTTTAATTGGGTGTAGTTCCAGTCTACATGTAAGGCACTTTAACTTTAATTGGGTGTAGTTCCAGTCTACATGTAAGACACTTTAATTGGATGTAGTTCCAGTCTACAAGTAAGACAGTTTAACTTTAATTGGGTGTAGTTCCAGTCTACAAGTAAGGCACTTTAACTTTAATTGGGTGTAGTTCCAGTCTACAAGTAAGGCACTTTAACTTTAAATGGGTGTAGTTTCAGTCCACAAGTAAGGCACTTTAACTTTAATTGGGTGTAGTTCCAGTCTACAAGTAAGGCACTTTAACTTTAATTGGGTGTAGTTCCAGTCTACAAGTAAGACAGTTTAATTTTAATTGGGTGTAGTTCCAGTCTACAAGTAAGGCAGTTTAACTTCAATTTAGGCAGTTTAACATTAATTGGAAGTAGTAGTTCCAGTCTACAAGTAAGACAGTTTAATTTTAATTGGGTGTAGTTCCAGTCTACAAGTAAGGCACTTTAACTTTAATTGGGTGTAGTTCCAGTCTACAAGTAAGGCACTTTAACTTTAATTGGATGTAGTTCCAGTCTACAAATAAGACAGTTTAACTTTAATTGGGTGTAGTTCCAGTCTACAAGACAGTTTAACTTTTATTGGGTGTAGTTCCAGTCTACAAGTAAGGCACTTTAACTTTAATTGGGTGTAGTTCCAGTCTACAAGTAAGGCAGTTTAACTTGAATTTAGGCAGCTTAACATTAATTAGAAGTAGTTCCAGTCAACAAGTAAGGCAGTTTAACTTGAATTTAGGCAGTTTAACATTAATTGGAAGTAATTCCAATCTACAAGTAAGGCAGTTTAACTTGAATTTAGGCAGTTTAACTTTAATTGGAAGTAGTTCCAGTCTAAGGCAGTTTAATCCGGAATAAGCAAGTACATATGTAATTTTTAGCATGCACTCTCAAAAAAACAGGGAAACTGTCAACATATATCTTATTATCCTAAATGAAAATGTTGCTCAGCAGGCATCCATTATAGTCGTATTGGCAATGGGTATTCACCAGAAGTCTTCTAATCCTGTTTAGTTTTTGATCTAAATGAAAATGGTTCTCATCTTGCATCCAGTATGCTACCATATTGGCTAATTTTAATATCTTATCTCACAAGAATATAGAGATGGTTTCAATACTCGGCAGTTTTTAAGGAGAAATTATCTAATCTTGAATTCATGGAAATTCTTTTTGGACATTACAGTGTCAGTCCCATCTAGGTACACTTGTTTTTGGATGTTACAGTGTCATTCCCTTCTAGGTACACTTGTTTTTGGACGCTAGTGTCAGTCCCATCTAGGTACACTTGTTTTTGGACATTACAGTGTCAGTCCCATCTAGGTACACTTGTTTTTGGACATTAGTGTCAGTCCCATCTAGGTACACTTGTTTTTGGACATTACAGTGTCAGTCCCTTCTAGGTACACTTGTTTTTTTGGACATTACAGTGTCGGTCTCTTCTAGGTACACTTGTTTTTTACTCTGGTTGACAGTTTTGCAAAATAGTTTTCCATTATTCTTCATTGGAAGACACACAAAATCTCATAATATCCATATCTCACTTTACAATTTTAAACACAGGGATGCAGTTTTAATATCCCTTTACTGTGGATTCCAAATGTTTATATTAAACACTTTACTTTGTTTTACCCAAGTTGTAGAATTTCAGGTAAGTGGTTTCATCATTAAACATTGGGTTTGTCCTGTTGGATTAACCACATAGTCTTAATTTATTTTTCCTCCCATGCTTACTCTGATAGTATCTTTTGAATAGTAAAAAAAAAATCTTTTGTTAGAAATGAGAATTTTCATTGTTCAGTTATTACTACAAATAAACAAGAATATCGTGCAGCTTATATAAATATGTCATGGTCCATATTATTCTGGTAGCTTCTGATGTCATGGTCCATAGTATTCTGGTAGCTTCTGATGTCATGGCCCATAGTATTTGACAATTCTGGTAGCTTCTGATGTCATGGTCCATAGTATTTGACAATTCTGGTAGCTTCTGATAGAGGATAGGATTAGCATACCTTTTGCATCACAGCAGATGAGAGAATATTACAATATACATACTGTAAATTCCTCATGATACATACAAGAGTATTCACATTGGAGAATATTACAAGGTGTTTCATACTTTGTGCAGGGTCATTGAGTGCACAGGGCCAACTAATACTAGGAAATACAAAGTTGCAGTGTATTTCCGTGGTGAGCGGCTGGCATCAGGGGTTGGTCACAGTATCCAGGAGGCAGAGATGGAAGCTGCCACACAAGCTCTGTTTGACAGATCTGGTAAGTACAAAAAGCAAGTACTGTAAATTCATTAATTTCTGTGGACATTAATTTTTGTGGTTTTGCAAAAGAAGTAACATTTTCATCATTTCATAAGTTTATGGATTAGGGTGGGACACTTTTGTTTCAACAGAAGAGTCTGTTTTTGTTGGCTATTCAAAGATTTTATAACAACCACAAAACACACAAAAACTGACCATCTGGTGAGCACAAATAGATCTTTATAACAATCTGGTATAAGAGCAGATAGGGATACAAGCATCTTATTTTTAGAGATCTAATAATACATGTATAAATGCATATAGCTGTATGACATATATGGTGAGGACACACAGACATACAGTATTGTAATATAGAACTGGTTGGTACACAGGTATATAGACAACTGTGTTGTGACAGAGACAGTGAGTACATAATCAAAAACTTGTGAGTACACAGAGAGACAAGCAGTTCTCTAGGACATGGTCAATACACATACAGACAAACAGTTCTGTAAGACCTGGTGAGTGCAAAGGCATATAGACTATGGTAAATGTACACTAACATTCAGCTTTGTATAACATTATGAGTGCTCAGACAAATGAACACATGCACAGTTCATATGACAGATGTGGTGAGTGCAGGCAGATAGTTCTGTAGTGACAGATATGGTGAGTGCATGGACATTATGGACTTGGGCAACTACATGCCCATATACACAGTTTCATATGACAGATGTGGTGAGTGCAGGCAGATAGTTCTGTAGTGACAGATGTGGTGAGTGCAGGCAGATAGTTCTGTAGTGACAGATGTGGTGAGTGCAGGCAGATAGTTCTGTAGTGACATGTGGTGAGTGCAAGCAGATAGTTCTGTAGTGACAGATATGGTGAGTGCAGGCAGATAGTTCTGTAGTGACAGATGTGGTGAGTGCAGGCAGATAGTTCTGTAGTGACAGATATGGTGAGTGCATGGACATAATGGACTTGGGCAACTACATGCCCATATACACAGTTTCATATGACAGATATGATGAGTTCACAGACAGATGGCTCTGGTGTATACACAGAAGACAAGCAGCTCTGTATTATGGGATATGGTAAGAACACAGATACACAGCTCTGCCTCAAAAACAGATCTAGTGGGTACATATAGACAGCTTTGCCTGATGAACAGCTCTAGTGGATACAGATAGCTTTCCTGAAAAACAGCTCAGTTGGATAGAGATAGATCTGCCTTATGAACAGCTCTAGTGGATACAGATTGACAGCTGTGCCTAACAAACAGTTCTAGTGGATACAGATAGACAGCTCTGCCTGACAAACAGCTCTAGTGGATACAGTTAGACAGCTCTGCCTAATAAACAGCTCTAGCAGATACAGATAAACAGCTTTGCATGACAAACAGCTCTAGTGGATACAGATAGACAGCTCTGCCTGACAAACAGCTCTAGTGGATATCAATAGACAGCTCTGTCTGACAAACAGCTCTAGTGGATACAGATAGACAGCTCTGCCTGACAAACAGCTCAAGTGGATACAGATAGAAAGCTCTGCCTGACAAACAGCTCTAGTGGATACAGATAGAAAGCTCTGCCTGACAAACAGCTTTAGTGGATACAGATAGACAGCTCTGCCTGACAAACAGCTCTAGTGGATACAGATAGACAGCTCTGCCTGACAAACAGCTCTAGTGGATACAGACAGACAGCTCTGCCTGACATACAGCTCTAGTGGATAAAGATAGACAGCTCTATTAGGCATATTTATTATGTAGATGGACAGAGAGACAGACAGATAGCTCTGTTCAGATAGATCTGAAGACAGATAGGAAGAATCACAGGTGGACTTAAAGATCTGTAATACAGATCTTGTGGATACACTTTGTTTATAATTATATATTGCCTGACACTCTATATGATAGATAGTGATATGGGTGTACTCACATTTTTGTACTTACAAATAGGTAAAAATATTTTGTCAGTTGCCAATAGAACAGTTTAATTTTTTAGTTTTTAAAAATGTCACTAAGATTGAATAAGTCCAAAGAATTCACCTTTATTCATGACTTGACCCCTTAAACATGTAGATTTCAAATTGAGGGTACTCATCCACAACAACAGTGATCACTCTGGTGTGAATAGATGACCTCTATGATGTGAATAGATGACCACTATGGTGTGAAGAGATGACCACTATGGTGTGAAGACGTCCATATGCTATCCTGTATATTGATAGAAATTGATTCAAAATAGCTTAGAAATGTTTTGGACTTAGTCAATTTTTTGGTGAAGTTTTGGAAACTAACATAATTGTTTGTTCTAGGGGCAGCTGATTAAATATTTTTTATATAGTGGTAATTATAGGAATGTAATTATATAATTATAGTGATGTAATTATAGTAATATAATAATGTATTTTAGTAATGTAATAATGTAATTATAGCAATGTAATAATGTAAAATTAATGTAATTATGTAATTATATTAATGTAAATATGTAATTATTGTAATGTAATTGTGTATTTATGGTAATATAATTATAGTAATGTGATTATGTAATTATAGTAATGCAATTGTGTATTTATAGTATTTATAGTAATGTAATTATACTAATGTAATCTAGGTACTTCTGTCAGTTAGAATAATTACAGTGTATAGTTTCTCCTGTGCTCATGTGAAGTCATGTGACCAAAATGCTTAGACTAACGACCATATAAAGGGACATAAACCCAAAGTGTTATATTTTCAAGGTCATTATTCTGTTTACTGTCAGTTAATAATTAATTTTTAAAAGCACTAGAGTGGCATAAAATCACTTGTTGGGTGAAATTCTAAAAGATTATTATGTCAAGAAAAAGTTATTTTTTTAAAAGAAACAGTTTGAGAGTAAAGTAGTGAAGAATGGAAGGGTAATGCAAAAAAATGAAGCAGCAGTAAATCCTAAAATGAAAAAGACACATTTACTGGTACATGTAATAATTAGGTGTATAATTGTTTTCTTTTCTGTTATAATTTGTTTTACCTCCTTAAAATGTTTTTATACTTAAGTCTGCTTATATTTGGCAGTGATTTTATTTTCCATTTGACAGTGTCAGGTGAGTGCCATTAAAACTTTGAGATGCCTGATGTATATGCAGGCATAAGTCTATAAACAAAACTATAATAGATCGCACAAGTATAAAACACATAGATCTTGTCAATAAATTATCATTTTTGCACAAAACAGTCCCCAGCTATCTGATTTGTTTTGTTCTGTTATTTCCAGAACTGTTCCCAATCCTTGAACATCACCGTCGGTTCTTGTGGAAGTACAATCGGCAGAGGCTTATGAAAGTTAGAGAGGAATCCATACAAATGGATGTCCCCAAAAGCTATGCCATTGATAAGCCTCCACAGAAAGGCCTTCACCAGAGACCAGAAAGACGAGATTATCGGCAGCGGAAAACATGACATACAAAGACAGAAGGGATGGACAAAAGCTAATAGGAATTTTATGTCAAAATGCTTTGTTTGACCACTTGGTGCATTACAGCATCAAGATCAAATTATTCAAGCAGAATGGAACTATTGCCTGTAGAATGCAAAGACATGACGTCACCTGTGTAATGATGGCAGTCACTACTGAATTAGATCATAAATACAATGCATGTACTCATATTAAGAGAGACTTTGAGTTGGCATTTTTAAGGGTTCAAAACTATGGTATTAGACTCGAGACTAATGGAATAAAATTTACTGATTAAAACATTGTCGTGTTGTTATATGATGTTGCAGCAAGAATTCACACACACACAGAGTCCTCTTCAGAGTGTCACAGTGATTATAGTTTTGTTGAATATTAGAGTTACATTTTACAGGTGAAATAGGACTGAGGCATGGCAAAAATACTTATGGCTAGTTTTTTTCTGAAGTTGATGCCACAATATAATGGTGAAACGCAACTGTAAGCAAGGCAGAAGTAGAACGTAAAAACAATCAAAGACTTTAATGCAAAGTGATATGTAATTCCATTTCAATGAATACTTTGCAAAAATGGTTAGTCAATATTTGTTATGTAGTCCATTGGCAAATCTGGCTAAATATTCATCAATTTCTCACTCAAATTGAGATATGCTATCAATAAAATTTATTATAGCCCTCACAGTTTTATAAAATAACTCTAACAGCATACTAGCATTATAGGTCATCTTTAAATAATCCAGCAATGTTCAGCTAGTTTGTATATCATTGAATTGTAAAAGATTGGGTTTGCGTGTTACTCATGTTGAGATCTTTCTTGAATACAGGGCCAGGCCTCATATTTACAAAACTTGTCAGCTGGCATATGGGGCCCAGCCTCATAGCCTCAGAACTCCACAATTTGAACACATTGCCAGATGCCATAGTTAAAAAACAAGTTAATTTGAATATGGGGCCAGATCACATAGTCACAGAACTCAGCAGCAGATTGAATATGTGACCACATGCCATAGTCACAAGCCTCTTCAGCTTGAGTTTTGGACAGAGCCCACAGTCACAAAACAACTGAACTTGGATACAGGCCAGCCCCATAGTCACAAAACAACTTAACTTGAACACAGGCCAGCCCCAGTAGTCACAAAACAACTCAACTTGAATTCAGGCTAGACTCCATAGTCACAAAACACCTCGATCTAATACAGGACGAGAACTCATAGTCACCAAACTCCTCAGCTTAAATACAAGGTTGAGCCAACTGGTCACAAAACTCCTCAACTTGAATACAGAGCCAGATCCCATATTCACAAAACTCATCCATTTGAATACATGGTCAGGCCGCATAGTCACAAAACCCCTCAGCTTGACTACAATGCCAGGCCAAATGGTCACAGAACTCCTCAACTTGAATAAAGGCCAGGCCAGATGGTCACTGAACTCCTCAACTTGAATAAAGGCCAGGCCAGATGGTCACAGAACTCCTCAACTTGAATAAAGGCCAGGCCAGGTGGTCACAGAACTCCTTAACTTGAATAAAGGGCAGGCCAGGCCAGATGGTCACTGAACTCCTCAACTTGAATAAAGGCCAGGCCAGATGGTCACAGAACTCCTCAACTTGAATAAAGGCCAGGCCAGGTGGTCACTGAACTCCTCAACTTGAATAAAGGCCAGGCCAGGTGGTCACAGAACTCCTCAACTTGAATAGAGGCCAGGCCAGGAGGTCACTGAACTCCTCAACTTGAATAAAGGGCAGGCCAGGCCAGGTGGTCACTGAACTCCTCAACTTGAATAAAGGGCAGGCCAGGCCAGGTGGTCACTGAACTCCTCAACTTGGATAAAGGGCAGGCCAGGCCAGGTGGTCACTGAACTCCTCAACTTGAATAAAGGGCAGGCCAGGCCAGGTGGTCACTGAACTCCTCAACTTGAATAAAGGGCAGGCCAGATGGTCACAGAACTCCTTATCTCCAGTACATTCCCTAGCTTGAATTTTGAATTCAGATATTTTAGTAAGCAGATTTATATACAAAATATTTTCAAGTTCCAGTTGAGTTGGTTCAAGAATGTTGCTAAATATGGAGTGTTGCTTTACATAAATTTATTTCTTGTAAAGAAACAGTATTTGACTGTACACTCAATAAACTTAATGACCATGGCACACGTCTCAGAGATCAGCAACAGAAAAGTAGTCCAGACAAGTTAACATCTTAAAGTTACATTACTATAAATCCCTCATTATACCACTCCCCCTCATGAGTAGTCAACATCTGTAACTTGTGTGTACATATATGTGTGTATGTATATATGCATGTATCTTTAAGGTGGACTGTGATTGATTGCACTCAGTAGAGAATATATGTAGATAATGTCTTCAAGTAAATCCTTTTAAAGTGCTAGCTTGGATACGAATGGTAAGCCAAGTTATAATTAAATTTGTGCCTGTTGAAGCTATCTCTGGCAAGCATTTCTGTGAGTGAAACAAATTTGCATGCCTTGCTTACAGCCAGCTATATTCACATCTCTTGATATATCTCGTATAGCATTACAAGTACAATACAAATAAAATATTAATAATAATAATAATAATAACAACAATAATAATAATAACAACAATAATATAATATTAGTAACAACAATAATTAATAATAATAGTAACAATAATGATAATAATTAAATCATTATGTAAAGCAAGTCTTGTGTAACAGAAAGGTCTGGTATAACCACATTCAATTAGTGAAGATTGTTTTTTAGATCAATCATCTTCAGGCAAAAAGTGACATCTTGCAAAGTTTCTTTTTTGTTTTTGTTTGTAAAACGTTGACCAAACCATTTTAAATATTTTTTTATGAAATAGAAGGTGCTAAAGCCAGATATAGGTCACATAACCTGTAGTGCCTGTAAAAGTTCAAATTAGATGTAGCATAAAATTACTGCAGTGTAGGTTAATACAGGCAAGTAATTTAGCAATGTTTGGAGTTTGCATTTATTAAGTAAGGTATTAATATAATACAACTTCTTTCATTCAAAATGCCAGATTTATACTAAGGTGGATAAGTAATTATTACTGACTGTATTCTCTTTTTGAGAATCTTTATAAATTTCTTTTTGACTTACCAGTCTAAAACTTCATAACAAGGACAAAGTTCTTTTTGACTTACCAGTCTAACAAAGACAAAAGTTCTTTTTGACTTACCAGTCTATCAAAGACAAAGTTCTTTTTGCCTTACCAGTCTAACAAAGACAAAGTTCTTTATGGCTTACCAGTCTACAACTTCATAACAAAGGCAAAAGTTCTTTTTGACTTACCAGTCTATCAAAGACAAAGTTCTTTTTGACTTACCGGTCTAAAACTTCATAACAAAGACAAAGTTCTTTTTGGCTTGCCAGTTTAAAACTTCATAACAAAGACAAAGTTCTTTTTGGCTTGCCAGTTTAAAACTTCATAAGAAAGACAAAGTTCTTTTTGACTTACCAGTCTACAACTTCATAACAAAGACAAAGTTCTTTTTGGCTTGCCAGTTTAAAACTTCATAACAAAGTTCTTTTTGGCTTGCCAGTTTAAAACTTCATAACAAAGGCAAAGTTCTTTTTGACTTGCCTGCCTCAAAATACAAAACATTTTATGACTACATAACATATCTAACTGCTAGTGTCTATATACCTCTATGCAACAAGTGTAACAACAAATGTGTCTTATTTACCTGCATATAGCACATCTAACTGCAAGTGTCTCTTATTTTACATGTATGTAATACACATCTAACTGCAAGTGTCTCTTATTTTACATGTATGTAATACACATCTAACTGCAAGTGTCTCTTATTTTACATGTATGTAATACACATCTAACTGCAAGTGTCTCTTATTTTACATGTATGTAATACACATCTAACTGCAGTAGTTACTTCTTTTGATTTGCAGTGTTGATATCAATGAGGTTGGTGTAAGTCTAAAAGAAGATTAAATATTCTTGTATAGCATTACTTGTCACATTGGTGGCATGTTTTTCCAGTGATCTGTTGCCATGGGTACTTTTTCATATTGTTGCAACAAATGCATCTTTTATATTGTTGCCATGGGTAAATATTTATACTGTTGCCATAGGTAAATATTTATACTGTTACCGTGGGTAAATATTTATACTGTTGCCATGAGTAAATATATTTGTTGTTATGGATTAATCTATATACTGATGCCTTGGGTAAATATTGATACTGATGCTGTGGGTAAATATTGATACTGTTGCCATGGTAAATAGTTATCCTGTTGCCTTGGGTAAATATATTTGTTGCTATGGATTAATCTATATACTGATGCCATGGGTAAATATTGATACTGATGCTGTGGGTAAATGTTTTTAATGTTGCCATCCATAAATATTTATACTGTTGCCATGGATAAATATTTCTGCTCTTGCTTGAGTAAATCTTTATACTATTGTCATGGGTAAATCTTTATACTGTAGCCATGGGTAAATAGTTCTGCTGTTGCCATGGGTAAATATTTATACTATTGCCATGGGTAAATCTTTATAATATTGCCATGGGTAAATCTTTATACTGTTGCCATGGGTAAATATTTCCGCTGTTGCCTTGGGTAAATTTTTATACTGTTGTGGTAATTAAATACCATGCAAGCTGATACCATCCTAGTTGTCAGGCATGATTTCCATTAAATCAGTTTGTGGTCTTTCAAGAACAGCTTGTTGCTGGCTCAAAGCCATTGCATAGCCCAGAAGTTAATTTTTTTTCAGTTTTAAGAAAATCTTTTGCGGTGAAATGTTTGCAATAAAATTCTCACTTTTTTGCACACACATACACACACACACCTGATCTGTGTCTACACGACATTAGAAGTTACAGTTAGTTGTAGTTAGTACTTGTATTTGACTGATCAAAATTAAAGTAAGAAATCATAAACAATTCTAAATAGACCATTAGAATCAGTGTAATATGAATTTGTTTCTAGACTCAGTCATTTTTGAAAGCCATGTCAACACAGTGAAATGTAAAGAAATACAGCTTATAGAAAGAAACATACATGAGTAACAATAATTAGTAAGATAGAAAGAAGAGAGGATAAAATCAGTGTTTGTACAATATGAACATACAAATAATATTAAAGTCCTTGTGAAAAGAGAATGAAAAATCACAATGTGTCATCTATGTGTCTAGGGGAATTCAGCACAGCATGTCACAATGTGTCATCTCTGTGTCAAGGGGAGTAGTTATTGGGGGTGAATGGGACTTACCATTGAATAAAGGTGAAATGTAATCAGGGGACAAAATAATTCTAGGGACAAAGTGAGAAAAGAATCAAGGGATAAGGGGAATTGAACATGGGTGACATCATCGTACTTGACACTAGGGAAAAATGGCAATAGTGTTGCAAGTTGCTGACCTAAATCAAGCAGTGAATTAGTAACAGTGTTCGAGTTGACCTCAATATGCTCTACTGTAAGTAGGTATGTAAAAAGCTATGTAAAATGTGTATAGGGTTGGTTGATAGGGACGGGTTTTATAGGGACAAACGTATTTATGGGTAGAAATGTTTTAAGTTTTAATTGTAAACATAGACACACACACATACATACACACATAACACCTTTTAGCTTAGAATGTAAGAGAAGGAGATGAATTCTCAAAAAGTATACTATCCATTACACCACAAAAATACTCTCACACACCAACTAAACCAGACAACACCCATATACACACTATCACAATTGTATTGTGTAAGCTTAGAGTGTAAGAGAAGATGAAAGCCCATAAAAATGTTCTCACACCCAACTATACCATTCATTACCCCATAAACACACCAACCCAAACGTCCTATGTTAGCTTAGAATTTAAGAGGAGATGAAATCTCACAAACTTACTATCGCTCACATCACAGAATATACTATCCATCACATCAGCTGTACCATCCAACATCCCATTACGATTCAACACCCCTTACACACTCTATCCCAAAACTCTATGTTAGCTTAGAGTGTGAGAGGAGGAGATGAAATCTTATAAGAATACTCTCACACATCTTGTATACCATCCAACACCGTATACAAATGCCATCCATTACACCATATATACCATCACCCCCACACACTATATAAAAACGTTCTATGTTAGCTTATTGTAAGAGAAAGAGATGAAAGCAAACAAAACATGCTATCCATCACACTATACAAATACTATCCACCACTACCCATCACACTATACAAATACTATCCACCACACCAACTATACCATTCAACACCTCTTACACACAATCCAAAATACATTGTTTAGCTTAGAATATAAGAGAAGGAGATGAAAGAAGAGAAACGTACTATCCATCAAGCCAAAAAATACTCTCACACACCAACTATTTCATCCACCACCCTTTACACACCATCCAACACCCCATAAAAATACCATCCATTACACCATCTATATAATATATCATTGCACACAATCCCAAACGTCCTGTGTTAACCAAGAGTGTAAGAGAATGAGATGAAAGCAAAGCATAATATCCATCACACCATAAAACACACTATCACAGAACCTATACTATCCAGCATCCCAATACCATTCAACACCCCTTACACAAACTATCCGAAAACGCCATGTGTTAGCTTAGAGTGTAAGAGAAGGAGATGAAATCTCACAAACATAATTCCATACAGTAACTATACCATCCAACAGCCCATTGAAATATTATACATTACACCATCTATACAATTCATATCCTCAATACATTATCCAAAAACGTCCTGTTAGCTTAGAGTGTAAGAGGAGAAGATGCAATCTCACAAAATACAACCCCTTACACCGCAAAAATATACCATCATTCACACCACTATACCATCCAACATCCCAATACTACCAGCAACCAAAAAAAGTACACACACACACGCGCGCGCGCGCGAACGAGCTGAAGTATTAGCTCAAACATGCGAGCGGTTTCAAAGTCTACATGAGCGAGCCGGAATCAATGTGCTCCACCAGGTCTGTCACAAAACCAAGAGAGTCTTGATTCCGCCCAAATGAAATTAGTTCGTCCCGTAAATTATTGTCACATCTGAGAGACGCAAAAACGCACATCCCGAACATTGAGAACGAAGGCTTAAATGTTTGCTTTCATCTCACGATCATTGGCTTCTGTTATGACTGAGTACAGTATCCTATATGATTCTGTAAGTATCCTATATGACTGTAGAGTATCCTATGTGACTCTTTACAGCTTCCTGTATCAATCTATACAGTATCCTGTATGACTGTACATTATCCTATATGACTGTATAATTTCTGCTATAAGTATTCGGCTTAGAGTAAATTGCTTTCGTTAGTTTCACTTCTGGCATTAAACCAAGACGGATCTCAAAGTGACCCACTATTACTGTTTATTTTATGATTTGATAATAATAGTATGTTCAAAACTGTTATGCTTATGGGGAAAATCGGCATGTTTATCTATCTTTATGTCTAGCTATTTATTTATCTATCTTTTTATCTGGCTATATGTCTGAACAAATGTTTAACAATATATATATATATATATATATATATATATATATATATATATATATATATATATATATATATATATATATATATATGGCGTATCTGTAGTACTAACTGTTACTAGCGTCATGTATTCATATATTCCACATGATCTTTCACGAATGTTGTGATTGTTGAAGTGCAATTACAAGAAATGTGAAAAATCGTCGTCGTACACCGTTAAATTTCAAGAGTAAGTGAACCTACAATATCAATATAGACGGTTATTTACTCTTCCCGATAATCTTGACATGGTAATGCCGTTAATGGCGATGACCGCTTGTATCTACCGCAGCATTACGTATAAGGACAAAGAAAGTCGTATCAGATTCGATTTCTGTTACCTAACAGTAAATCACGGTAAATTAAATATCCATTGCCATTTTGAAGTGTTTTAGCGGACTTTGGGTGGCCATTGACCACACTGGTCAGATAATAAAGCTTGGAACGCTACTGACCACGCTGGTGATGTGATGGCCACATACTGACCAAGAGGGAAGCTCAGATATACAACTAGTATCTCCATGCAATAACAATAAAATATCAAGCCCCCCCCCCAAAAAAAAGGAACAAATATCCAAGTGAAAAATACCAGTTCTGCTTTAAAAAAAAACTTTTTTCTTGAAAGGGTAATTTTCATGAAGATTTTCGTCAGCATAATAAATTTCAAATTATTAACGAAAAAATAATCATGTTGAGATGGCACATACCACAATACCCCCACTTGTGTAAGTTTTGAGATGACATATCCCACAATGCCCCCCCCCCCTTATACAAAGATTCAATCTGAAAATACACTATGGTCTAGTACTTTCACTTTAAATACTTACCATCTTACACTTTGTTATCATGGTAACATACCAAAAATATTGAATGCAGAACGTTCGACGAATGAAAACTATGTAACTTGCTTTACATGTTTACCAAGTTTGGCTGAGAGACCATGAACGTTTTAAAGTTATAATTCCGCAAAAAAGTACGGGGCCCCGAGTGGCCGAGTGGTCTAAAGCGCTCACCGTTACGGATCACTGCCATCTCACCTCTGTCTGCGTGGGTTCGAGTCCAAGGCTCGGCTAGCGTGGGTACGTGGGAAAGCCTGCCAGTAGCTTCTCGTGGGTCTGTGGTTCTTTCCTGGGTATTCCAGTGTTCTTCCTCCACCAGTTATACTGGCCGCCATGTATAGCCTATCTTGTGCTGAAAAATGGCGTTAAACCCTAGAACAACAACAACAACAAGCAAAAAAGTACGGAAGGTCAGACGGACATATCGATCGCTATATTCCACCGTATTAGATAGCAGAGAGATATACATTTATAATATTCTTCCAATGATATTGTAATGATCTTTTTTACCGGCAGATCGTTACGTGCAAGTTTTAAATGCTTACACTAACCATGGTTGATTAATGGCAAGTGTTTAAATGATACTTGTTCGATTTTCTTTTCCCAATTATTATCATATGGTTGTAAGTCAAAGAAGATATAGCTATCTACATCCCAACCTCATCAACATAATAAGGATTCATTTACATCCCACCTCACCAAAATAATTGGACTCATCTACTTCCCAACCTCACCAAAATAATTGGAGTCATTTACCTCACAACCTCACCAAAATAATATGGAGTCATATACATCCCAACCTCACCAAAATAATATGGAGTCATCTATATCCAGGCCGCCCAAAAATAATATAGTAATCTATATCAAGGCTAATCTATTACTAATGTCATATATTCCAAATATAAATATAGATTACGAGTATATATATATATATATATATATATATATATATATATATATATATATATATATATATATATATATATATATATATATATATATATATATATATATATATATATATATGTATATATATATATTCCAAATATCATTAGTACATCTAAAATACTTGTGTTTGTATATTCAAAAGGTCATAAGCACATCAAGATTATTAATGTATGTGTGTGTTTGAAAATATTTAATCTGATGAATTTTGAATAGGAAAAAAACACATACAATACGATTCAAATATTTGAACAAACATTTTCAAAATTTCATTTAGAAAGCTTAAACGGTGTCATAGTTTTGCCATCGAAACGCTAGAGTAGATACTAGATCAGTGGTGAGAAAAATAAAAATAAAAATTAATAACATTGAAACTGAAAACTTTAGAACACGAAAAATCATGTATGGGCCACTAGTCTGATATGTGTGGC